>JARHVA010003205.1:335000-702500 GCA_037957365.1 Torreya grandis | reverse complement strand
CCTATACCTATAATGTGCTAATTTTAATTTGAATACAAGGTCGACCCAAGCTGATATTATTTGGTAAATGCCAAAAAGGATTTTAGGCTTAGTTAAGGGCTGAATAAGGTCATGACTTACTTGGAAGAGTGTGTAAGGGAGGTTTCAAAACTTAGGGAAGTGTGTATGAGATGGTTGTGTAGATAGAAAGTGGTGGTATAGGGGATACCAATCTTATAAATCACTAATGGTCTACCCACCCTTTTCCTAGTGTACCTTTAAGGTATGCACTTAGAGAGACTGATACTTGATGGGTTCTTTCAAGAGAGAAAACATAATTCATTTATAAATTTTTAAAATGTTATGTGTATACATATTCCCCACTCGAATCTCATCATGTGTCACTCAGGTGAAACATGGGATGGTGCTTTGAGAAAAGAACATAACAACACATGATAATGAAGCTAAGTAAATTATAACATTTTAAAGCATATAATAACTAAAATTAAATTATTGTAATGAAATAATTGAAAAATAAATATAATGTATGTATACCTTAACTTACTTTTATCGTTAGATGGTTATCTATTATGTTTGTAGTTTTGATCGTGGAGGGTGCAGAGACTACTTTGGACAAACCCAAGTATACAAAACTAAAGAGAAAAAATAAACAAACATATGAAATCTAACATAAATTAATGGTGTAGGCATGACATACTTGAAAATTTGGTAATCTAGGGTGATAAATGCTAAGTTAGGACCAAATGACCAAGTTAAAATTTAGAAAAATTTAGGTAACTAGAGATCCAAGGCTACTAAATGACCAAAAAACTCAAGTAAAACTTAAGTAAGAAAGGTAAATAAACCAAGTCAAACTAAGGGTAAAATTAAAAGTTGTAATCAAACATCAATGTGAAAGAATTAACAATCCTTATTTAAATAAAGATGGGCAAGCAATGGTAAAACAACATTAATGGGTGAACAGTAATAATCCTTACTCAATCATCAATGGCAAAAGTACATAAAAGGGAAAATAACATTGTTGAGTGGCAAGTAAGAATCCAACCTCACTCAATAATGGAAAAAGTACATGAAAGTAGAAATGGACACAGTTGTCTGAAAAAAGGAGTGTAATAAAAAAATAAAAAAAATTAGAAATAGATGCAGTTATCCGAAAAAAGCGAGAATAATTTTTTTTTACAAATAAACCAAGACAATAATAGAAATGTAAAACAATGGTATAAAACAGATATTCCATAGTTATTCAAGCATATTATTTTGTTCTAATGATAGATAAAATTGAAACATAATAGTGCGAGCATGTTTTAAAGATGCGAAGAAGAGGGAATATAGAAGTGGGAATTTAGAATCAAACTTCCCTGTCAGGGGGGGAAATGAAATGGGTTGTGGGGAAAATAAAGGAAAAATCAAGGTAGAGAAACTCTTTATCTAACTCAAGACATTAAAATTAGGTTTTTCAAAACAAGAGGACTTTCAACATTAAGGAATTTGAAAAACTTATTCTAACCACACAAACTTGGGTTATCAAAAGAAATTTAAATAGCATCCTAGGAAGGTTATATGCATGAAAAGTAAAATGGAACTATCATCCCAAAACGTGTTCCCAATTATCTAGAACTCATTATAGAGCCATTAGTCTACTACAAAAATTAGGTACTTGCATGAGAAAGTAGGTATCACTAAGATATTATTTTGAATTCTCCTATTCCAATCTATTGGCCTACTGCACCCTAATGGACCTCAGCTCTATCATGAGGCCAACTATGGAGTTTGAGATTTGATTAGAGATAAGAGATGTGCTACAAATCATGTATTTTGGTGTGATTTTGACTTTTGTCTTTGTATGTTACCTTTTGATCACTGCCTTTTATTTTAAATGATTTAAATTTTAACTTTTGATGTATTTTTCTATTCCTCCTCTATACAAATTCTAAGAACTAAACATGGGTGCTAAAAATGACTATCATTTAAAAACTTTGGACTTGGTTGATAAGAAAGAGAACATAGAGATCATGGTGTTTAAGAGTCTTGTTAATTCATGTAAAATAAAAGTGTTATCTTGACTTCAACCTTGTTTTATCCAAAGTGGAATGAAAGGAAAGAAAATCAAGAGAAATAAAATTTGAAACAATTTGAATTAATTCAAATCACAAAGAATGTGACAAAGTGAAAAGGGATACAATGAAAATTAAGTATGATTCCTTATCATAATAATGTATGTAAGTGTAGGAAAACATGCTAGCATAGTTTTTTGTGCAAGTTTTATCTACAAAAAGAAACAAAAACTGAAGCTGAGAATATGGGAGCATAGACTTGTAACCATTTCTTAACATTCTAAAAAAGGAACACTTGGTTGAATAAAGGTTTTTTGAAATAAAATGGTGATTTTATGAGGATAACTTGGTCTTATCCATGGTCTTACACTAAAAATCATAAAAGAGAAACCCTAAAGGGTGTAATAAAGAAAAAATATAGAATTTGTGAGGAGGGCCTGGTCTGATCCATGGTCTTACACTGCCATTCACAAAAGAGAAATTCAAAAGAGTGAACAAAACATGTGAAAAATAAAAAATGGTATTTTTGAGGAGGGCATGGTGATGAGGCCACTAATTGCTTACTATTATAGCCTCATCCATGCTTAGTCTATGTCCTTTTCCATGTAAATCTCACAACTATCACTAATTTAAATGAATGAATGAAGTTATGATTTTGTAGGTTCATTAATATATGTGTGTGTGTGTGTGTGTGTGTGTGTGTGTGTGTGTGTGTGTGTGTGTGTGTGTGTGTGTGTGTGTGTGTGTGTGTGTGTGTGTGTGTGTGTAATGTTATGAATTATTGATGCTTTTCCTTGATTGAATTATATTAGTGTGAATTTATCTAACACACATTTTAAGGGTCATGTAAAGCTACAAATTTTTGGTAAAGACATAAATTATACAGGCTACCATAGAAACTATGGGCTTCACCTACAAGTTTCCTGTAGCCACTACAAAGTGCCCATAACAACTATAAGATTCACCTACATGTTGATTGCAGTCACTATAGAATACCCATAGAAATTGTAGACTTCACCTACAGATTGTCTACAACCACTGCAGAGTGCTCACAATAATTGTAGGCTCCACTTATAGGTTGCCTATAGCCATTTCATAATGCTTGTCACAACTGAAGGTTTCATCTATAGGTTTCCTATAACTATTGAAGAGTGCCTACAACCACTATTCAAAGTAGAGTCATTATTGAGGAGACCTTTTAGACACATCCACCTATCTTGAGAAACCAAATGAATGATTAAGAAGAGTCATAATTGGTGTATAGATTCCCTATATGCAAAGATAGATTGGATGTGCTACCAAAGATGGTAAAGACAAGGATAATGAGAAAAGAAAAGAAAATAAAATAGAAAAATATATTAGATTAAGATTTAGATAATTTTGAAGAAATAATAACAGAAATTTTTACTATATCCTTTATATCCAAAATTGAGTAATGAGAAAGTTGAATTTGTAAGAAGTTTATGAATTGTCTCATAAAAAATATTGGAACTTAGTTCTGAATGAGGAAAGGCCCCCTCAGAATGAGTTTCTATGAAGATCCTAACCCTCTTTAATTATTAGTGTGTTGTGTAAGTTGATTTTACTATTTAGTTTGATTATATAAGTGTGATGCATGTGTGATACATAAGTGTGAAATAGTTCTATAATTCTATCATAACAATTTCATAATATATCTATCTGGTAAATTCAACATAAATTTATTATATTACAACTAGAAAAGAAAATTTATTTTTAAATTAGTAATGCATATATAATGCTGACACTCTTGAAAAGCTTATGCACATAGGGTTGACAATTAATGTTTAATCAGACTAGTGAATCTAGTAATCATTAGGTAATTAGTTTGCACAACATTTTAGCATCATTGCTAGGGAGGGTGTCAATTATTGTTTCTAAAATCAATCATTAAAATTAATTTCTGGGTAATACACTATTCTACCCAGCTGGGCAAGTCGAGTGTGAACACTATAGTGTCTTATGCCACATGTCTAAGTTCTTGGACATATAGTTCCAGTCGGGCAAGTCGAGTGAGGGCACTATGGTGTCTTATGCCAGATGTCTAAGTTTTTAGAAGTAAACAATGTATAATTTACTTACCTATTTTTTTTAGAACTTATTTCTTGCAAAAGTAATTTATTTTTGGTAAAGTGTGATTTAAATTTCTTGCTTTTTAGAACAAATTTTCCTGCTTTCTAGAATAAATTTTCTTGCTTTCTAGAATAAATTTTCTTGCTTTCTAGAATAAATTTTCTTACTTTTAGTAGTTAATTTTTATTGATTTCTAGAAGTAAAATTTTAATTCCTATTTTTTTGATTTCAAAATTATTTAAAAAAAAAATGGTCTGAAACAACCCCTTTTGAAACACACAAAAACAAAAAAAAAACAACTAACTCTGTGCAGGAAGGGACATGATAGCTGAAGGAGTGACATAATGTTTATGTAGAGAGAGATATTATTGAGGGAGATTCCTACCAAATAATCCAAAAGTTTCTACTAGGAAAGAACCACAAATACCTACAATAATTAAGAACCCTGTTGAATAATATACCATAAGTTAGAAGGCTCTTAAAGGAGAGAACACTATAAAATGAAGGAGGCAACTTGCAAAAGAAGCACTACTGGCTCTGAGAAAGGAAATAGAAGTAGAAGAAGAATTAGCTAAGCTGGTAAAAAGGAATGAAGGAGAATAACTACATGAACCAAACACTCAAAAAAGTAACATATTTACAAAATTTTAATAAGGCTTTCTTGATCAAATAAAAGAAAGCTCAAGAGAATCTTTAGACCCTTCATCCAATAAGAAGATTGAGGATCAATAGATAAATGTTTATTATCATGTTGACCAAATAATTGACTTAGAGTTTGAGGATGAGATATTGAGTACCTTTGGTATCCATATCATAAGAAAAGACATCATGAGTAGAGAAGGATATTTTATGGAAGACAATAGGACTCCACACACAGTTACTTTTGAATTTTTTTTTCTAGATGCCATAGGCATAACACAAATGAAAAACATCCCACCCTTAGCCTTGACCAATTTTAAAGGTACATTATAAGAAAACTTGAACAAATTCTTATTTGAATTTGATATCCTCTGTAAAATTTATGACTATAGGTAGGATGCACAAAAATTGAAACTTTTTTTGGCTACTCTCAAAGACTCAACACTTTGCTGGTTTATAGGACGAGGTAGTAATTTGATCTACACTTGGGAAGACATGAAAAATAAGTTTTTGACCAAGTATTAGGAATATGAAATAGGAAAAATTTATATAATAAATGACATCTTCAGAATGACTCAGGAGGGGGATGAATCCTTGGAGGATTATGTTGAACAATTCATGTTCAGTGTATAAACAATCAAGAAAAGTGCACTTGGAGAAGAACCTTTGAAACTCATCTTCATGAAAGGATTCAGAGAAGATTGTCTAAAAGCCTTGGACCTAATGAGTGGAGGGGATATTTCTCATCTACCATTCTCATATATCAAATATCCAAGCAAGAATTATTATAGATCTACCATAAAAAAAGCCAGGGGAAACAAGCTCCCATTGGCAGCTACAAATGGCCTATCAAAAACTAAGGTTAGTAACTTGTTACACAATATGAAATAGGATATTATTAGCCATTTGGCCACCCAAATAGACAACCTATGCTCAAGACAAAAAGAAAGCTTTGAATCAAGCCTTGACTATTTACTGTCCAAATTGTAAGAAGAAAAATGCTGATTATAGATGTCATGAGGTTTAGGCTAAAGTAGCTCACATAACAGCTGAAGAACAATAAACAATAGAGATACACACTATAAGAGGAGATGGTGATTAGGTTTTATATGTTGCACAAAGAAGGTGATGGGTTCAATGACCATCTTATGAAGGTATGGGACAAAATCCACCTTTTTCAAATTCCACCTCCTTTAATTCTCAATTTATAAATGCCACTCCCAATTGGACTAGCCCTTGGATGAACATTACACCTCCTAATTATATATGGTATCCACCTTAATCAAGATACCCCACCACCTCTTGGAATCCTCTATAAAATGTATCCCTATTTAGATGTAAGCTTGGCAACCACTCCAAGGCCCACCCTTCACAATCTAGTGGCAATAGTCTTGGAAACCTAACCAACCAGAAGGTATCTCTCTAGGAGTATGTCCTCCACAACAACAAAAAAAACCTCTTACTCTTATGCCTAATATGCAAGCTACACCCAAGCCTAACTAACTATCTACCCAACCCTTTCATAATCTTGAAAATAGGTTGGTGCAATCCATATTTAGTACTGAGCCTATTCAGTACCCAACATACATGGTGAACATTAGTGAAGTTTACCTCTATTCAGGGAAGGTTCTACCACCCTTAACACCACCCATAATAAGGGAGTTAGATGATGAAACCCCATAAGAACATGCTAACCAACCACCATCAACTCAAGAACTCTCTGAACTAGCACATAAAGCTATTGATGAAATAGCCCCACCATTTCTAGAATGTCTCAGCCTTCAACACCATAAAATTGAACCTAAGTTTGATTTCATGGGATAACTTAAGAATATTTATGTCAAAATCCCTCTATTCCAAGCCATAAAATATGTAACCATATATTCTAAATCTGTTAGAGACCTTTATCTATGAAAACCCAAAAGTAAGAAAAAATATCCTAATATTGTGCATATGATTGGCCAACTAGAAGATATCATGCTAGGGAATACCATACCAAAGAAGTATTTAGATATAGGATGCCCAATAGTAATAGTCTAACTCAATGACTTGTAGCTATCCAACACATTGATCAACTTGGGGGCTGAAATAAATGTAATGACAATCAAAACTATGCACAAACTATAACTGACTAATATTCATCCCACATCTACAATGCTACAAATCACTAATAGATCTACAGTCAGACTAGAGGGAATCATTAAATATCTTTTCATTTATAAAGATTATTGGGACTATCCTACAAATTTATTTATGCTACAACCTAAGTCTAATTTAGGTGGATACCCACTTATCTTGGGATGACCTTAGCTTGTCACAATAGATGCCTTCATCAACTGTAGAATTGATAACATGATGATATCCAATGTTTACCACACTAAGCAGTTGGTTCTTTATCCCTAAACACAACTAGATTTTTCACCAGAGCTTACATTATGGGTTGAAGAAGAGGAGGTAGATTAACCTTCCCTAATTCTTATATTTACCATAGACCATACATGCACATTGGCTGATAAAAAAAAAGATACCATTCTCTCCAATATTATTTATCATAATTACCAAACTCTTTCCATAGATCTCAACCACTTGCAAAGTATTGAGTGCCCCTTTTCTAGCTTCTAGGAATTGGATAATTCTAATGCATCTATACATGAAACATTCCACTAGATGCTACCTTATAGCTATATCCAAACTATATCCATTGGCAATATACAAATAATGAAATCACTCTCACAACAAATTGAAATATCTCCAGGGAAAACATTACTTATTAATAGCAAGTTGGAATTAAATGAGGAAAAATGCCTAGTGAGCATGTTGCATGCTAACCAACATGATTTTGCATGAGATTATGAGGATATACAAGGAATAAAACTCAAAACATGTACACATCATATTTACATCAAACAAGAGCACCAACCAATCAGATAGCCACAATGTAGGATGAATCCAACTCTTCGAGAAATTATCAAACGGTAATTATAAAATTTTTTGACTACTAGATTTATATACCATATATTTGATAATGAATGGGTGTCACCTTTGATAATTGTACCAAAGAAAAATGGAGAATGGAATGTATGCATTGATTTCAAGGAACTCAACACAACAACCAGGAAGGATCACTTTCCTCTACCCTTCATTGACCAAGTGTTGGACACACTAGTAGGGAAGAAATATTTTGCCTTTTTGGATGGTTTCAATGGTTACAAATAGATTATAATTGCTCCTAAGGACCAATAAAAGACCACATTTACTTGTCCCTAGGGTACTTATGCTTATTTTATATTACCCTTTGGGCTATGTAATGCTCTGACTACAGTCCAAAGGGCTATTTTGAGTATCTTTTTAGATATGGCCAATGAATGTGTTGAAATCTATATGGATGAATTCAATGTCTATGGATAGACATTTGATGAATACCTCAAAAACCTAGAAAAAGTGATACAACACTATTAAGAGCACCATCTATCTCTTAGCCACAAGGAATGATACATGCTTATGACAAAAGGTATTGTCTTGGGCTACCATGTATTTGCTGTAGGAATTAATGTTGACCCTACAAAAATTAGCATCATCAAAAACCTACATATTCTTAAAAAATATAAAGATGTTAGGAGTTTTTTAGGCCATGTTGGTTACTATAGGAGATTCATCAATAATTTTAGTAAAGTAACAACACCATTGTTCACACTTCTGGCTAAAGATGCTAAATTTCTTTGGACTCCTGCTTGTGATATAGCCTTCAAATAATTGAAATAATTATTGACCACCACCCCTATTATACATTGTCTTGATTGGAATCTTCCCTTCCACATTCACACAAATGCTTTAGATACTACCCTCAGAGCTGTGCTTAGCCAAAAATAGGAAGCACTCAATTATGCCATCTATTTTATAAGTAAAAACTTGCAAGTAGCAGAATTAAATTAGATAATTACTAAAAAAGAGTTCTTGGTAGTAGTCTATGTTATCAACAAGTTTTGTCACTACACTATAGGGTATCATATTTTTTTCATACAAACCATGCAGCCATTCGGTACCTTATGAACAAACCAACTGTTCTAGTTAGAGTGATAAGATGGTTGGTCTTATTATAGAAATTTGATATCACCATTATTGATAAGCCTAGAAAGGATAATGTGGTGGTTGACTTTTTATCATGCTTACAAACCCCTGAAGAGGATACCATAATGGATGACTCATTTCCAAATGAGCACCTATTCTCTCTCACCCTTACCACACCCTATTATGTTGATATTACTAACTACCTTGTCACAGGGTTACTTCCACAACACTTCCCAAATAAAATAGAGCATTGATTCATAAAATTTATAGATATTCATGGTTGTCTAGATTCCTTTTCTATACTAGGCCTAAATCTATCATCAGAAGATGTCTCAAAAAAGATGAAGTTTTAGATATCCTCAAAGTCTACCATGATAAACCCTACAGGACACTTTGTAGCCAACCATATAGTAGTCAAAATTTTGAATACAAGATACTATTGTACCAAACTCCATAAATATGCAATAAGATATATGATATATTATGATAAATCTCAATAACTGGAGAGACCCATGCATTTAGATGAAATGCCTTTATATCCTTAGATGGTGTTTAAACCATTTAAAAAGTGAGGTCTAGACTTTGTAGGACCTTTTGATCCCAAATCCAATAACAAAGAGTACATCCTTGTATGTACTAACTTGTCACTAAATGGGTGGAAGTCAAGGCTCTTACACATGCTAGGGATGAGAAAGTGGTAGCTTTCCTCTATGAAGAAATATTTACTCGATATGGTGTGCCAAGTGAAATAGTCACTGATCAGGGACCTTAATTCATTGCTAATTTAATTACTACCTTAGTATAGAAATATGAGATTAGGAATAAGAAATCAACTCCATATCATCCATAATCCAATAAATAGGTGAAAGTCACCAACAAGGAGTTAGAAAATATTCTAATGAAGACTGTTAGTCTATCTTGTAAGGATTGGGAGGCTAGGATTCTTGAAGCTATGTGGGCTTACAAAATCACATTAAAAACCACTATAGGCTTCACTCCATATGAGTTTTTATATGGAAATAAACCTATCTTTCCCATCAAATTTGAGCATAAGACCTTATGGACAACACTAGAACTTGGGATGGATATATCTAAAGCCTAGAAAGAAAGGCTTCTATAGTTAAATGTCTTAGATGAATATAAATAGTAGGCATTACAAAACACATAAATTATATAGTAGTATTAGGTTGGATGGCATGATAGCACATTAAGACTAGGTAATTCCATATTGGAGATTGGGCCCTTTTTTTTAACTCCAAATTCAAGAACCACATGGGTAAACTCTAGACCAGATGGCTTGGTCCTTTTGAGATTGAGTATGTTTTTGACAATGGATTGATTCAATTCCAAACCATTGATGTAGTAAGATTACATCTGTTGGTTAATAGCCTTAGACTCAAGTTGTATAAAAAGCCACTTACTCAGGAAGAATTTACCATTCATGTATGGTAGCAATTATAAGATGGATACAATGATGTCTTGGTTAGGTAGGTTACCCCACCAGATAATGAGATCACTAATCAAAACTCAGTTAAGGAAGGAGAGGAGGATATCCATACCATCCTCTGACATGATGAATAAGACCTTACATTAGACCTTGACAAGTCACATTTCTAGGTGATTTAGCTAGGACCAATGAATAAACATTCTACTAAAAATAGTAGTTAGAGTAAAAATAATAATAAAATAAAATAATACAATAATGAAAACCCATTTTTGGGTGTTGTTGGTAGTTTCTTGGTAGAAAACTAGCATATTAACTACCCAGATCTGTAAAAAGGGTCTAAATAAAAAACTAGCTTGTTGGCTATTTAAGGGTAAAAACAAAAATAACTAAAAATGGGAACATGATGATAGAAGTAGAGAGAAGGCAATCCCTCAAACTCCAACTATTCACATAGGTTTGTTGAAGATGCTATGGGCATTCTTGAAGTTTTTATGGGCACTTTCTACATAGTTGTCCATTACTTTGTAGCTTGTTATGGGCACCTCTCATGCCTATTTTTACCTTTTATAGAGCATACAAGACATATCCTGCTATAGCTCTCACTGGTGGCTTGGCTATTGACTTTTGGGAATTACATGAAAGTCATTAGACAACCTCATGGATAAATGCAGGAATATTGGGGCAACACATGTCATATATATTGCCTAAATTTACCCCATAATATCAAGATATAGAGACACAACAAAGAATACAACTTCCTTTTCCATGAGGAAATGTTGTAGACCAGAATTTTTGCCTACAGGGACACTCATGATTCATTTATAGTTTTGGTTTTATGTTGAAGACCTTGTTGATTACTACAACCAAGCCCAGACACAAAACCTCTAAGGCATATGTAGTATCCAAAATCTTACCATCTAGTTCATCTAGATGAAGGTAACTAACCATATTACCCTTAGCTACCTTCTTAGGATCTTTCAACCATCACTTGGAGCACTCATCTTTTCAATTACCACATTATGATATAATAACAATCATTTATACTCCAAGTCTAAGACCCTTGTTCCATGTAGCTTATCCTACATCACATGCACATGCACATGTACTATAAGCATCATCAATGCCTAACCATTGGTGATATCCCAATAATTTCATAAAGGGCCCACTTCACTCTAGTTTTAACTACCAAAGCAATCATTATGCCATTAATCATTCCCATGCAAATATTTGCATGCCAACACATGTAACTTTCCAGGTGTCATCTCTAAAACACCATTATTAAAAGGTACACCATATCTTTCATCATTGAAAATGTCATTCATTATTCTAATCTAGCCATATAGTATTAATAAAGAATATTTATTTATGACTTTAATCATTCATTAAAAAGTTTGTCACCTCACCACTACACCCACACTATTCCTCATAATGACCTATCTCATCCCATACTTCCTACTCTATCCACATCACTTGAGAACATGTGACAAATCAAGTGGGGGGAGATGCTATAGCTTAAACCTCACATGCCATGAGAATCCTACAACCTCACACTTACCATTTATGAACCAAAACTTGCAACCTATAAATCCCATATTTTACCATTTTAAACCCAAAACCTACTATAGGTAGATTTCCATAAGTTTGAAGAGTGTGCAGTTGAATATTGATTTAAGGGAATTAAATATAAGTTAAAATGGGAGGGTTAGTTGTGTGGATAGGTCCCTCAGACCACATGCACTTATAAAAATACCAAACTAATTGGGATGTCTTCCATAGAGCTGGTTGGACTACCTATTTTGAATGGTTGTAACATTTTTTAGAACCTTTCTAGGGAATTTCTAGGTTATTTTGATGGAAACCAAGCCACTATATATGGAATCACATTTCTAGTTACCAAGACTTTGGCAAGCCACACAACTGGGCTACCAAGTATGGGGGAAAATTGGTAAGATAGACCCAATGGTCAAGAGGCCAAGCAACAGTTCTACCAAGAAGATAAAAGATCAGTATTAAATAAGGGAGATGTGCAAAGACTTAGTCTACCAATAGAGTGGAGAGACTAAAAACATATATTATCAAATACATGACCTGTGAGGGAAGGTATTCCCTCATTTACACTCTCTAGTTCAATTTTTCAAATCATTTAAGACATAATAAAATCATTAATGTTCCCAATTTCTTATAGAATATATTGAAAAGAATGTCCAAAGAATATCAAAAAGGCACTGAAACGACCCTCTCTCACCACTACCTCATATGGCTCATAATTAAACAAGGAATAGCTTCTGTTAGACCTGACCTCACTTGGGAGTAATTTTTGGTCCTAGAAAATATTACAACCTAAGAGGAAGAGGGAAATAACAAGAGGGAATCTCCTAAGGAACAGCCCCAACAAACTATTTATGAAGATGTTATGGGAACTAATGTTGTTGGTCAGCCTGTAGCCACTGAAGGTCCATCTAGGATTATGGGAAAGAATAAGAGGAGAAGACTATTCTTATCCCATTATAACATAGAGGAGGAAAGCCCATAGTAGCATGGCCCTTCTCCCATTATGTCCTCACCTCAGGTTGATTCCTCCACACTATCTCCTACTAGACAAGAAGAACAAATTCCATCAGTCACCCCTCCTACAAGGAAAATGAAATCTAAAGGGAAGAAACCCATGGTATTAAAAAGAAGGAGACATCTTTATAGGAGATCTCAAAAGATGAAAAAATAAAAGACCTCTTCAACTTCCTTAACCATAGATATTAGTGAAGAACCAAGGAAAGATCCTAGGCTTAACAAAACCCCTGATGGATTTGAAAAAGAAGAATGGTCTAATGATGAAGGATCTCCTAAAATAGAAGAATAAGAATGGTCACCTCTTAAATATAGATTCATTGAGGAGGACATTTATCTCCTTATAAAAATTGTATACACAGAGGAGGGATTGAGAAAGGTTATGAAAAAAGGAGAAGAAGAATTGATTGGCAAAGAGGTTATGGAAAAAGGAAGAGAACAAGCAAAAATTTCTCATAATCAGTAGTTTCAAACATTGGAACAAGCTATGGAGGAAATATAAAAACTCAAAAATGAGATAACAAAACTAAAAGGAAAATGATGCATTGAAATGCTTCTAAGAGTAGAAGAGTTTGTAGACCCCTCTAGAGACAAGGAGAAGATAGTGGAGGAACCTGTATCTACATTAATGGAGGAACCTTTATCATCCTCATCCACCTTAGCCACAAAAACCCATACAATAGAGGATGTTATATATTTGGTACCCTTTTGTCAAATATTTCCTCCTCCCTTTCCCACTACACCAGCACCTATTGTAAAATAATTCATTGGTGTTGATTTGTCAGCCACTACTCTAGTAGAGACTGATGATCTTTTGATTTTTTTGAAGGAAAAATTTAGTAATAATGAAGCTTACCATAAATAATTGGTGTAGAGATTCAAGGGTTATGTTGAATCCAAAGAAAAACATGATGAATTAAAAGAAAAATTAGAATTTTCATAAATTAGGATCAATTATCTGAAGAAAAAGATTGGCAAATTGCATGAAACTACTGAAATGCTAATAGAGTGCATACCACCTTATAGGGTATATGCCATGTACCTAAAATAAAAATGGTTGAAATTTAGGTATGATAGGATTTATAATGATCAATATTATATGGTCTAACCCAAAATATTTCTTTGAAGAGTATAGGCATGCTGATCCTAATCTTCAAGCCCAGCTAAGTGAATTCTACATTCACCAATATGCTGTTACTAGTGATAAAGAATGGAACCCCAACATCTATTTGGGGGATGTTTTGTGAAATGCATTCTCTTCATATGTTTTGAATGAAATTGGAAGAGGAAAAAAAATAGAAGGATATTAAGCAAAAGAAAAATAAGTTACCCTGATGATCATAAGTGAAGCAAGGGATTCAAATGCCATGATAGATGAATGGATCTTCTTTATGAATAAAGACACTCCTTAAGAATAGGTTTCCAGAAAGTAGGTAAAAGTCTAGAACCATTATTTAGGTCTTATGGAAGGAGATGAAAAGAAATTTTTTGTTGCTTGTTCTCATAGATGGGTAGATCTCTTGGATGGATTGAAAAGAAATGAACCATACTCCCCTCAAAACCTTAGGGAGACCATACATAGGGTATATTTGTATATTGAACTTGTTAGGAAGTGGAGAGTACAATGGTTGGGTTTGATGTTTCAACCCCCTATATTCTCATTCCTAATTTTTGACTGGGAGGGAAATGTTATAGATGACAAGGAGAAAGAGAAGAAAAGATGGAGTGACATCAAGAATGCTAAAGGTTTTTACATCTTTGAAGGGATAGGCTACCTTGAGGCCCTAGACTTTAGAAAATTTCATGGTTTTAGAATGCAACCAAGGCTTGATCAAGTAAGGAAGAGATTAAGTATAGGGGTCTGATGAGGCCACCAATTGCTTATTGTTATAGTCTCATCCATGCTTAGTCTATGTCCTTTCTATGTAAATCTCATAACTATCTGTCACTAATGTAAATGAATGAATGAAGTTATGATTTTGTATGTTCATTAATGTGTGTGTGTGTGTGTGTGTGTGTGTGTGTGTGTGTGTGTGTGTGTGTGTGTGTGTGTGTGTGTGTGTGTGTGTTATGTTATGAATTATTGATGCTTTTCCTTGATTGAATTATATTGGTGTGACTTTATCTAAAAAGCATTTGAAGGGTCATGTAAAGCTACAAATTCTTGCTAAAGACATAGCTTCTATAGGTTGCCATAGAAACTATGGGCTTCACCTATAAATTGCCTGTAGCCACTACAAAGTGCTCCCAACAACTATAAGATTCACCTACAAGTTACCTGTAGTCACTATAGAATACTCAAAACAACTATAAGATTCACCTATAGATTACTTATAGCTGCTGTAGAGTGCCCATAACAACTATAGGCTCCACCTATAAGTTTCTTGTAGCCATTGTAGAATGCCCATAGCAACTAAAAGTTTCACCTATAGGTTGCCTATAACTATTGAAGAGTTCCTACAGTCACTATGTAAAGTAGAGTCATTATTAAGGAGACCTTGTAGACACATACAACTATCTTGAGAAACCAAATGAATGATGGGGAAGAGTCATCATTGTTGTAAGGATTCCCTATATGCAAGGAGAGATTGGATGTGCTGCTAAAGATGGTAAAGACAAGGATAATGAGAAAAGACAAAAGGAAATAAAACAACAAAATAGTATGCCTTGTCTCTAACCCAGTCAAACCTAAAATAAGTAACTTTGGTTACTAACTACTTGAAGATACTAAGGTAGTTTATAAGTATTTGTATTCTTTCCTAATTTGGTGTTTTTGGTTAGAGTTAATAAACTACCTTTTGTATTTAAAGGCAAAACCTAGATCAAATTAAGAGTTAGATAATTTTGAGGAAATAATAGTAGAAGTTTTTTCTATATCCTTTGTATCTATAATTGAGTAATGAGAAAGTTAAATTTATAAGAAGTTTGTGAATTCTCTTAGGAAAAGGATTGGAGCTGAGTTCTAAATGAGGAAGGGCTCCCTCAAAATGAGTTGCTATGAAGATCCTAACCTTCTTTTATTATTAGTGTGTTATGTAAGTTGATTTTACTATTCAATTTGATTATATAAATGTGATGCATGTGTGATACATAAGTGTGGAATAATTTTGTAATTCTATCACCAATATATATATATATATATATATATATATATATATATATAGTAAATGCAACATAAATTTATTATACTATAATTGGAAAAAAAAGTTGATTTTTGAATCAATAATGCATATATATTGCTAACACTCTTGAAAAGCTTACACACCTAGGGTTGACAATTAATGTTTAATTTGACTGGTGAATCTGGTAATCATTGGGTAATTAGTCTACACAACACATGGTCCTATCCATGGTATTATAATACAAATCATAAAAGAGAGACCCAAAAGTGTGCAAAAATCATTGGAAAATAACAAATAAATAAAATCAAAAGAAATTCATGAGGAAGATCGGGTCTTATCTATGGTATTATAATGCAAATCATGAGAAAAAGAAACCAAAGGACCAAGGGAAGGAATTAAGGTTTGTGGAAAGAGAAAATACTGTAGAGGGTGAGACACATGAATAAATCTTATAAAAGTGTTGGTAGGACAAAATATAGAGATATGATAATAAGGGAAATATCTAAGCAAATTATTTCTCCAATAATTATGCATTAATAGGCTCTTTGAAAATATGGCCTTCATTAGTTTAGAGGTGATAGGTACTAAGACCAAAAATGTCTTTCACTAAATAAGGGCCCCACCATTTTTGGGTGTAATTTCCTTCTTTATCATGGGTATAGTCTAATTTACGGACTAGATCACCAAAATTGAAAGTGTTTACTTTAACCTTTTTAATGTGTTACTTGGTAATACAAGCCTTGTATTGGTGAAAATGTTGTAGAGCGACTAGATGGTGTTCATCAAGAGTATCAAGAGCATGAAGGTGAGATTCACATAATTATTCATCATGAATGATACTATGAAGAGATATATGTAAGTAGGTAATCTCAAATTCTAATGTAAGATAGACTTGGAACCATAGACTAGCGAAATGGTGTTTCCCCAATGGCAGTATGTATGCTAGTATGATAGGCCCAAAGTGTAGGATATAAATGACAATTCTAATCTATGTGGGTTTCATGGATGGTCTCTTGGAGGATTTTATTATTGGTCTCAACTTGGCCATTACACTATAGATGATAAGGTGTGGAAAATTTGTGGTATATTTTAAATTTAGCACATAACTACTTCACATACTTATTCTTGAAATTTCCACCATTATAAAAAATGATAGTATGGGGAACTCAAAAATGAAAAATTATTTGGTTAAGAATAGGTTTGGAAAAATTGGCTCCTATGACATTAAAAAGAGGCATGGATTCTACCTATTTGGTAAAATATTTAGTAGTTATGATGATGAAAACATGCCCATCTTGTGACTGAGGTAGTTTGTTGATGAGATTTAATCCCCACATGGAAAATGGCCAAAAATATTCCATAGTTTAGAGCTTTACTAGTGATGAATGGATTAAATTGTCACGGAGTTGGGAAAGACTACAATTTTTAGTGAAATTGATAGCTTCATTTTCAAGAGTAAGCTAAAAGTATCCCCTATTAGGAATTTACATGTTATAACAAATGACCACCAAAAATTCCCCCATGTGCTTATTAAAGGACAGGAGGTATCACTTATTTCATTACATAACAGATCAGGGTACCTTCTGCATTATGATAATAAAGGGTATTGTATTGAAAGACATTTAAAATCTTGTTTTTGAATTCTAGTTTTTTGAGAGAATCTATGTTTGAAGGATAATATTGATGTTCAAAGAATTGGATAATGTATTTATACCATGGGATATATTAAATAATGATAGCTTCAATGTGATAGATAAGTGAATCTGTCAGTTAGATGGAAGATGAGGACTTTTTTTATTTAAATAAGAAATTAGGAATCACTAAGGACTTGATGGAAATGAAATAAGGATGTTGAGGAAGCAAGAGACTCAGAAATAGAGTTTTGATCTCTTAGAATGGGCCCAATGGTAAAAGAGGAAAAATATTTGGTGAGGTTGGTATATATTTGATGATAAGCGATAAGATTTTCACTTCTATATTGGTAGTCACTATTAACCTGACAACAGATAAGTTGGGAGTCACCAAAAGATGTAGATATGGAAAATCTAAGTCAAATGTTGTTTCCATGCCTAAGATTAATGCTCTATATTCTACCATGTTATTAGTGACATCAAAGGTGAGATATAATGACAAATGGATTACTTTACCTTGAGGTTTAGTTAGAATATAAATTGACCTAGCTCTTTGAAGACATTTGACATCATCAAAGTGGAGGGTCCAGGTGGCTTTTTGTAAAAAAATAATGATTTTGAAAACCTCTTCGATAAATAATTTGGATTGAGTAGTATCAAGAATGGCATAGGTATATTCTTGTTTACTTTCATATAAATATGTAGTAAATTTATGAAAATAATCTTTAAGATCTTGATTTAAACCTTCAATATAGAGAAAGTTATCATTGGGGAGACTATCTTAAAGGTGATTTGTAGTAGGTATGGGTGGCACTATAAGTTGGTCAGCAATGACCTAACCTTTAACATATTTTTGAATTATGATTCAAAGGTAAAATTACATTAAGGAAACCATCCACTTACCAATTCTATCACCAAGGAGAAATGCTTTGGAGAAAAATTGATGAAGTGGGTTAGAATGAATGATGACATAGGTTTTTTGATAGAGCATGTAGTGATGAAGTTTTTCAGCTATGAAATAGATAATGAGGCAATCACTTTATACTTTAGTATAATGTTTATTCATAATATATGAGGTCTCAACTAATATAGTAAATAACATACTCTCTTACAATATCATCTTGTTGGGCAAGAATTTCCCCAATTGATACCAGAGTAGAATAAGTGTACAAAATTAAAAGATTATCATTATAAGGTGAATGAAAGATATGTATATGAAGCAATGATTATTTCATGTTTTAAAATTCCTTATAACAAGGATCCGTATATTCTGAAGCATTACCTTTCTTAATAAGGTAATTAATAGAGTGTATATGATAATCCATTTTGGGGACAAATCATTGGATTTCCCCAAGCTTACTGAGGTAAGTGTGAATGTTTGGAATGGAGCGAGGAGTAGGAATTTTGAATATTTCATTGGTTTTAATAGGACATACATCGATACCATGAAGAGAGACTAATAACCCTAGTAATTTACTAGATTTAACACCAAAGACACACTTATAGGGGTTGAGTCCAACTTTGTACTTGATTAGTCGATAAGAGATTATAGCTAGATCAAAGATATGGGTTTTATAACTTTTAGATTTGGAAATGAGATCATCCCCATAGATTTCTACAATATTATATGTATGGTCATGAAAACTTTTAGTCATATCTCCTTGATAGGCAGCTTTGACATTTATAAGGATGAAGGGCATGTTAACATAGAAATAGGTGCCCCATTCCATGGTGAATGTTGTCTTATGTTGGTCTTTATGGGTGATGTGAATTTGATTTATCCCAAAAAACCATCCATGAGTGACAACATGTCATATACATTAGTGGAATCTATGTTGAAATATATTGAAGGTAATAAACTTTTTTCCCTAGGATAAGCGAGGTTGAGATTACAGAAGTTGATGTAGATGTGAATAACCATGGTAATTTTTTTGTGAACATGAACAATGTATGACACCCATTCAAAATAGTCCATAGGTTTAATAAACTTAGCATCTAATAATTTGATAATTTTTTTTATGACACAGGGTGGAAACTTTGGGGGGAAATTTTTATTATTTTTATAGAATGTGTTTAACATCAGGGTATGTGATTATGTTGTGTGTAATGATACTAGGATTGATACTAAGCATGTCCTCACATGACCAAGTGAAAATATCACAATATTTATCAAATAAAAGACTATAATTATCATGCTCAGTTGACATGATTTCTCAAGAAACTTTTATAGGTCAAGGACATTAGGGTGTGCCATATTCTATTCTTATAGTTTCCTCAATAAACATAGCATTTCTATTTTGAAAATGATATGGCACATTGGGAAGAGTGTAAATGGAATTGGTTTTGGGATCCATGATAGTAATTAAGTTTTTATAATGAGGGGACTTGAATTTTAAATTCCCAAGTTTGTTATGTTGCCAAATAATTTGAGGTTATCGGGCATGGAACAACTCATGTATGGATTCATTACTAGGTAACATAGGTAAAGGTACATAATATTCCACTTCTACATCAAGATCAATAATTGTGTTACCATGGTGATCATATTCAAAATGTATTTGGCATACATATGTGGCCTTGGCATTGAAGGTGATCTTGGGAGTAGGTGTAACTATAAAGTAAGGTTGATTAGATTTAATTGGATTAATAATAGGTGTATCTTTAGAATCATTAATGTGGAAGAGGTATTTTAGAGTGACTGGTGTGATAGGAGGTATAAAAGGTTCCATCAGTTATGAATTTGAGAGAGGTAAGATTTTTTCAACAACCTAAAAAGTATCAAGAAGTGGATAATCAATTGAAGATACATGACCTTCAAGTTATAACCCAATATCCCTGGAAATAATATGAACATCTTGGTTAAAATAATATATTTACCTAAGGTTTGTTGATAGTGTTGAACATCCAAGTCTCATTATTGAGCTTGGGACACAATGTAGTTATCATCATAGGTGGGAGAGATAGTATATGTTTGTGTTTCTAAAGGAACTTCCAAAAGTGAGATGCCTAGATCACTAAATTTATGAGGTGACATGGTTAAAGGGTCTTGAAATAACTTGGTCATTCCATAATCATTACAAGCTAAATCATATTATGTATAAGATGCTTCATGTGTATTACATGGAGGAGGGAATTTAGTGACCTTGTCAATAAGAGGGATAATATGATCATGATGTAACAAAGAAGGAGGAAGCCACTCTAAAATGTAAGGAGGTAACTTGGTAGTATTGCATGTGTTTTTAAAATCATTTGGCTCATCATAATTATAATTTGTAAGAGTAACCTATAAGTTTGGATTCATATTAATGAATTTAGGTAAGGGTACACTATTAATTCTTAAAATAATGGGAATCTGATACTAAGATCTAGGATTGAGAAGTTGAATACTCCACAAGTTAGGATCAGCCTCATGTTTATACCATTTACCATTATGAACAAACTTGATACATTGGCTACCAAAAGAGGAAATATCCCTCATGCAGTGGGTCCATGGGCACCTTAGGAGCATATTATAGGATAATGGTAAGTTGATAACCATAAGCTTAGTGCGTATACTTTTGATTCCAATAGTAAGAGGGAGATAAATACAACCAAGAAACTTTTGATTAGTATTATCAAATCCAAGACATGTTAAACTAGTTTGTTTGAGATGATATTTGTTATATCCAAGTTATTGAATGAAAAGAGATGTCACATTAATTCCTAACCCTTCATCTACTAATAATTTTTGAATAAGGGTGGTATTAATGGATATTTTAATAAAGAGAGGTGGATCATCAGTGCAAAAGATAATTTCATCATTGATCATGTCTTTTTCAAGTAACTCTATGAAAGGTTTTGAAAAAGGAAAAATAATTTTAATGGTATGAACTTCTATTTGTTGAGGCTTGTGACAAGGTGGTTTGTATTATAAATAAGATGGTTCTTTGATTTTTTGGAGTTATTGCATTAGGAATTTATGATGATAGGGATAAGTGAGAGCTAATTACATGAGAGGTATTTTTCAAGGCATATATTTAAGTTCCTCTAAGAATTTCCAATGAGTTTTTTAAGAGGAAGAACCAACATGAGGTTTAAAAGGTAAAGTATTTTTATTGTAAAGAGAATTAGTTGGAGGCTTGGATTGAAGAAGTGGTTCCTCATGGGTTTTCAAAGGTAAGTTAGTGGTAGTAGTATCTTTGAGAATTTTCTCTTTTAAAGATGGTTTGTTTGGTTTTGTGATGATATATTTGTGGGAGGGTTTGCATCGATAATTGACATTAGCCACATTCACATATTGGTAATTTTTATAGTATTGATCATAATCAATGTCAATCACAAAAATATCCTTGTTTGATTGTTGAGGGTTGGATGTAGATAAAGTTTATGGATTGTTAAAGGAAGAAGATATGAAAGCTTATTTCTTTTGAGAAGCATTAACATAAACATGATGATGGATTTTAATCATGGCATCATGATTGAATGACTCTCCTAGCATAAAAGAAATGGAAATTTTTGTAATCCCACAACATTTTTCATGGGAATAACCTAAATTGACATGAAACTAACAAAAATAGTTATGATCATAGCATTGAGGGGGATTATTAGGGTATGTGAATGGTTTATAAAGTGTTATAAGTTATTTCATTTGTTTCAAGTTAGTGGCATATGGGAAGGTTGGGGATTTTCAATTTTGGATACTCCTATTTTTGGTTGAGGAGGATTACCAACAATTGCATTGGTTGACTGTTGGAAAGATCCCTTGATGGTTTTAGTGTTAGGTTCAAACTATTTCATTAGCAATTCTTGATGTTTAGCTTGGTTAAGAGCATAGTTTAAATTTTTGGGAGCAAAGGTTCAAACATTGTATTGGAGGGAAGGTGTTAAGGATATTATGAGAAGTTTGAACAAGTTCTATTAAATCATGTTGTGATCAGATTTATGATCCAAAGACTTCCATCGTTTGATAAAATTCTGAGCTGATTCGGTATAGGATTGATTGCTTAGCATTCATGAAATGACTAAGATAAAATTTGGGAAGATATTATGTTAAAATTACTTAACTAAAGGATTAAATAAATCCTCAAGTTTCCATATACAATGTTGGGGAAGTTGGTTATCCCATTCTAATACATCACCAGTGAATGTTTTAAATAAAATTTTGGTAGTGGCAAAGGTATTATATTGGATCCAATCTTTATAAAGGTTACCAAATGCTTTGAGAAAAGATGTGGGTCTTTAGTCCCATCATATTTAATAGTTGGAGATATATTACCAATATCAATAAATACAATGAAAGGGGCTAAAGGTTTATTTTGAATGAGTTAAAACATCTTATTATGCATGACAAGTTAGAGAATGACATTTCTTGAGACATATTTAAGGGTGGAAGGATGCAATTTTAATTATTCAAGGGAATACGAATAGGAGGCTGATGAGCCATGTTTATCAAATGATGCTGTAGTTTTATCAATTGAGAGGTGTTAGATGATTGCATGATGTTAATTTGTTTCACTATTTATGTAAGAATTTGAGTTATATCAATTGGTGGGTTAGTGTTGGTAGGAGGATTTCCAAAATTAGTATTAGGGGAGGGTTACTACGTGGAATATTGGTAGGAGGTGGGTTCTTAGTGTTGATAAGGTTTATTGCGGGGTTATTTGTTAGGCTTGTGTTAATTTCCCCCACAGTATAGTAATATGTCTAAAGGTGAGAATTATCTTGATAAGTATGGAATGGATCTGCTCCACCAATATCATATGTTGGCATTATTTGAACCATATTTCAATAAAAAGATGAGGGATGATAAAATTTACTCCAAGAGTGAAGATCCTCTTAGGTAGCAAAGGTAGGAAGAAAAGAACATCCCATATAATATCTAAATGGATTCAAGTTGTCAAAAAAGATTTTGATAGGGGATTTCATGATGCTTGGAGGCATAATCTAAAATTAGGAAGCAAGGAGTAAAAATAAGGACAAATTTGGCCAAACATAGAATAGTATTAGTCAAAAATAATAGCATCAATTGGGTCAAAAAATTTTATGAAAAAGGTCCACATAGTAGGATGCAAAAGACACAGTCAAATTGCTTGATTGTGTTCTATAGATGGTAAAATTGAAATAGGCTAAAAAATATACACAATCATATGGGTCAAATGTGTACTATATATGGAGAAATTGAATAGGCTAAAAATATACATAGTCAAATAGGTCAACTGTGTAATCTAGAGGAGACATTAAATAGGGTGAAAAGATACATAGTCATATAGGGTGACTATGTACTAAAGGTAAGTAAGACTAATAGTCTACAAGAGCCTGTGTTGATAAGGATGAAATTGTTCTAAAAATAGAGATTTTTTTATAAGATAATAAATAACCAAACAAAGTGAAACACACAAATAATTATATCAATGTGGTTGATATAATTGGAAGACATAACACAAACCTTACACTAACACTGGCTAGTGCAAGTTTTGAAATATAAAATACAATGATTAAAGAATAAACAACCAAACTTGAATGTAAATGCTAACTAATTGGTCATTATTAAATTTTTTTAAGTTATAATAAATTTTTAAATTAATGTGATGGGGAGTTGGCTATAAGAAGAACTAGAAACAAATGCATGGATAGTTTTAGGTAGTTTAGGCTAAAAGAGATCTGTATTGGTGATGGTACTAGCTTGGTATTATGGGATACCCCCTCAATTCATAATCCTATAGTGATAGTGTGTTAAGTGATTTTTCAATATATACCATAAACCACATATTTATACTTGGATAGAAAAGCAAGTTGGCTTCCCCCTTAGTGATGAAATCCATGTAGATAGGCAATGGGAAGAAAATTCTTAATGCTTTTTAGTGTAAAGTGATTTAAATGTGTTTGCAAAAGAGAAGAATAGTGTGACTAAACTAGTAAATTTTAAAACCACGTAATTAGTATATGTTTGTTACTCTAATCATGCAAGCAACTAAAATGAAAAGTGAACTAACTAATAGAAAAATAGGTTAATTCCTTTTACTGTGAAGAGTATAGAGTTAGTTTAGGTGCCAGTCTATGTAAACAATAGAGAATAGAGCTAATAGGTTCACTACTATGTTATGGATTTAATATCTAGAAGAACATAATCAAATAGGTTGACTTTATCTTCTAGAGAGAAGACAGGGTATAGAACTATGTCAAGCTAGTCAACCTAGTTTGTTGTAGGGTTGTAGTTTTATAAACTAAAAAATTGTAAAAAATAATACTTTAAATGAAGAAAAATGATAGAGAAGGTAAAATGAATATTTTTGATTTTAAAGATGCTTAGTTTGCAAATTTTATGCTATGTTACTCAAATATTAATTTTAATATTCTATGAACAAAGTCGACTAGGTCGATGCAATCTACAAAACTTGTGTGCTAAAAAAAATCTATGAACAGAGTTGAATGGCTTAATTATGTATGCAAACCTATATACTAAAAAATAAAACTAAAAACATAGTTGAATAGCTTAACTATATATGCAATTATGTAGATGAATAAGAAGACTATGTTGAGATGATCAATCCAGTCACTTGTATTTGAAGAACTCCACAAAAAGAATAGAGTCATGTTAGAGAGATTGTGTGTTAAACCTATGCATAGAGTGTTAGACTATATCGATAGGTTTGATATAGTACTAAAAAAACAAAAATATATAATATGATATTAAAATGAATGCATGAAATAAAACTACAAGGGTTTGATTCATGTCAATTTAACTAGAATGTATATAAAGGAAAATGTAGTTGACCTATTAATTAATCCTAGCTCACAAAAGATAAATCCTACTTACACTTCTATTTATTGATACATTTAGACATTTAGAGTCATAACCAAGATGGATCCACTAGACCTAAACAAGGGATCCCTTATCATAATAAACATCACTAGAGAGGGTTCTAAAGCCTCTATTTAGGAAACACCATGTAATATCCCTAGATAGGTCCTATGTTTTCATATTCACAAAGTATATGAAAAGTAAATTAAAATATAACTTAGTGCATACTAAAGTTTGTGGCACAAAATGGGTGTGATAAACATGAAATTAAATGTGCATAGAATAATTCTAATTAATCTATGTATAAATATAACCTTGATTCATGGAGAAAGAAATGCATTCAAAATCCATTACTTATGCTACTTCTATTTACTAAAATAGAGGAGTAAAGTTAGAGATACTTAATATTAACCATTTTCACCACAGGCCAAAATGGGTTAACCCCCTATAGTTAGAATCTTGTATAGGGGATTTTTATAATGTCATGGTGCATGATTGTAGTCCAATTGATGTCATTTCATATGATATTCTAGTCTTGATCATGGTCTTATTCAATCTTTGCGCCATTTGATATCTTAAGGGTCATCTTATGGTCATATATGCAAGTGACAAGTCTTCATGGTGATCAATGTAGTTAGAGCATGGAACAGGTTTTCTTATGACTCAAATAATTCATTCGAGCTTTCAAAGATCAAGTAACATCTCAAGAATAAGCTTTGTGAAGTGAGATCATTGTTAGGACGTCACATAGAAACTAGAATGGATTAGCTTACTTGTACAATTTTTAAACATGCTCAAAAAACCTCACATGAACATCAAACCATGCACAATCAATTTTATACATACCAAGATCGTGCTTTATAAGTTTTATATCTTAATTAATCTTTTATCTCAATATCTAAGCCTTCAAAGTTTAGCTTATCAAGTCTAAGGGGCTAGGCCATCCATGACGTCATCTAAGAATGAATGGACTAGATATTTTATACATTTCTTTAATCTTCACTTAGGAATCCACCATGAGCCAAAGGATTAGATCTATAAGTATTTCTTCTTACTAGGAACATGATCTAAAATTTTCAAGTCCACATGAGCTTTCTATCTCAAGTTATAAGTTTCTAAAGATGGACCTACAACATAAGACGTTCACCCTAACATCAAGTTTAAGCTCAAGCAATGTAAATCCTTTTGAGATTAAATTTTATGGTCATGTGAATGTCAATGGTAGTCATGTGAACATGATTTTATGGGAGTATGGACATCAATTTTAAGCTCATGAAATAACCATTAGTTTTCAAATAGTGGGTCCCAATAGATTTAATGATCTACATTACATAGTACATCTTGATCCAATAGTGTGAGATGAGTCAAATAGTCAAGGAGATCAAGAATTGCCACATGGCATGTGTGAGTTGACAAACTGATAATAGAATCCTAAAATCAAATATGGGGCTACCATGTGGCATAAGCATAAATAGAGTTAATAAGTCAAGTGCAAGATCAATGACTCATAGTCATTTGTACCAAGTAGGATCAATAGTATGAGATGGGTCAATATGTCAATAGGTTGTGTTAGATATCAATAGCCAATTAAAACAAATATGATCCCAAGACTTTTGATAGAATTCAAGAAACCATTTTCTATGAAAGCAAATAGGTCTTGTAGGATTGTCTTATCACAATTAAAACTTGATCCAATGCCATTAAAGGGACACACTAATATAACCAAGGTGATAAAGAAAATGAAGGATTGTCATTAAGGATAAATATGGACATCTAGTTTGTAAATTTATATCAGGTAGAGTTATCTTTGTAATTGTGATCACCATTTTTAAGAAGGTCCATGTATGTGGTGAACTCTTGGTTCTTAGAGAGACATATTGGTTCTTTTAGACCTATTTGGATCTATAAAAGAGGCTATATAGTTTATAATTCCATATTATAAATGAAATATAGGAAAACTAATATTCTATGATTGGTTTTCCATCTATAGTGGACCCACGAGCATGGGGTCAAGTTTAAGCATGATTTAGTTAGAATAAGAGATAACATTAGAAAGGATGCCATGAAGGCAAACACGTAGACTCCAACAGTTTCATTTCCAAGACCAACTACATGAAAGGGACCCCTTCTCACCATTTTACATGCCATGATAAACCTATTTGGAGTAGTTAGTACTAGGACAAATTTATAACAAATGGATCCAATTTTACTAACTACATTGATGTCAAAACTTAGCTTGAAACCACTTTATCCCATCATTGCAACTGTATAGAGCATGAGTGAAGGAATAATGAATTGTTGTAACTACTTGAGATGACTGGGATCAATCAATAAGTTCCAAAGAAGCATACTGGTAGATGGTAGTTATAACTATAGTTCAAATGAGGTTGAACTCATTTGATTACCCTTGGGACATCTCTTTTCCCAATTCATGGATGCCCCAGTTCAAGGAGAATATTGGAAGCAAGACAAATTCATGGATGACAATCATAATGGAGAACAAGCTTTGGTGGCTCAAGGGGTAGTTACTCCCCTCCTATCAAATGAGGATGAGGTGATGATGCAAGTTAATGAGGATTGATAAAATCAAGGAGAAATCTTCACCAATTTTATGGTTGAAGACACTTTTATTATAAATCAAGGAGAATCTATCATATACAATAAAAGGGCCAAGAGGAAGGATATCAGAGGTGGAATTAACATGCCCATAGGGACATCCAATCCTCCTGCAAGGCAACAAGACATGGTTGTAAGTGTGACAGTTCCAAAGGCTTCTACATCTCCACCAAGTCAAAATATGGTAAGGTCTACTCTTATTCCTCTAGTTTCAAGTAATCCGATACCTACAAGATCCTAATAAAAAGTAGGTATGGATTCTTTAAATATTTTATATTCTTTAAAGAACACTAAAACATCCATTTCTCTT
The DNA here is from genome assembly GCA_037957365.1 of Torreya grandis. Taxonomy (NCBI): domain Eukaryota; kingdom Viridiplantae; phylum Streptophyta; class Pinopsida; order Cupressales; family Taxaceae; genus Torreya; species Torreya grandis. Next base: position 674,177 of record JARHVA010003205.1, on the reverse strand, counting down.
TGGAATGTTCTTCATATGCTAGTCAAAAGGAACTCCTATAAAATCAGTTATCTGCTATCCCTGCTAGTGTCTCACCCTCAAATCAAAGTCATGGCCATGTTGGTATTGAAAATGATCCTAGTACCATTGTTTAACCATCCACTAAGGCTGAAAAACCTCCACCATTTTAATTCACTTTCATTATAGGTGACAAGTTGGTTTATAATTGCATAGTCAATAGTAGAGCTTCTACTTCTGTCATACCCAAAGTTGTAGCTGACAATTTGGGCCTAAAATATGAGACACATAGTAAAGGGGTCCTTCAATTAGATGTTACACCTACCAAGATAGTAGGATTGATAAAAAACTTGAAGGTTTTCTTGTATGATTGTCCTAGCTTTCCCATCCTTCAAGATATAGTTGTTGTTAACCTCCCAACTCACTTTGTGATTTGACTATCAAGAGACTTTATAGCCAAGATTGGTGGCTATATCTTATATAATTGGTCCTTCTTAGACTTTAGGACAAGTCATGGGACCAAAATGACAATTATAACTCATCCTCTTGTAAGGTTTCACATTGAACCTTATATTAAAACAAGTTCTAAATTAATTTTCATTATTCATGAAAAGGAGGAATCTAATGTGGAGATGGTGATTTTAAACTTGAGGGAATTTATGATCTATTTTTGGATGAGTATGATGTAGATGCATATAGGAATGATCCTTATTCATACTTTTATAAAAATAATCTTGGGACTTACATCATGCATGAAGAGCCATTTGAAGGAGCTGAGCTAAGTGTCAAACATTCTCATGCTGCTGAGTACAACTATATGATTTATGAGTATGATGATCATATGTTGATGAATCTAATTAATCACCATAGTGTTAAGAATGATGTTTTCATTCTTGCTATCAATGAATATACTTTGGATGATGACATTCATGAAGAAGAGGAGGATGACTTATGGATAAGATTTGAGGCCATATGTCAAGAATTTGACAAGTTGGTAATATTCCTTCTTCTCCTAAGAAATGTATGTCTAGTGTGTTTATTTATGAAACTAATTAGTAGGATCTTAGGTGTTCTATAAAGTATGAAATTAAAGGGCATGTGGTTAAGGAATATGGACATCAATCTACTATTCAAAAGCCTATAGTTATAGAGGGACCTAGTGAGGTCAAGGTAGAAGTTGTTGTGCCTAGAGGATAGTTAGGAGATCCATCTGGTATTGATCCATGTTCAAAGGATTTGGATAATAAATAAGAATAAATTGATACTCCCATGCATCAAGTATATCTTATATAAGAAGATCGAAAGGTTGAGGTCATTATCATCATTCTTATTCTGTAGTATGAGGAATGTATATTAGATGTGGTAATTATCAAGAGGATTGTAGCTCTAACCAAGGCTCTGAAAGAGAAAGAAATATAATTCATGAGGTTCCTATATAGTTCACTTGTAAACCCAAGAAGATTCAAATGTGATAGGCTTCTTGATCACCTACATATACGAATGATTGGTAATGAGCATGCTCCTCATGCTAGGATACCTTCATGGAGTGATAAAGATTTTAGGGGAACCATTTTTGACTCTAGTTGAGGTATGATAAGATGTTTCACATTAATATGAGGTTTTGTAAATAATAGAATAGGTGTGTGTCATTTAATGAGAGCATGGATGTCAATTTTAAGCTCATGAAATATCTGTTGGTTTTCAAACAATGGGTACTAACAGATCTAATGGTCTATATTTATCATACATCTTGAGTCAAAAAATCAAGGATCTCAAGAGATTGACATGTGGCATAACAACATGAGCTTACAATAAGATCCTAAAATCAAACATGGGGCTACCACATGGCATAGGCTTAGATAGACTTGAAAAGTCAAGGGAAAGATCAATGACTCATAGTCATTCATACCAATCAAGATCAATGGTGTGAGATGGGTCAACATGTCAATAGGATGAGTTAGACATCAATAACCAATTAAAACAAAGATGAGCTCAGGACTTTTGATAGAAGTCAAGAAATCATTTTTGATGGAAGCAAATGGGTTTTGTAGTATCATACTATCACCATTGAATCTTGATCCAACATCATTAAAGGTACACACTGATGTAACCAAGGTGATAAAGAACATGAAGGACCACTATTAAGGTTAAATATATACATCTAATTCATAAATTTGTATCAAGCAAAGTTATCTCTGCAACTATGTTTGCCATTTTTAAGAAGGATCCATGTATATAATGAACTCTTTATTCTTGTAGAGACAAATTGGTTCTTTCAAACCTATTTGGATATAGAAAAGAGGCTATATAGTCTATAGGTCTATATTAATATGGCAAATATAAGAAAACCAATAGTCTGTGAATGGTTTTCCATCTATAGTGGACCCATGAGCATGGGGTAAAGTTTGGGCATGATCTAATTGGAACAAGAGCTAGCATTACAAAGGATGCTATGAAGGCATACATGTAGATCCCAGTGGTTTCATCTCTAAAAATGACTACATGAAAGGGACCCCTTCTCTCCACTGTGCATGCCATGATAACATTATTTGGAGTAGTTAGCACCAGGACAAAATTATAATAGATGGATCAATTTATTTTAACTGCATTGACATTATAAATTATCTCAAAACCACTTGACCCAATTATTATAGCAATATGGAGCATGAGTGAAGGAATAATGAGCTATTGTAAATGCTTTAGATGACTGGGATCAATCAAAAAGTTTCAAAGAAGCATATTGGTAGAGGCAATTATAATTATGGTTCAAATGAGGTTCAACTCATTTGATTCCCCTTGGGACTTCTCTTTTCCCACTTCTCTCTCTCAAATGCTATAAGTAGATGTCATTTTGGCCTTTTTAGTAGACACAACATGTATGGAAAAACCCTACTAGATTGATGCCATATTTTTCCTTTGAACACTAATGCAAGTCTATTTTTTGAGTTTTGAACAATTATCTAAGTCTACAAGTGATGTATGGTGATGAGAAGTGATAATTATATATCCTTCCTTCCTTAATTTATACTTTCATGTTTGAGAAGGGTTCCTAGTCTAATAGGTCATAAAAAGTGTAATATAGTGTGTATAGCTTTTTCAAGTGTAAAATTGTCCTTGGAGTGTGCAATCTACCCTTTGGTTCATTTTCCTTGTGTTGCTACTCACATCTCACCTCTATATTTAAATACTCATGTTAGAACCCATTAAGACTTAGAGAGTAGTTTTTATGCCTTGTTTCATCATGGTAGAAATATGATGGTCACGTGGAAGACATTTTGGTGCATCACCTCTTTTCACTATAAGTAAGCACTAGCATAGGTGAAATCACTTCAAGATATACTTAGGGAGTTAGCCATAAAATCTAGAGGCTCATTTGTAATATAGGTACACCCACATACCTGGAAGTGTTCCCATGTTGCCCAAATCAAGAAGAGGATTGAACACCCTCTTCTAGGGTGAAAGATTTGGTGACAACACTTACCTTGAAGATAAACTTGTTGAGACTTAATATCTCCCTTGGCCAAATGTACTTCACATGAGGTCATTATGTATTATTAAAGAATCTAAGGATGGAAAATGGAATATAGCCAAGGACCTCCTAATGAATCTAAAGCTTTCATAAGACAAAGTTCATCTCTCCAAGTGTAAACCCTAAGCAAATAACTCCTCAAGTAGAATGATCAAAGATCAGATTGTAAAGAAGTACAAATGTATAATTAACTCATCTCTCTCTATAATAAATGGAAAAATGAATGTGTATATATATATATGAATCTAACCCTAAAACTTTATGAAAATATTAGCTGATAGGGTTGACCCAATTCAACCTTGTATCATTAATTGATATAAGCAAGTTAGGTTCTGGTCTAGTCAGCTAAGACTAACTTAGACCCGTAACATTCTAATATTAATTTGAATACAGGGTTGGCCTAGGATAACATTATTTGGTAAATGTAAAAAAGTGTTTTAGGCTTAGTGAGGGTTGAATAAGGTGGTGACTTTACTTGGAAGAGTGTATAAGGGAGGTGTCAAAGCTTAGCGAAGTGTATAGGATATGGTTGTGCAGATAGCAAGTGGTGGTATATAGGACAACAATATTGAAAATCACAAATGGTCTACCCACCCCTTTCTTGGTGCACCTTTTAAGCTGTGCACTCAGAGAGATTGAGACTTGATGGGTTCCTTCAAGAGAAAGCATCAATAATTGATAATGTTTGAAAAAATATGTGTATACATAATGTAGGTGAAGTTATTATGAATGTCTAGTATTGGCTTCTTTTAAATTTATACATATTTATATGATTTTATATATATAAGGGAATGAATGTCTTTTATTATGTACTTGTATACATACTACATGCACACACACACACACACACATTTGTATGTACGTATAAATATATATTTATATATATACATATATACTTGTGGGTAATATATATATATATATATATATATATATATATATATATATATATATATATATATATATATATATATATATATATATATATATATATCATAAGTAGAGAAAAAAGATTAAAAAAAGAATAATATGTCCTTTCCTAATAGATATGTACTATAAAGTGAGATGTAAAGCTATAGATGAACTTATATGATTTTGTTAGTGTAAAACAATATGATTGTTGTAATAATGGATTTTATACATTGTATGAATTTTTTTTGGGATGAATACATAAATAAATAAGAGAATGCTATCTATATTATACCGAGTGAATGATTAAGGAGGTAAGGGAGTTGTTCTTGGTTGTTATGGATGTAAATGAATAAAAAAAGAGTAAATTAGACAAGTTGATCATCCATTCCCAATCTTTGTAATTTAGTTCCTCTGTTTTAAGTTAAATAGGGAAAACCTTTGTTTAATGATATAAATCAAGATGTGATACCATTCTTTTATGGTATTCCTTACATAAAAATGTGTGAGATAAGTTTAGTAAACTTATAGAGTTAACTCTTTTATTAGTCATTTAGATATTTTATTAAATACACCATTGTATGAGTATTGATGATGGTTATATTTATATATAAATATGAATTATGATTGAGGAATATTTTGAGAAAGGATGTGGAATAATTAAATCGTTATTCTAGTTTTCCTGTATATTAGGTCCTAAGTATGACTTACTTGACCAACCTGCACTTATCACTTCTATGGTTAAGTGAAAGATGAGATATGTTGTCATGATTATTTGATTTGAAACAATGAGATTTTCATGTAATGAGAAAATAAGTCTAGAATGGACATATTGATAATAAAAGACAAGTTAATCTTAGATACATTATTGAGTTTAATGAGACTCATTGGCTATGTTATTAATGGAACCTTATTCTTATGGAAGTATGAATATGAGAATGGTGTCTTGGTAGGAATTATGATGTTTTAACCTTGGATTCTTTTTCAAACTTATGCATTTAATTTTATTGAATATAAACCATTTGAAAAATCTATGGATATAACTTTTAGATTGAGTGAGTGGAAATAATGTGATTGTTGAATCAAATTTCTATACTTTTCTTAGTATAAGTATCAAATTTATTACATGATGCAATATGTGGTTGTATAGTGATATAATTATGAATAATTATTGGCATGTTTTGAAAGATGACTGGTGATAGCAATATGAGGGTGTCTTTCAACTTATATATCTATCCTTAAACACCATTTTTTTTGGATTCACTTATTATCCAATTGCCATGAATATATTATTTTAATGTTGTAAAACTAAGTTATGTAAATTGTACCATGTTATGCTCACCTAGGATTGTTATAGTTAAGTGTGTGTGTGTGTGTTTCTAGTTTACATGTGTAGGCTGATATCATATTAGAGGAATGGGTTTTTAGTATCTATTTGATTTATTTCATGTATTAGTATAATTACAACACACATGTTCCTATTTAAGTCTTGATACCCACACTATTTTCATCTTCCCATCCATTTTGGGAGGGCCATTCCCTAGTTGGGAGATTGTGTGGGAGATCTATGGTTCATGGTTGGTGTGGAAAATCACTCTAATGATGCTCTCCCTTATCAATAGCTAACAATCAATGAAGAATCATACTCATGGATTACTATTGATTAAATGATATTATTTTATGCTTATATGTTCTTTGAAACATTGTACTATTTCTATTCTAAGATTTAGTACTATAAATATGTAAACTGATATGGAATTTTGATTATAATAGTTGGTTGTCTTTGTAAAATTAATATGGAATTATGATTTCCTTATTTGGTTGTATATGGTTTTAAACTCTAATTAATATTTTACAATAGTGGATGTACTTATGTTATAAGCTAAAATATGATTTAAATCTATATTTGGGATGTTATGATTAGTTTCATATTCCATGTTGTTTTAAAACTATTTAGTATCTAAATGGATTAAAGTAACAACCATAAGGTTAATAGTAACCAAATACATTTGTTACTAGATATATTTAGTTAGAAAACAATAACATATGAATTAATAATGGATTAAGTTAATAAAAAAAATTTAGTTAACTTTGAGTTAACCTAGCTGGGTCTTAACATTGGCTATCCCTGTCTAATTTGCAAAGAGATTATGTCTCAAATTATTGATATTCATTTAATTTTCTTAGCTATATTTCTAATTATAATCAATGACCCATGGGCTTCTCATTGTCTATAAAATCTTAGATCTTTCATTGTAAAATGGTCAACATTTCTAAGAATTGTAATGCTACCAAAATATGCCCTTCATGAACCCCCTCCTTGGTATAACAAATATCTACCCTTTAGAGTCTGTAATATTGGATTAGGGCTTGAAACTAATAGAAAATAAATCATGTTTATTTCATGCTCTGTGTTTTATGTGCACTAATAATTGTTGATATTTGTCTATGGATGTTCATCCCTCTCATTATTATCTTCTTTTATCACCTATACATAGAACTAAAATCCTCTATAGGTCATATACTGTGTATACATTGGTGTATATAAGTATCATATTTGGACCATTTGTCATCCCTCCTAATGCTACATTGTGTTATCATACCTTCATGTGAAACACTTATGTAGTGGATGTCTAATTTGAAGCCTATGTGTTTTAGTTCCTTAGTTTTATTATGACATTAAGTAGGTGAGGTGATCACTCTACTCTTGGTGCATCACTAGTTTCCATTTAAATAAAATTTTTACCCTCTCTCTCTCTCTCTCCCCCATATCCCCTATAAAGATTGGGTTTAACATTAATCATAGGTTTTATTTCTACTCTTTATAGGTCTGTGCATTAGACCTAAACTAGGATAACTTAGATTAGAAGGAATCCAAATTTTTTTAGAGGTTCATCCAAAGTAGCACAAGATTCCCATGCCTTAGGGACATTTTCATTATTATGATAAGACAAGATATTTTGTGTAATGGTAAGCTCAAATACACCCATGACCCATACTAAGTACTTCCATGCCCCTCTCTAAGTGATTGTACTCTTCACCCATCTTCAATCATCCCTACTTATAAATCTATCCATGGGTGCACATTTTTAATGATAACACCACTAAGGGAAATCCATAATTCCTCCAACCTCTTTCAAGAATAAACAATTAGAAAAAATACCATCATCAAGTCTACTTATATCAAGATGACTTCTCGATGAAGAATCAAAGGAAGAACATGAATATATAGTTTCACTAGTGGATTACCCCACACATGAGGAAGAAAAAAATGTAGAAACTATGAAGTAAGTATAGTAGGAATTGGATGAAATAAAAATTTAGGATGAATTAGAGGAAGAGGCAGATCTAGAAAGGGTAAAATCAATGAGCTTGGGAAGTTTGGAAGAGGAATAAAGTCTAACTGATATACAAAACCAATAGACTCTTATTGGATAGGAAAGGTAGGCCATTAATAAGTTAGTTTTTCTTATTGATCCCCCCTTACATTGGTGGATACTAATATTGTTAATATATCTTCCACAAACTCTATTATGTCTAGTTCACCATCAAATTCTTTTCAACAATATTTAATATAAACCAAGCCATTTTACACTCATAGTAGAGACCAAACCCCATAGTAAGAGGCCATTGGTCCTATTGATTCTTCCATTATTTCCATAGTAACCCAAATAACAATTCCCAAAAGGAGAGTGCATTTTAAAAATTTAGTATATGTTTCCATTTTTTATACTCAATAGCCACATGTTCCTTAAAAACCCTCATCTCAGTTAGGTGTATCTCTTCCACAGTATTCACCAATTTAATCCTCTATAATGGTCATCTCAGATAACCTAGATTAGACAAAGTGTGTGGTATAAAATACGCCTTAGAGAGAAGTCTTAGGATGGTAGAGGGTCAATCAGTCACCTCCCCAATTACCCATCCACATAAGTGATTCAATGTTACCCCCAGGAGTCACTCCACCTTCCACCTTTTTATAGGTTGACTAGCCCAAATATCAAAGAGAACTCATTTTTAGTCAATGGGTCAAAGAGTTACAAGAGTGAAAATGAGATAAGTAAGGCCTAGTCTTAATAGAGTTTCCCATAGTCTCCACTCTTTTTGACAAGCATAGTGGTGTAATTTAAAGGTAAGAAAGAGAAAGGAAGTAGAATATAACATAGGGGAAGAAATAGTGTTGGAGTAAAGAGAAAATATATTCCCCTTGGCTAAAAAGTATAAGAGGACTCCTAATTATTCCACTGAATATACATAGTACTTTTGTTTTTTCTTGGAATCAATTGGGAAGGTTATGAAATAAATGGACAGATGTCAAGTTCAATCCAAATATAGATTCTATAAAAAAAAATTATTTAATATCCTTGAGAAATTTTGGATAACATCCAAAGTGTAGCAACTAGTCTTAAAAATATTTTGAATATATTTATAAATTTTAGGGGTGAGTCCCAACCCAAATGGGGGAAGGTGCTATAATCTTGGAGCCAATTGAAATAAATTGAAAAGAGGATCAAATTATTGGTTAAATTCATAAAGAATAGTGTATATAATCATTTGAACTTGATGACTACCTAGGATGCATTTTGGGATTTAAATTGTGTGATTCCAAAGAGAGATGGTGCCTTAAATTGGCATACACAAATGAAGGTTTTGGAAGCACAAATCATAGGCCAAGAAAAAAAGCCATATAAATATTAAGAGAAGTCAAATGGTCATTTTATAAAAGTATCACTTCTCAAAGTAGCTACATAAAGCTTTAATAAAGAATTTGAAGGGTCAGTTTATAAAATCAATGAAGATATTCTACAATTAATCAATTTTATGAAGGAAAAGGTAACTAAGGTAGAAGTACTCAGAGTTGAATTCATAGCCTCTAAATCTAAGCACACAAGGTTGATGGGTGAAGTTATCAAGATATTTAAACATTTTATGATTAATTTTGACACTATTAATAAATAATTTGAAGTTACTTATGCATTATTTAAAAAAATGAAGGCTATTAAGGAAGTTGTTAGGATAACATCTAGTACTCAGCCATCACCAACATTGACAATACAACCTCAAGTGCCAGTTGTTCCTTCTCATCCTACTAGTGCTTCATCAATAAATAACTATTTCCACATGAATATAAGTGCTAGCTCATGCCTCAGTTTTCATGCCAGTAAAAATTTCTCATTTCCCCAAATATGTAATAATGTATATTTCAATGGGACTCATTTTAATTCCTTAGGAAACTGTAATGGCTACCAAAACTACTTCAGTTCCAACATCCAATATGAAATTATTTTCCTCTTCTATCAATGCCACATCGGTACCACTATATACATACATACATACATACATACATACATACATACATACATACATACATATATATATATATATATATATATATATTTGCATGTTTTTATATTGAGTTGAGACTCATAATCTCAAATCTATTTTGGCATATATGTATTATATTTAGTCAATTTTGGCTAAGGTATTTTATTTATATGCATATATTACATACATGCATATTATGCATATATTACATACATGCATATTATGCATGAATTTTAACATACAGTCTATTATTAGAGAATATAAATTTAGAAGTTTCTTGGAGGATGAGGAAACCCCTCCCCAAGATTATATATATTTATCTTCTTGATCTAAATGGAGGAGAATTTTCAGCTATCAAGATAAATAATAAATTCTATAGATTGTTCTGCAAGTTTGTTTGGATGTGCAATCTTCTATTTGTCTCCAAATCTGTGATTCATTGAAGAAGTTACATTATTCTAGTATTTTAGTCTTTAGGTTGTGTATAAGTGTTAATTGAATTAATTATTCATATTGTGTAGTATCTAATTTGAATGTTTTATGTTTAATAATCATAATCTCACTTTAAATATGTGTTATTACAGTCTTATAAATACAACAACATTTGATTACGAGCATTAAATTTTATTGTGTCTAGTTCCCTTTGACTCCAAATTGATTTTTATTATTTTTATGCTAAAAATAAACTACAACAAGCATTATTTTTATGAATACTTGTCTAACACATAGTTCAATATCCAATTTAGAAGGGTTTCATCTAACATTATTCACAAACCTTCTTTTCTACTATACCCTTCATTTTATTTGGTTTTATTTTGGTATTTACCACTTTAGGTTAGATTCACTCATCCACCCATCTCAATTAGGTTTAGACTTATGTCATATCTGAACCATTTGAGGTAAAGAACTACTCTACTCACTATTATTCTACTACTAGGTTGTTTATAAAACCCAATACCCTAAAACTCATGACTTAAAGCAAATCTTCTTTCAAAAATCCTAAAATTTTAGTGACTACCTTGTAATATTCCCTGGTGTGCATAAAATACACATAAAAAACTATGCTAATACCACTAACTTTTACCCAAAGAGATAGAAGAGAAAGAGATAAGGATAGAGAGAGTTTAAGCACACAATTGAGCCATTAATTTAAATTCTCATTTTTTACTATTTTAATAACAATAATAAATCTTTATCCTACACAAAAATTTCTTATAATAATCCCTACCTCTTCTCCACCATTTAAAAATCAACACCATGCCTTTAAGTATTCAATGGATCTCATCCCAAGCTCCTCCTCCCACAAGCTCCTCTCATGGTTAGTAAACAACTAAAATGATCCATTGGTCGGAGGTTAAATATAATTTTATCCCATAAGAATCCAAAAAAATCAATTAATGAATGGGATTGCCTCTTTATAAGGGTCAATTTATTATCATAAAATGACCCATACCTTTCTTACAAGCCCATACTTTCTTACACACTAATTACATCTATTGCAGACAAGGTGTGGGTTTACTTTCATATGTAAACCCACTTCCTTACACAATTAATTAATTTTATTATATTTCCATATGGGACTTTTAAGAACAATTTAATTCTCTTACACATATTCCTACACACTCAAACTAGTGGGTCAAACCTACTAACTAGACTAAGACTCTAAGGGTTTTAGTTTTCTTAACAAGCCTACTAGATATGGCATATCCTTTTTAGGAGGACTAAGCCCATTTTTAAATTTTCATTTTAAAAATTGAATTTTTTTAGGAATATAAAATCTATTATAAATGTATATAAGTTTAAATTTAATTATTCCTTCTTAAAACTAATAACAAATGCTTAACTCTTAGCATATAGAGGGGAAAACAAATTCAAATTTTTACACAACTAAGAGTTATTGCATCTAGAAAACACCTCTAATCAGAAAGAGATAAGTGGACCCAAATTAGGGGTATTACATTCTCCCCCTCTTATAAAATATTAATCCTTCATGCATTAAGTAAACATTAAGTGGAGAATATAAATGTACTTTCAAAGGATACACTAAGTTATAACTTAAGCAAACATAGTTATGAAAATGACAACATTCATCTTGTTATTAAATCACATAGTATAAATTATTTATTTAATTACTTAATGTCATTCAGAAATTTAATTAATTCTTAAGGTTTTAAAACAAAGTTTCACACATCATACCAAAAAAAATGTCTTAAACAATGATTTTACTTATCACAAGGTTTATAATTTTTTAATTTGGATATCATTTTCATTATTATACATTTGGATCATATTTTAAATTAAAATTTAATAGTTATACCTTAGGTTTTAATTCAATTATTTGGTATCTATTTTATCATGTAGTTATTAGTGCCATACTACCATCCAAAATATTTCTCAAATCAAGTGAAACCCCAAGAATTTTTGTTTCTAAATAATTCTTATAAGTAGCATGTGTAGCATAAGTAAAATTATAATGTAATATCATACTAAAAAATGTTGAGTGTCATCCCATGGTGAGAGTCTACTTTGAAAAAACAAGTGTTATCTAAATATAAAAATATCATATGTTAAAATATAAGAGCAATCAATGTGCTTTGAAGTGAAAAATCTCTTGATAACTCCCAAGAACATGATAATGTCCTATAACCACCACATCTATTGGGTGGGAGGATGGGTTTAAGACTTATTCCACAAGATTTTATATCAAACCCTATATCTATTTTCCAAGCTAATTATTATCCCCCATACCCTCACAAGATGAACAATGTGAACATTACAAACATGTATGAAACTAACATTTAATCAAAGAAATAAAAATGTAAAATAAATTAACTCAATAATATAATTAAGTCAAGGGCCAAATGGACATAAAAGAGAACCTTTAATAGGATAATGAAACATTTTAATTAAAATAAAATCAACTCGATAATCATAAAATGACTTCTTCAACAAAATTAAAATCAAAGAGAAACAAAAAGGGTGTTAGTTTCAAAATCAAATTAAATTTACCAATAAATAAATAAAAATAATGTTTGAAATAAAACAAATTCAAAATTTTGCATTATGGCACTATGTGGCTAATAAATCCATCTGATTAGAGAAGGAATACCAAATTTATCCTTGATTACTTCTTGCGAGGTAAGAGGAAAACATCACTCTCCAAATGTCTCCCAAAATGTTCATAAGACTGCATTAGGTATAAATCACAAAGGTTACTCTTTCAACAACCACTAATGGGTGAGTGCATGGATACCTCATTCATATGTGACCATTATGATCAAATCATCCACAATGCCTAGGGAACTTATGGTACCTATACATGAATATTCAAGTAGCTACCTCATGCAAATGGGAAAGTGGGTTTTTAGCCTATGAAATCTCCACTTCCTATCCCATAACCCCATTCAAACCAATATGAATAAAGATCTACACCCTTCATCCACCCCATACTTGAATTAGTGCTCAGTCACTATCTATATGATGTAGGGTTACACAACACAACTCAACTCTACATAATAATAGTTTCACATAGGCAATATATGTTTACATGAATGAATGTTACTTTACACAACATTTACACACATGTTTACACAAAAATTATATCACAAGCACATTTACGTTCATAAAATTAAAATTTAGCTCAATAACACAATTGTCATATTTTTACCAAAACATACACATTCTGATCATATATCAATATTATTTATTTAGAAAGGATAAGTTGTTTAAGAGTTTTAGTACATATACAAAATGATTTAGGTTTTAAATAAATAGGTTTCAATTACATACATACATGTATTTATTCTAAAATTAAGGAACATATAATTCAAATCAAGATAATTTTGTTCAAATTGGTTTTCAACAATGGGTCTAAAGGAGTATAAACACATCATAATATGATAGCACAATTCCATTGGTAATACACAAGGATCAAAGTAATCTCATCGGTCACAACTCATGGACATATGTCATCCTATATAAAATTTTTACCGAAACACTTATCAATTTTATTTTTGAATGAATAACAATAAGTTGTCATCCCACACATAACACCCTAGTGCTCCAAGAGTATCCCATGAAAATATACTTGTTTTCTATGAATAAAAATCATGAATCTCAATTGTTATGAAACTAAATAAAATAAATATAATGACCCTCACAAATAATATATATGTATAGAAAATTCTCATGAAATCATTTTGACCAAATTGAAAGTACAAATAATGTTTTTTATCTTTTACATAAGCTAACTAAACCAATCATATTAATTTTCCTAGAGTTCCCAGTGTTTAACCAATGCTCTCATCCCAAAATTTCATGCCAAAATTTTTTATCCCAAACCCAAGTAAAGTGCAGTTAAAAAAATGTTTACTTAAGTGAATGATGTTTAATTTTTTAACTAGGGCTACTTAATTTTAATGAAGTCTATTTATTTGAATATTTTATTAATTCTTCCAACATTGTCACCAAATTTTGACACATAAAATTATACAAGGATCTATTTAATTTCATTTAGTTTTATATATCCACAACAAAAATTTTCAAAACAACATCAATTTGACATCTATAAGTGTGAATGGAGTTCAAAATGGTTTCCTAGGATTAAGTCACTACAAGAAGGTCTAATTATATAAATTAACATTCATATTAATTTAGAGGGAAAAGTCTAATGTTCTTAAATAGGGTCTAATTCAATTTTAATTTCTTTATTTCCTTGGTTAGAGAAGACAACCTAAAAGTCATCTAGTGACAACAAACACAAATGCAATATCAGACAATAATTGCTTAAGAAAAGGATACTACACTGAGGCATACCAAGGAATAAGTCTCTAGTATATTATTACACAAATTTTTGCCTTAAGGTCACACAAATAAATTAAAGTTTTCAATATGATACTTATCTCAGGTAGCTAACATCAAAACAAAACAATCTTCATATAAAGAGATTAATAATAAATACACACATATCAATCCCAAATTTTATTATTATTCATAAGGTTAATCCAAAGAAAGAGTATTTAACTAACACAAGGGACACTGATGAGATACCCATAGCCAATATTATGACTTAGACCTAATGCCCCCATAACTTAGGTAGCCTACATATTTGTTCCTTAGAATTATGGTGTAATGTAGTTCCCCTTGATCTTGTGATGGGTATCCTCCATGAGATGTCATCACTAAAATGGGTTCATACTATAAGATAACAAGGGAAGAACTAATATAACACAAGCAATCTTATATTATCTCTAGACATCAAACTCAAGATGAAACTACACACAAGAATTAATTATCACAAAACACCTTGACAACTCAAGGTGTATGTGTTTACCCATAAGTACTATTGTGAAATAACACAGATGAGGATCAAAATTAATGAAAAGGAACCCACATTCCTTTGATCTAACTAGATATTAAGTATCAAAAATATTTGTCTTACACTTATTTGAGAATATCCATTTCTCAAAAGTGTTTTCTATTGACACCAAGGTTGAGACAGAAGAACACAAAGCTCATTTACTAGAGATAAACAAGGGTCACAACCCAACATCAACTATACAACAAAAATTAATATGATGTTAGAAATTATAATGATATAAAATAATAATAAATAACACCATAATAATTTGTGTTATGGATAAATGCTATAAGGTTTAGTTATTTAAACATGTATTCCAAGAACACCTTAAATTTAGTTATTAGTTGCCAAACTATGGAAGTGTCCTAAGGGTTAGTTCTTTATGCCCATGCCCACTCCCTGAGATACCTAAATATATATGATGATAACCTTCATACATATATTTATGTTTGACCATAGTTCACCTATTACCATAATGAGAGTTAGTTAAAAAATGAAAGCATGTAGCCTTCATTGATCAATCACATGATTAAGCTAGTATAGTTACTCTAGTGGGTAATACTATGGCCACTAGTTGGACCAAGCATAGTTAATCACCATTAAGAGTTTAAAATAAGAATCCATACATACATGGATATGTGTGTTTATAACTCTAAGTCTAAGTAAGAAAAGTAATTCTTGTATGTAATGGGAAATGTAGTAGATCTACAAATAAATCCTAGCTTAGAGAAGATAGATCCTACTTACACTTCTGATTGGGAATAAATTAGATAATAGGAGTCATGACTAATATGGATCCACTAGACCTAGACAAGGGATCTATTACCATAATAATATCACTAGGTAGGCTTTCAAATACTCCATTCAAGTAAAACTATGCAATAACCCTAACTAGGTCCTATGTTTTCATATTCACTAAACTAATAAAAAGTAAAGAAAAATATAATATAGTGCTCACAAAATCTTGTGGCACAAAGTGAGGGTAATAAAAACTAAAATTAAACATATATAATACATATAATCAAGTCAATGTATACGAAATCCTAATGTATGGAAGAAAAGTGTAAATGCATATCTATCCAGTCTTATAAAAGAGGAACAAAGTTAGGAATACTTACCTTTGAAGACAAACCCACTGAGCCTCAATCTCTCCCTTGGCCAAGGTGATTCACAAGAGGTTGTTGCGGTATGTAAGAATGATAAGGATAAATCAGCTATAGGCTACATAACCTATCTATGCATCCAAAATACTTCTACATAAGATAAGATTTTATCTCTAAAGAAAGTATGAAACTCTAAGCTTTCTCCTCAAGTAGAATGGTGGATAATAAGACACATAATATATATTACTTCTCTTATTTTAGAAATGGTGAAATGAATGTGTTTATATAGGTGGATCTAACCCTAAACCCTTTTAAATTTTTTAGTTGACCTGATCAACCCAATCAACCTAGTATTGAAATTGACCAAAAACTAACTTGATAATGAACTATGTCAGCGATGGCCAACTTATTTCTTAGTAAGATTTTGTAAATAAAAATATAAGGTCGATGTGGCTGACATAGTCATGTAAACTACCAAAAAAGGGTTTAGGTTAGGGAAAGGGCTAATGAATGTGGAAAATAACTAGAGAAGGGTGAAACATAGGAGGAAAATCTTAAGAGAATGTTTTTAGGAGATAATTATGTAGATAACAAGTGGTAAAAGGGACAACAATACTAAAAATCACCAATCATCTAACCACCCTTTTCTCGATGCACCCTATCGGGTATGCACTCAGAGAGATTAAGAATTGATGGGTTCTTACAAGATAGAAATCATCATTAATTGATAAATTTTAAAAATATTATGTGTATACATATGCCCCACTCGAATCTCATCATATGTCATGTAGGTGCAATATGGGATGGTGCTTCGGGAAAAGAACATAGTGACACAAAATATTGAAGTTGAATAAAATGTAGTAAAGAGTGAATAAGATAAATGAAAGGACAAAATTAAAAAAACATATCTTTACTTACCTTAGTACTATAGATAAAGAATGGGATGTGAGAAATGTGAAGGTGTCTAATGTGAGGAACATTAGGCAAAGCTATAGAGATTAGCAAAAAAGAGCAAAAAACTAGAAAATTTACAATATAGGCATATAATAATGGAAAACATTCTCTATGATGTCAATATTCCAAAATATTTTATAGTTAGGAAAAAGAGTTAGTAGAGACAAAGATATGAGTGAAATAAGAAATATGATGGTAAAATTTTAAAAGGTAAATAGTTTTTAAAATAGTGAATATAAATAAGGTGAAAAAGAATTCATTTTCCATTATTTTCTATTCTAAATATAATAGATGGATATGATAGACCAAGTGAGATATCTAGAGAGCGAGGATGGTGAGGAGACAACAACTGAGATTCGGAGGACACATAGTGGCCACAATAAGTGAAACATAGGTAAGCAACTAAAAATTTCAAATTTTTGAGTATTTATATTTGAATTTAAGTGATTTATAAAAATTGGCTGATTTAGGCATACCAAAATGAACCCTAGAAATTTTTTAAGGGAACTAAGGATTAAATAGGGTATTGGGTTAAAAGGAACTGGGCCAATAAATGCCCAAAGCATTAATGGTAATTTAGGCAAAAAGTCATGGCAGTGAAAGAGCAAGTCGATAAGGTCGACCTAGTTGGTAGAAGATAAGAAAAATTAGTGGGCCAACTTAGTAGTAAGTGGATGGATTAGGTGGTTAGGGAATGAAAGGGGGTTAATTTAGTATTGTTAATCCATATATGGAATAACTTAGTATTGAAAAAATCCAACATGGTTATAAATGACATGGAGGGATAATACATCTTTTATTGTATGATATTGTGTAGAGGTACCATAGATTGTGGTGATTTATCAATGCCTAATGATTACCTATTTTTTTGGATTGATTGATAGATGATAATAAAGTGAGATTGGTAGCATTGGGCTTGGGATTAACCATGGAGATGATATGCATCCCACTAAGTGTTGATCTTGTTATCATATTCCTTGGAGTATGGGAATGATTGACCAACACTTTTTGATGGGTGGTGGATAAGGATACCACAAAGGTAGGTATCACACTAGAGGATGTCCATGCATTGCTTGGATTTCCTATAGGAGGGACACTGATGGTAATAGGGCTATCAAGTGATTCAGAGGAGAGATGAGCATAACTAGGTGGGTGATGGGATAAGATAGGATCTATATAAGACTAAGGGTAAGCTTATTAAATGTTTATATTGCACAGATTATAGATATCCATAAGGTTGTCATAGGACTTATGATAGTGTGAATGATGTGTCACAAGTCAGATGGTAGTATACCATTGTACATGATATCCTTCTGCCAGTCCATGTTAGATCAGGGAGTGATTTATCATTTTGGGTCTACCATCTAGGTCCAAATCATGCATGATATGTATGGGATGTTTTATAGATGGAACAAGACCATGAGACCAGTGCTGTTGTCAAGTGCATGGATATATGAGAGGTTCTTGATGTATTAGCTATCTAGGTTACCCCATATGGTTGATGATAGGTTACCTTAGGTTATTAGATAGAGATAGGACTAGGTAGCATAGGTTGTGCCCCATGTGCCAATGCTATAAACAATCACATGAGGAGAGATCATATGATATATATATTCATATATTGATATGATTTAACTAAGTTGGGTGAATTTGGTGCCAAAGCTAGCTCTAGAGTGGATCATAGGTCATTATACCTATTAGATAGAGCCATAACCAATGGTACACTTGTTAGGATAGTTTAGACTCCCACACCTAGTGGATCCTATAATAGTGATTACATTTTGGGCACAGTATGTGAGAGAGATGAGAGGGATAGGATGAGGATAAATTCCAATCAATATATTAAAGATTAGATTGTGGCATGTAAGACTAGGGACTAGTTGAGTATAATAGTCAGTACATAGAGGAGGGGAGGATATGGATGTGGATACAAGGGTGGAATATGTACCATAACAAGCACCATAGTAGGAGGGGAAATGACCACCTCAGGTAAACTAATGATAGAGATTCCATTAGAAGGATTGAGTATAGATAATATTTGTCACATAAGATGCCCTGACAATCAGCCTAGGGTAGAGTTGGTTGATAGAGGCATGACTAAGGAGAGGCCTGAGGTATGCAAAGGTGGTAAATCTTATCTTTGATTTGATTAGGAGGAAACCCAAAGATGAGGTGCTCAAGGGATAAGATTATGGAGAGACTATGCTTGATATATGAGTAGATGGGGAGATGGTGGTTGGTAATACTTAGATAGGTAAGAAATGTTGTAATTTTTAGTTTTAGATATAGAATACTAGTTGTTTATGATGGTAGATAGATTTTGAGATGTATATATGATTTGATATCTATTTGGTTTGAATTTTGTTGATCTTATAGTTGAGGATATCAAATGGGGATCCCTAGTCATAGAAGCACACCATGACATTTTAGATAGAGTGTTGGTACCATACAACCCCACCACACTAGATGATCCTATGGTACTATCTACCCCAGCTTAGATGGGTTGGTTTAGACTAGTGGGGGAGGTTAAGAGATAGCTATAAGAACATGAGGATGGATTTATACCATCAATGTGGGTGTGATTAGGAGAGGTATAGGCTTGGTAGGCCTTGGCTCAGGAGAGAGCCACACACATGGCTATCATTATCTAGCTAGGATAGGTACAGGCCTAAGTAGCCAACCTATAGGGACAAGTAGCAGGGTTGAGATCTTAGACAACCTCATTATAGTACAACATGTAGAGGGGACTATCTGTAGAATATATAGGCAACATGGCTAGTCCATGAGATATACATGATGGAGCACATCCATAAATATGGAGTGATGTATTTTTATACTTTGTACTATTTGTATAAGACACATGATATAGGGATATTCTATTTTGATAGTTGAATGTTGATCTTATGAGTTATATTTTTGTTATGTTTGTTGATGCATGGATATATTTCTTTCTATCACATTTATTTTACTTTTGTTGTATATGCTATAGGAAATATATGTGGAGTTTTTTCTTTTCTAACATTATATAGTACACATGCATGGTTAAAAATAAATAGGTGAAAAAGACTTGGAAAAGTATAATTAATAAAAAATACATACACTACACATTAGATCATGATGGGAAATGTTTAACAACAAAATATGACTAAGTATAATAAAAAAAGCGATAAACATGAGGGTAAAATGTTTTTAACCCATGAAAAATATTGGCACCAAATCAAAATAAGTAAAATCACACTAAATCACATTGGGAAATATGAAAATAATGTAATAAAATGGAAAGCATGTGAAAAACAAATGGTAGAAAAATAAAAAAATTAAGTCAATCCATCATAATAAATTAAGTTGGGAAGTATAAAAGAGAAATAAAATGGGCAAAATGGTCTTAACTTAATCACACTAATTCAAGTTGGGAAGTATGAAAGACTTAACAAAAATGGTTGGATTTTTACATGCAATTAGAAAATAGGAATATAAAATTGAAAGATTAACTAAGTAAGCATAAAACATACTAAATAAATATGGTAATCATGTAAATTATGTGTAACTCATAATAAATCACATCTTATCTCATATTTGACACGTAATTTCATGGTGACTTGGGTATTGGAAAAAATTGTGAGGAAGGCTAGATCCTATCCATGGTCTTACATTGTAACTCACAAAGGGAATACCAATGAGGTGGAAATAATGTGAAAATATGGTAAAATGAGATGTTTGGAATGGTAATGTAAAATTTTGGTAATTTGTGAGGAAAGCTTGGTCCTTTCTAAGGTCTTACACTGCAACTCAAAAATGGAATCTCTAGGGTGAGTGATTAGTGAACAAGACAATATTTCTCAAGAGGAAATATTAGGGTTGTAGGGAGTGAAAAAGGGACTGTAAGAATCATAACATAGGAATATTATGAGAATACCTTAGGAGACATGAGGCACACTAAGAACATGAGAAGACACTAAGTGATTAGTGACCATCAATAAACAAAGGATACCTATTCACTATAGGCATAATGTTATGTAGGCAAATAAGTGTGGTACTAAGATCACATCATGTTGGTAGTTTTGAACAAGTAGAGTAAAATGGACCTAAATTTCCACAACATGTTCCCCATTCCTTAGGACCCATTACAAAGCTGTTAGTCTACTATGAAGATTGGGTACTTGCATGAGAAAGTAGGTAGCACTAAAAGATTTTTTTATTCTCCTTTTCTAATCTACTATCTTACCGCACCCTAATGGACCATGAATCTATCATGAGACCAATTGTGGATTTTGAGCTTTGATTAGGGAAATGAGATATGCTTAGAATCACATCTTTTAATGTTATTTAACTTTTGAAAATTTTGAATGTTGCCTTTTAGATCATTACCTTTTGTTCAATGATTTGGCTTTTGAATGTTTATGGATTTTAAGATTCCTCCTCCATATGGACTTGGAATGACCAATCATGAGAGATAAAGTGATATACATGAATTAACTTGAGGTTTTGGCTAAATTAAGTTAATTATCTAAAGATATGACTAACTAAAATACTTATCTTAACCATAAACCAACATGTTACCTCAACTCTCAACCATGTGTATGCTTAGTTTGTGAAACATAATAAAGGGGAATAATAAGATATCCAAGGTGGAAAAATAAAAAGGAGATTATAATGAGATAAATTATTTTCTAATAGATCACATGGTAAATAAGGAATGACTAAATGGAGTAAGGTTTGTATAACCAATTCATAATAACAATTATCCATGTTTATAGAGATAAAATAGTAAACAATCATAAAAAATAACAAGGGAACCATAGAAGAGGAACTTAAGAAGAACAAGTATGTAATCATGAAAAATTATCCATAAGATAACATAAGAAAAATAATGAGATCATAAGAAACATATAGTGCAAAACATAAATCACCATGTAAAATAGATAAGAATTTGACACAATGTCAAATGATATAAAATAGATAAATGCAAATTTAGAGAACATGTCCAATACAAATGAATAAAAAATGAAATAGAACCATTATTATGTTAAAAAGACTGATATATTTGTCCACACACATTATCCATAACATCTAATAAGTCTCTATGAAGTTGAACTCAGACTGCAACCAAATTCTCATCGATCTTCAGGGAAAGTTGAAAAAATACTTTGCATCAAATCTCTTTGATAAAAAAATGTAAGAATGATGGAAGGATCATGTTGATGAAGGATATCATGTAGGATATGCTTAGTAAAAATAATGGAAATGGAAACTATAGGGGATGAAGGTGTCATCCGTGGGGAAGGATCCAAGGGTAAGAGAAGATCCATAGGTGAGGGAATCACAGGTGGAGAAATGGTAGGTGGAGAAGGGGCCATAGGTGGTGAAGCCATGGGGGAAGAAGGGGGAGCCTTCTTATGAGATTGACCTATGAGAGTAAGGGTAGCAGTCATAAGAATGGTCATGAGGTGATATTTAACATGTTGCTAAAGGATAAAAAGATGACCAATGTGATGTGTACCTCATTGGTGCAAGAGATAATATACCTCTTCATATTTGGGAAGATATTGAGGTAATAATTTTAGGAGAGGTATAGCCTTATCTATTGGATAAGGAATGGTGGGATGAAAAGTGTTGATATGTTACCATAGCTTATGATAATACATAGATGAATGATTATCTATGTTTTGGAATCAACAAATACACCTATGAGTAGACTTGGTAGGTGTACTCATAGAAGAAATGGAAGTGGAAGGTGAGAATGGTTGGTCTAATGAAGAGTCTCTATTATAGTGATTGGAAACTTTATAATTATGATAATATGTTTGATTAGCCCATTTGGTGGGCAAAAGAGAAATCTATGGTAAAGGGAATAAAGCATCACCCAATTAAGGTGGGGACAGTGGAGAAACTAGGCAAGGCTTGACTGAAGGAACCATATGATCAAAAATAGGAAGAGACTCAACTAGAAAGGAAGTGGGAATAGGATATAAATTGGGCTTTACTGAGGGAGGGGTGCGATGAATAGAAAGATGAAGGATAGTTGTAAGCATCTCATGGATAAGTCATCTAGAGGGGTCTTAGTGTCTATCAAAGTGATAGGGACCAGTCATACCATACTCCTATACGTCTCTTTAAAAATTAAAGGTATGCACACCATCTCTACCCTATGATAAAGAGGAAAAATGCAAAAATTAGGAATGATATAGGAGGGAATGCTTGAAGAAATACTAAAATATTGAAGCAAAGAGGAAAAATGATGAATAATTTTAGCATCTCAGGATTGAACAAGGCTTCTTAAGAATGGATCATCTAAGGTATAGCCATCATCATAATTAGGTGTATGAGATCAATGGCATAGGTATGGATAACCTTATTGTCTGATGTGGTGTGATGAATGGAATACCGAGTCTTAGTTAAGACAATGGGTATATCATCACTGGTTAGATGATGGGAAGGAGGATATAAAGAAGGGGGAAGTTGAGAAATGAGATGAGGTGAAAGATATAAGGTTTTAATATTGAGATTGATCTCATCAGTCTCATCATCATCATAATCTAGGAGGTTAGGGAGTATATTCTTGATGAGTTTAGGGTGACCATTGTAATGTTGGGTGGAATTGATTGGAAAGTTAAACCATTGAGATTCATGAAATGGAATATTTGGAAAGGGATCAAGAGTGGGAGTTTTGAATACACCACAATATTAGAATTATTCAAAATTCCAAGGGTTAGTGTTACTTTGAATCTTATATATGGCTATATTGTGAAGAAATTTGACACACTATCAAGCGAAAGAGACAACTACTCTCATGCAATGAGTCCATGGCTTACCAAAAAAAATGTTATAGGATAGAGGAAAGTTAAAAATCATCACCTTAATGAAAATTGTGATAAGTGAGATGGTGGTAGGGAACCACACATAGCCTAAGGGAGGCATTTTCCTTCGGTCATAACCTTGACATGTGTTGCATGTGGACTTAATATTACATTTAGAATATCTAAGGATTTTGATAAAATTGAGAGAGGCAACATAAATACTTGAAGCCTCATCAATCAAGGCATACATAAATTAGATATCACTAATTATGACACTAGTAAAAAGGGGAGGATCATCCACATGAAATAGAATCTCATCAGGGATCATAAAATCAATGAGAAATTTGAGGGAAAGAAAAGTGTCCATTATTTCATCAATATGCCTTCACATTGTTGTAAAATGTTATCTTCTGATCTAGATAAGGTGGATTTACATCCTATTAGGGGAGGATGGAGGATGTTAATTTCAAATAAAAGATTCATAAGATGATTAAGATGATGTGGAGAGGTTTTCAAAAGTTTGAGAAATGGGATTTGATATGGGAGATTATTAATATTTGTGATAGGATCCCATTCATCATAACCCATAAGAGGACTATTAGAAAGAGGTACATAGTGTTGAAGGAGGTCCTTGGAAAGAGGAGATGAATTGAATGTGAATTTATGTTGATAACATGTGAAAGGTTTAATTGGAGGACAAGTTTATTGATTGTCTTGAGAAGATGGGGTGGTTAATATAGGTTTGGTTTGAGATAGATTAGAAGAAGTGTTGATAAAAGTTTGAGTATCATTGGTGATGGGTAAAGAGGTTAGAGGAATGGTAAAAATGGTATGATAAGTGTTATCCAAGGGAGGTGTTGAAACTGGTTCATCAAAATATATAAGATCTTTTTTTCCTAACTCTTTTAAGTGAGTTGGAGAAGAGTCTTGGATAAGTTGAAAAGTATGAGATAATTAAAGAGTGTGGATGGGACGAGGATCAATGAAAGCAACCAACCTTAACATATTAGTCATATTGACCACATTCTCTTTAGGAGTTAGGTCAAGAAGACTGCCAACATTATTCGTAGAAGGGGTAGGATTGTTTGGGTTGTCTTGGTGACTTGGAAGAGGACCTTTATAGATGGACAAATGAGCATTAGCTTGTTTCAAAGCTTGATATTTAATTTGTATTTAATGGGATTTGAAGGTAATGTCATAGGGTTATTGATGTTTACAAATGATATAATTATGGTCAAAATTATGATCAAGAAGGAAATCCATACCCAAATTACTAACTTGCCTAAAAGTTTCATGAGAATGACCCCAACTAGCATGAAGCCAACAAACTTTATTGGGATCATAATAAGATTTCATAGGATGAGTGGGATCAACTTATTATGGAAGAGGCCTTGGTAGATGTTTTACTAATTCCACTAAGGATAAAGGTTTATGAAAATTAATGTTATTTGTTGAAGATAAATGAAGATTAGTGATGTGGTCAGGAGGAAAATCTTGTTACAAAGCTTTTTTATATATAATAGCTTGAATAGTATGAATGGTATCATAGGAATCAGTGACACCATCATTTGTATCACGATGATTCCTATTCTTGATTAACATGTGAGTACCCATAGAAGTTTGGGATGACTCAAATTGATGCATGAGGAAATCTTGATGCTTTGCTTGGTCAATGACTTCTTCCAAAGTATGTGGTGAGAGAGTCTAGACCTGATATTATAACTTGGGAAAAAGAGCATTGGTAAATAGATGAAAGAGGTTGTCATCTGACGTATTAAGTTTACATTTTTTATACAAGGTCTTCCATCATTTGATGGAAGTTTGTGTGTTCTCACTCTCAAGTTGCTTATAATTGATAAAATAGGCCAAGGTATTTTCAAGGAGATCACTAATTTGGAACTCTTGGATTAGAGCATTGACTAAATATTCCAAACTAGTGATAGAATGAGATTTGAGTTGGTTTTACCAATATAAAGCATCAATTATGAGAGTTTTTGATAATAACTTGGTAGAATTAAAAGTATTTAACTTGACCCAATTTTTATATAGATTTCCAAATGTTTTTAAGTGAAGAGTAGGATCGGTTGACCCATTGTACGTAATGGTAGGGGTGATACCTCTATATCAATGTTAGAAATTTGAAGTGTAAAAGGCTCATTTTGAAGATACTATATTGTTTTAGTAATAAGAGAAGGTTGAGGGATAAGATTACCATGGGAATCCTAAAGAGGAGCTGGGGGAGAATTTTGGTTATGCATTCCCCATGGAATCTGTTGATGGTGGGTTTGAAGATGGATAAGATGATTGTGAATCTTCATCATTTGATTTGCATTGTTGGCTTGGAAAAAAATCATTTGATTAAGAGTTTTTAATATAAGTTGATGGGTTTTAGTGGTATTATTGGAATTATGTGAAGCATTAGAATTGCTAGTACTGGCTTGGGACCACTATGGGTGTTAGTAGCAGCTTGAGAATAATTTTTGGTAAGTGAGGCACTGGTAACATGATTTGCTTGTGTAGAAAAATATGTACTAGTAGAGGGATGAGAATAATCTAAACTAGAGGCATGATTACCATGGGTAGAAAATGATGCATTAGTGAAAGAATTGAGAAGAGTGGGTCTATAAATAGGCCCATTAGATGTATAACCTACCATGTTAGTAGAGATACTAGGCATGGAGATAGAGGAAATAAAAGAGGAAGATGTCATGGTATAAGAAGGGGTCAAAGTAGAGGGAAAAGGATGAGAAGTAAAGAAGCTAGTGTCCCCAAATCCATGTGAGAATGTGGGAGAAGGTAAATGGGGTTCCTCAACTTGACCACTTATCATGAGATGGTAAATAGTATAAGGATATTTTCCTTGATGTTGAGGAAACTCATTGATGAATAAGAGCTTTTATAGGGTATATTATAATTTAGGTTGATATTCAAATGACAAGAAAGTATTATGAAGTGAAGAAGAATGAGGAGGGGTCCCATAGTTTGTAGTGCAAGTGGATACATGCACATTAATCTCTTCTATGGTAGGAGCCAAAAACTACTTATGGCATATTGGGGTTGGTAAATCTCATCATATATGTTGAATTCAACTCAATGTTGTCTTCAAATATGAATTTCATGATGAAGGAGAAAGATTAGGGAAGACAAAGATGATGCAAAAACAAAGAGATAAGATGGATACAGAGTCAACCAGGTTGATTGTATTATACAATCTAAGGGATAGATAAGAGTATAGGGTTGACCAAGTCAAATTAGTATTGTAGATAGGGAAAATATAGTATGATAAGGATAGAACATTGATTAGGTCAACTTAGTACTATAAATTGACTGATAAAAGAGAGTACAGGGTTGACTAGATTGACTTAGTACTATAGGCAAGGAAAAATATAGTTTGATAAGGATATAGAGTTGACCAAGTTGACATAGTGCTATAACCTAATTGATAGAAAAGAGTACAGGGTTGACCAAACTAACTTAGTACTCTAGGTAGGGAAACATACAGTCTAATAAGGATACAAAGTTAACTTAATACTATAACTTGATTGACATAAAAGAGTACATGGTTGATGAGGTCAACTTAGTACTATAGATAGGGAAAATAATAGTTTGATAAGGATATAAAGTCAACTAGGTCAACTTAATACTATAACTTGATCAATAAAAAAGAGTACAAGGTTGATCAGGTTGACTTAATATTATAGACAGGGAAAAAGGTAGTCTAATAAGGATACAAGGTCAACTAGGTTGACTTAGTATTATAAGAGGGGATAAAGAAATATGTAAGAGATTGCGTCAAACAAAATGATAGTGTGATAAAATTAGGGAAACATTTTCAATGTAATTAAAGTAATAAATGGAAGCAAACACACAAACAATTGAATTAATGAGAATGATCCAATTGGGGTTCATAACACAAAACCTTGCACCAAAGTTGGCCAACATAAGTTTTTATAATACAACACACAATGATCAGAGAGAAAGTAGTCAACTAAAAATTAAATGCTAAGTGGTCATCCTGAGTGTTGTTAGATTATTATAGTGTTATTTTAAGTGTGATAGGGAAGTTGGTTGAAAATAGGGAACTAGAAATCAATATATGGATGGTTTCAGGATGTTTAAGTTGAAAGGGATTTATCTTGGAAATGGTAATATATTGGTATTGGGTCCTACCCATCAATTCACAATCCCAAAGTGATAAGGGTGTTGGGTTATTTGTTGATATATATCATTAACCACATGTTTATACTTGGTTAGAAAACTAAGTTGGCTTCCCTCTTGGAGATGGATTATTATGTGATTTGGTAGTGTGTGAAAAAATAAAAAAAATAGTTAAACTAATTGATAAATTGAAAAACCACCTAACTAGACTATGTGAGCTACTCTAAGCATGCAAACAATTGAAAAAGAAAGTGTGAATTAATTACTAGCATATAGTTGTTAATTCCCAAATTAAGAATAGTACAGAGTTAATTTAGATGATACTATATGCAAATAGTATAGAATATATTCAATTGGGTCACTAATATTCTATAAGATCAAGAGTCTTTAATAACTAAGTCAACTAGGTCAACTTAGTCTTTTAGACATAAGACAAGCTATAAAATTAAGTCGGCTAGGTTGACTTAGTTTGCTGTAGGATTGTAGTTTTTAAGACTACAAACTTGCATAAAATAGAACTATAATGATGTAATGAATTGACATATAGAGTAAGAGAGGAACCTTAGTGGGTTGGAAGATGATTATGATTGTAAATTTTCTATTGTAGTGTCTTGAATGTTGCTTTAAATTTCTAAAAGACTAAGTCAATCTGTTCTACTTAGTTTGTTATCTAGACACTGATTGGAAGACTAAGTCAGCCTATTTGACGTAGTTTGTTATTTTGGATGCTGATTGGAAGACTAAATCAACTTGTTAAACTTAGTTTTTTATCTAGATGCTGACTAAAAGACTAAGTTGACCTGTTCAACTTAGGTTTTTATTTGGATGCTAATTGGAAGACTAAGTCAACCTGTTCAACTTAGTTTATTATCTAGATGTTGATTGAAAGACTAAATTGACTTACTCGACTTAGTTTTTTATCTATCACTGAAGAAGAATACTATGTTGACTTGTTTGATCTAGTAACATGTATTTGATGAAGTTTTGCATAGAAAGAATAGAGTCATTTTGACATGATTGTGTGTTAAACCTACACACAAAAGTCAAAACTATACTAGTCTAGTTGACATAGTATTGCAAATATATAAAAATAATAGAATGATAGAAATGAAAGTGTGAAATAAAAATATGTAAAGGTTAGATTCACATTAGGTTCACCATAATGTACGCAATGGGAAATGCAACAAATCTACAAATCAATCCTAGCTTGGAGAAGATAGATCTTACTTACACTTTCGATTGGGGATACATTAGATAATCGAGGTCATGGCCAATATGGATCTGCTAAACCTAGCCAAGGGATATATTACCATAATAATATCAGTAGGGAGGGTTTCAAAGCCTCTAGTCAATCAAAACTATGCAATAACCCTAACTAGGTCTTATGTTTTCATATTCACTAAACTAATAACAAGTAAATCAAAATATAATATAGTGCTAACCAAAGCTTATGGCATAAAGTGGGGGTAATAAACACCTAAAATTAAACATGCATAGAAGACATCTACTCACATCAATGTATACAGAATCCTAATGCATGGAAGAAAAGTGAAAATGTATATCTATCTACTCTTATAAAGGAGGAACAAACTTAGGAATACTTACCTTTGAAGATGAACCCATCGAGCCTCAATATCTCCCTTGGCCAAGGTGATTTGTAAGAGGTTGTTATGGTATGTAAGGATGACAATGATAAATTAGATCTAGGCTACATAACCTATCCACGCATCGAAAAGACTTCTCTAAAAGAAAATATTCATATCTCTAAAGAAAGTATGAAACCCTAAGCTTTTTCTTCAAGTAGAATGGTGGATAATCAGATGCACAATATATCTTACTTATTATTCTTTTCTTTTAAAAATGTTGAAATGAATGTGTTTATATAGGTAGATTTAACCCTAAACCCTTTTGAAAGTTTTAGCTGACAAGGTCAACTTGGTTGACCTAGTATTGCAATTGACAAAAAAATAACTAGATAATGAACTATGTTGGCCATGGTCAACTTAGTTTTTAGTAACATTTTTGTAAATAACAATACAAGGTTGATGTGGTTGACATATTCATGTAAACTTTCAAAAAGGGGTTTAGGTTAGGGAAAGGGCTAATCAATGTGGAAAATTACTAGAGGAGGGTGTATAATAGGAGGAAAATCTTAGGAGAATAGTTTTTAGGAGATAAGTGTGTAGATAACAAGTGGAAAAAAGGACAACAATCCTGTAAAGCACCAATGGTCTACCCACCCCTTTCCCAATGCACCCCTTAGGGCATGTACTCAGAGAGATTGAGACTTAATGAGTTCCTACAAGATAGAAAGCATCAGTAATTGATAAAGTTTGAAAATATTATGTGTATACAATTCTTACTTCAAAATTATGTTCTAACTCAATTATAATAGAACCCCCTTTCTTAAAACTAAAAAAGGTGAGATGAAGGCCTTAAGTAAAAGCGTTTATAGCTTGAAACCTAAACTAAGGTTTAATGTATATCTTAAGATTTAAGGATGCAATATGATCACAAACTAACTTGTTTTTGGTAATAACACATTTAAACCAAATAATATAACATGAACTACTCCCAAACAAGGCTAAGCACACTAATCTCTAAACTGATAAATTAGGTACAAAATCACCCTTGTATTGAATCACAAATAAAGAGATAAAATTTATTGATAATTAAGACATGTTTATAAGCTTTAGGTAATGTGTTTAAGTTATTGAATTTTTATTGTTTTGAATAAAATAACAAATTTACTTATCATTCCAAAATGAATATAATTGTTAAAAAGTGTCTTACAAAAGTTCTTCGTAAAATTGGATTCAAAATTGCCCTACTAAAAATGAAAAAAACCACATGATAAAATTGATTGATTATTATAATAATAATTTTAATCTGTAAAATTTGTGTTACAACTTTTACATTTGAGAATATCTATTTTTTTATTTTATTTTCGTCGATTCTAAATTAACTTTAGAGACAAGAAACAATAGTCTAAACTTTGCTCCCACAATTTGACTTCGAAATAGGTAAAAAAGAATAGTTTATGAAGGATTTTAAAATCATCTAATTATTGTTTTCATATTTCATAACTTAATAAAATTAAAATTAAGTATCAGATTAGGTAGATATCCATTTTATTTATTTATTTAATACCAATTCCTAATCAAATTTCAAGAGCTAAAATGTTATCACAAAACCACTTGTAAAAACATGGTATGAGAAATAATTAGTTTTATTTGAAGTTTAAGGGAATAAATTTATCTAACCATTAGTTTGGTAATTTTTATCCAATTGGAAGTCATTTACAATTCCAAATATAGGGTTTTCAATTTTTGATATGTATTCTTTATTGATTCTAGAAGGGTTTTTTTTTTGGACCAACATGCCCCATTCCTTTTTGAATAGAAACTCTCTTTAAAATTAAAAAAATGATTAAAATAACTAAAGATTCATAAAAATAATCATGCAAATTTGTATTTTTAGGTCCAATAGTATTTATTATTTCAAAATTTTGTTTTAATGATCATCTTATGGCACATTTCAATTGGACTTATGCCAAATAAGTTGGCTTTGTTTAGAGCTTATTCATGATTTTTTCATTAAGTTTTAGCTTAGTTTTCATTATGTTTTGGGCTCACTTTCACATTATCTAAGGATATTTTTTCTAAGTATTTATAGTAAAATTATTTATTTCATTTGAAGCATTCTTAATCATTTTATTTAACCATTTTATTGAATGATTGGTCGTTTTTCTCATCTTCCCTATTTGTAGGCCTTTATTGCTTTTTAGTAGAACTTGGACATCTTCGTGGCTCATTTTGCATTAATTCACATCATTTTGTGGCACTTATATAAATGATTTCAAACTTAGTCGTGACACTCAACATTTCGAATATAATGACTCACACATTTCGAATATAATGACTCATCTCCCCATGCTAGGTGGTTATTTTTATGACTTCACATCATTTGGGACTTGGTTGAAGGCTCAAAAGACTTAGTCACATTTTTTCCTTGTTTGCAGTCAGCTTGAGCTTACCACTTGGAACATTTTTGAAATCTCATGTCCTTTAAAATTTTGAAAATAATTCCATATAAAGGGGTAAGTGTTTGGAAATTATAGGCTAAAAGAGGGTCTAAAGTGGACATTTTTTTCTGAAAAATGAGAAATCTCAACGTCTATAGATTATTTGAGATGGCTACACAAAAAATTTGAAGATGATATATGAACATGAATCGTAGTATTTAGAGTCTAGTTATAAATTAATATTTTTTTATAAAAAATGGTCAAGTATAATTAAGTCAAACATCTAAAAAGTGAAGATTAATTTTTTTTTATAGAAAAACAAAGTAGATAGTTGATTGTGCACCCCTTCATTTTTGAGTGTCGTTTAATATTGATTTAAACCCTTTTGCGGAAAGTTAGATAAGATCTTTAGTTTTAATTTTTTTTTAAATTTTAATGAATATCTATTTTTTATTGATTTTACAATTAAATAGACCTTAAAAATTGATTAAAAAATGGATAGTTGGTTGTACACCCACCCCTAACTACCTCAAAAAAATGATTTTTTTCAATGTATATAGAGTTAGGCCTAGTTTTCAACCATAAAAAAATCACATTTGTATGAATGAAGAAAAATATGCATAAAAATATATATAAATGTATAGTTTCAACATATAATGCCATAAAAACTACATACTTAGAACTCAATATAGATGGAAATCTTAAAATAGTCAAAAATTCTAAAAGATCATATATTTGGAAAGATGAGAGTGTGCTCAACGTCATAATAGTATTTTTAGGAAATGTGTCAATGAAATTCATAGCTTTTATGATGGAAGAAGTTTTATTTTGTTAATTTTATGTAAAAACATGGATTTAACTATGTGTGTACAAGTCTAAACCTTAGGCTCAAGAATCCAGGCCATTTCCAAGCCTAGAGGTATGTGTTTGAATTTATAGAAATAAAAATCATGTAAGTGATATAATGCATATGCATTCCTATGTGTGTCTAATATTTGGAATGAGTACATGTTATAACATGTATGCATTTCTAAGAATATGTAATATTATATACTTAGAAAGTAAAGAATGAGAACAACTGAAATGAAATAAGGATTTTAATTAAATTAAATGTTAAGTATAAGAAAATAACTTGAATTTATTTTGGTAAATATAAGAAATTAGGTTCACTCTGAATCTTATATAATTGGTCTCAAAACTCCATGAGTTATGATTTGGAAGATAGTTTTTCAAATTTTAATCCGGTTAGTACTAAGTCATTTTCATGATTTGAGTATTCAACCTAGGAATTTAAAAGCATAAGTTGTGTAATGATGTCAAATTTTGGTAAATATATAGTCATTTTTTAGGTTTTGGGGCCATTTTGATTATTTTTTGACATTTTTAGGATTTTTATGTTTTTCAAAATTAAAGTTTACAAACCATTGCACATAGAACCACTCATTTATACTAGTTTTACTTATGATTAGGTCCCTTATAGGGTAAAAGCAACACAATAACACCATAATCATTTACAAAAAAGGTAAATGGAATAATTTAGGACACATTTGTATGTGTTCATCCCATTTAGATTAGATTCATGCCAAAGTGGTGTGCTTGGGGAAACATAGGTTGCATTGGTAACCCATGCACACCCAACCACCCTTTATGCCAATTTTACCTTATATTAGGTCCCTTATCGGCTAAAAGTGACAAAAAACACTATATCCACTTATGAAAAAGTTAAATGCAAATAATTTTAGGTAAATTTGTGCAAAATCATGCCATCTCTCTCTAATTCAAGAAAAAATTGTGATTATGGAAATATAAGTCACATTATGAACCTTGCACATCCAAACACCAATTTATTTTGATTTAACTTGAGATTTATTCTACATAATCCAAAAGTGACACAAGAATACTAAATACACTAAAGACTAGGTAAATGTTAATAGTTTATAACACATTTGTGCATGATCACCCAAATTTACTTTAAATTTAAGCCAAAGTGGTGTGATTAGGGTAACATGAGTTGCATGAGTGACTTAGACACACCCAACCACCACTTTATATTAATTTCATTTGTGATTAAGTCCCTAATATGCCAAAATCCACACAACAACACCATATCCACTTGTGACTAGGATAAATGAAAATGATTTTGGGTATATATATGTGTGATCACCCAAATTTACTTTGAAATCAAGCCAAAATGGTATGATTGAGGAAACATGGGTCACATTAGTGACTTGCATATATCCAACCACCTATTTATGTCATTTTTACTTGAGATTATGGATATTATAGGCCAAAAGCAACACAATAACATTATATTCCTTTACAAATAACAAAATTCATGCACGAGAACATTCATGCATTCTCCCTAGTTAAAAGGGCACCTTAATTCATTTTTACTTTAGATAGTATACAAATAACACTATATATATAACATATAAAAATATCATACCAATTACTTTTGAGAATTTTGTTGGTACGGTTTTAATACCATTATTGGAGCTTGAATGTTCTACTGTGACCTCCCTCATTTTAATATAAATCAATAGATCCCATCCCTTATATATATAGAGGTGGGGAGAAGTTTGGGTATGTTTTTTCACTCCACATTGAATGAATTGTTTGTGTGCCACTCCCTTGTTCTTCCCAATAATCATTGGTTTTCTTCTCTGTAATCATTGGTGTTATTTTAGAATAACATATATTGATTGATATTTTTTCATACATTGGAAACTTATGAAGGGTAAATGTCATATTTTAGAGCCATGCATCAAGTTTTCTCCAACTTGTATTCTCATAAGTTTTCAAAGGTAGTTTCTTGAAGACCAAACCTCACAAGGCTAAAAAATAATATCAGTTTGGTAATTTTTAGACTCTCACAAGTTTGTGACTTACCAAACTGTCACAAGAAATGAACAAAATAAAACCCATGAATTTGTGAGAAGTTACCACATAGAATCTACCCCTAAGTAAAATACATGTGGCATCCAATTGGCAATTATGTTTATACCCAATGCCACATGGCACAACCTTATAATGTCATAGTCTAAAGGGAGATGTAGTCAATATCAATAGTCTATACCTCTATGAAAGTGTAAGATAATCATATGATGACAAGTTTCATCATTTCATGGTAAGGAAAACAATGAAAAATTATATGTTCAAGACTCAAAGATATGCCCTGAATACATGATAAAATTACTAGTGGTAAGGATGTAAGGCAAAAGGGAAAAAGTGGATACTAGTTATCAAAACTAACTACCACACTATCCCATGAACATCTAAGTAAAATTTGGTGAAATTTTTGGCAAGTTAAAATGTTAAAACCAAGGATTGGTATGACTTCTCATTCCACCCAATGTAGAATGAAAGTGGGACACACCTAATGGCGATGGTGATTTTTTCATGAACACTCCAAGGAAATAATGAGCCAAATTAAATCATGGGTAGTTATAAAATATTAGTATCTAAGGATTATGAGAAGAAGAAATCATGATGCTTATTTTTTAAAATTGCCAGATTATGCACAACTAGCCCACACCTTTTCCTTTTCATCATGCTACTTTTGTCTCATTTGAAATGAAGCATCAGTTATAACAAGCTTTGTCAACATGGTCTAGAATGGAGTTTGGTTTAATTAACTCTAGTTTTAGGCTTTAAATAATCACCAATTTTAATCCTTATAAAAGGTTTGATTCTCTAACTTTCTAGCCAAAAACTACATTGCTAGTCGATTTAATTCATTAGTTTATTGCCCTAAGGAGGGAAAATCTAATAAAATGCATGAGATAAATTTGAAATTATGTCAGAATGTTCATTTATTTTTCTTGTTTGTTATTTATTTATTATCTTTTAATTTCATATTGATGATAATGTGTTTTTGAGCTTTAATCAATCGTTGTATATATTTATATGTTTTAATTATGTGTAGATTAGGATGTGAATTTTTATTTTATTCATCTTAAATAGATAATCTATGATCCAATATTTTTTCATTGAGATGTGTCATATATATTTTATGTAATAAATTTGGTCTTTATAAAATCATTGTAATATAATATGATTATATATGTTTGCTACAATCAATTTTATTTAAAATTAAATGCTTTTGAGATTAACTCCTAACCGTGCCCCTCAGGATCTTGCTTTGCTTGATTCAGATTTGTGTGCTTAGGTATATATGAATGAAGGTTGATTGCTTCAAATTTATTCTTCCAAGGTGTTACTTGAGTAAAATAACTACCCAAATGAAGGCTAAATTCCCTTTTCTACCCTACCCATCCTTTTATTATTTTTTATGAGATATAAACTTGGATGTTGTATTTTATCATCATTATATATATGTATTTTAGTTGTTATTCTTATCATTTAGGTGAGTGTACATTGTGTGCTTATAGGTCTCATGTTTTTATTCCATGAAAAGTGTGTATGAGACTAAAAAAACTAAAACTCATGCCCTAGACACTTGTAACAATCTTAAAATGAGAGGGTGAAAACATGTTAGGTTATTATGTGTTAAACCTGCATCAACATGTTTAACCTAATTTAATAGGTGATGTAGCATTAGAGATAAAGGTTTGATTGGATGGTTAAATTTAATTTCTTAGTTTAATTTTTTGGGTAAGATAATTCATTTCAAAAAAGGATAAACATCAGATCAAATGCTTAATTATGTTTAATATTTGTTAGCAAAACCCAATGTTTAAATTGGCATGAGACATCAGTTCATTTCTGAATTAGAATGCCTAGGCAGAAGTAATGATTAATATTTTTTTTGAAATATGTTACCTTATTATTTAGTTCAAAATAAACAAGAAGTCACTCAAGGAAATTTATGATGCTTGAGTTCCAAATAAAGTATTATGCAAGGTCTAATC
This sequence comes from Torreya grandis, assembly GCA_037957365.1. NCBI lineage: Eukaryota > Viridiplantae > Streptophyta > Pinopsida > Cupressales > Taxaceae > Torreya > Torreya grandis. The sequence continues at coordinate 637,154 of JARHVA010003205.1, read as the reverse complement.
AAAGATTTAAGAGATACAAAAATTTGAATAAGAAATTTAATAATTTTATAAGAGAGGTTAATTTATAGTTAATGAGTGTACTAAAAAATGTGATATATAAGTTTCTAATAAGAAAAGTTCAAATGTCCACTATGTTGAAGTAATGATTGATAGAGAGATAACCCAAATGACAAAAAATCTAAGCATGGATCTACCTATATTGGTAAGGACCATAATCTACCCTTTTTAGCCATATGTAAGACTAATTGGGATTTAAGAGATAATAATATAAATGTATTATGACAAAATGAATTATGCCTTATTCATTATAAAATAAATCATATACTAACAACAAGTCTTTTATCTCATTTCCCTATGATACCTCTTATATTCAACTTACATTTCATAATACCATTAACCATTTAGTGTCAAATATTTGAACATAATAATCAATAGAAGTGCCTCAAAAGGTTTGGTTGACTGAGTATTCATATTCGTGGGTCAACTTATATGTTATTATTATTAATCATGAAGGATGGACTATTGTTTTTAGTTTACTTTAACTAGTGATTACTCCTTACTATTTCAACCAATCAGAATGTATTGGTTTGTGCACTAATAGTATGTGAACATTTAACCCAAAAAAGTTTAAAAATGTTTAACTAATAGCATAAAAAAGTATTATCTTTTGTGTTGTGATTGGCTGAAAAATTTGATGTCATGGCCAACTTCATGTAGGCCAAGGTACATATTCATTTACTAAGGCACTTACCTCTATCAAAACTATCTTTTTTAGAATCAAGGTTGTCATATTGCCAATAGTTTTACTTTGGATGGGGTGGGTGGCACACCTAAAATCATAAAATGCACATTCATATTTGACACTAGGCACATATTCAATAGGTTGTAAACAAAGAGCCCAACTACGACTTACTTTCTAAGGAATTCTTGAGATGTCATAGTGTCCATCTACTGGGCACTACCTCCACCTAGTTCCTCATAGACATTGCCTTCTATAGCCAAAACCTATTTGGAAAGGACATATTCACCATTATGGGATGGTTTCCCTTTGATAAGAAAATAAATGTCATCAATGAAGTATTCAAGATCACAAGATCACATGTTATGATTACTTTATGTTCTAGAGTGTTGAAGTATTGGTTCATAGTCATTTTGATTAATGTTATTGGGTGATTTAATATTCAGTTGATGTTTTTGATTTCAAACACTTTTATTATTCTTTTCTAGAAAATATTTCTAGTCTATCTTCATGTTTGATCACTACAATGAATTTCTAGGATTACCAGTCGAGTTCAAACTTGAGGTCCCCAAGAGAGTTACCAATGCTAGGTTAGGTTACTTATTCTCCTCTTTATTTATTATGCTGACATTTTTTTCCAATCATTTTTTAAATTTTTGTTCAAACATTCAATCCTTTTTTGTCCAAATTTTAGATAAAAGATTTTCCTTGCATTTCCTACAAGCAGTTTGTTTCTGATTTTTGCTAATCATTTGGATAAAATATTTTACATGAATTTCTTTAAGGTAGTTTTTTATTTAAATTTTTACTAAGCTTTTGGAAAAAATATTTTATCTACATTTGTTGTTGATAGTTTATTCGAAAATTTTTAATTTTTTGCCCACTATATAATTTCTTTATAAAATTTTAAAATATATTGCATAGGATAATTTATTTTATATTTTTTTCAATATATTATGCAGAGATAACTTATTTGATAGTTTCATAAAATTTTCCTAGCTTTTTTTAGTTATTTATATGGATTTTTACCCAAGGTTCCATGGAGGGGATTACCTTTCCTATTTTAATGGTGCATGCAACCCTCTATAAATATTTAAATTACTACAACTATAATATTTGTAATCTTCTTGTGGAAATTTGAAGTGACTAATTTCTAGGAAGGAGGATTTTTTGCTATTACTGGCAAGTGGGGGCAAGAATTTTTCTAGTTGTTGATATATTTAGGACATTTTGTTTTTGGAAAATGGTAGTCTACTTGTGGTCTAGATCCACTAATAATATATTTTAGGAGTAATTTTCACATGATTTGGTATTAGAAAATTTAAAAAATTGTAGGAAAGCTGAATATTTGATTCTCCATGATGCCATATAACTACATTTTTTTTTTGAATTTTGTCCACAATGGTTGTTGAACTTAGGAATTGCTTATTGATTAAAACATTGTGTGAGAATTTATTCCACCTTATTATCATGTATGGCCTTATTTTTATGTATATTTACCCTATTTTTAGTATTTCACATCTCACTTGTACAAGTTTTGATACTCCACATCCTCTATGAGATGCCCTCAAGAATTTGAACTTGGGTTTGGCTCAAGTGAATGCACCTTCTTTGCATTCTAAATTTTTTGTGCCACTTTATTTTTATATTTGAAAATTAATTTTCCTCCCATTAACTCTAGATTTATTCAAGATGATTACTAGTCTTGTTTAATATTTGCTTAAACATGCAATCCATTTTTTTAATAAATGATTTACTCTGTAATTCATTTTATTCATCATCTGTGGTATATTCTTATTAATGTTTAAAATATATTATATGAGATAATTCCTTATTTGTATTCCAATAATTATTTTCATGTTATTTACAAAAAATTCCCTTAGGGTTTGGGACTGAGACTATGTGTTGACTTATTTCCATGTGTTGAGGTGTCATTGTACCATGACATTATTATTTTTTCAATACTAGACAACCTCACTTATCCATATCTCAATTATCCATAACCTAAATGATATTTTATCATCCACACATGGATTTAAACCTATATCACTCTCATATCATTTCAAGTCCTTTATATTCACATGTAAAATTTACTAAACATGGTTATTTTTTCATGAACATATGTATTTATAAACTTGTTAAAAAAGTTTTAATGTTATTGTGCTTTAGTTAAGGAGGCACATATTTAAATATGGAAGGAATAAGGTATGTGGACCATATAATATATGCACAATCATATACATGTGGTGGTATTATATGCTACAAAATCTACCCTATATCCTAAGCACAATTAGAGGCATTATGAACCTTAAAGAAATTATCCTTTCTATTCTTAGAATGCAATTTCTCTTATTGAATATGAATGGATAAGAAAAAAAATAATAATCCATTTTTTTAGCTTATTGAAATGTGTCTAACCTAAAGATAATAAAATAATTTAGTGGCAAGGTGAAACTATTAGTGCTAAAAAAACATTGTAGAGTCATTCATGGGACGTTGAATTTGATAATTAAATCATCCTTCGCATGCTTAGAAAATTAGTTAGAGGAAGAAATAAAATGCACATGATATAGAACAAGGGGGAAAATTTGGAGAAATAGATGTACATAAAAATGGGAATGCCCTAGGATAAAAATGATGGAAAATTATAGTCCTCCATACATGTCTTTTCTTTTGCGTTTTAGGCTGCAGCTAGGGTATCTAAATACATTGATGAAATATAATCATGTGCATTTTATTTGTTCAATTTTTTTCCTCCCAATGATTTTTTAGTTTCATTTTCAAAGTTATTCCTAATTGGGATTAAGTTTAATGTTTCTAATATAGTGGTTTTTCATTGGACCTTGATAATAGATAAGACACCCAAAGGCATCAATGATAGACCATCTAGATATCATCTAATCAATGGACAAAAGTTTGATTCTCAATGTAAAAAGAAATGTGGCATATTTCAAAGTCCTAAGGGCTCCTACATACATGAAATTGTTAAAGAGGTACCTAATGTATTACTAGGTGAGACAACAAATGAAGTCAATAATGAATCATGATTATAATGGTTTGTTTTCTTTTTCTTTTCTAACACACATGACTGCATATTGATTACCTACCTCTCAGAATTGAAATTTTATTTATATTTGAAGTAAAAAAATAGTCATATGTATATGAGTCGAGTGGTTGATTTAAAAATCACACAAGATATGCCTTAGTAAATAGTACCAAGTCAAAGTAGAGAATAAAAATAAATCTTAATTGCCCAATTATTCCATTTTAAATAAATGTTAGGAGTATTCATTAGAGGTGTTAAATGTCCATATTTTTTAAATCAAGAACATAATTTTATATTATCTAAATAAATAGGTCCAAATGGGTGATGCTTGATTGTTTTATTAATGAGGTCCAAATGGGAGTGACATAAACTAGAAAAATAAAATAGAATTGATGTTAAGGAAAAAATGAACTAAAATAGTGAATAGTCTTGCATAAAATCATAATTTAATTATTTTCAATTGGGTTTTCTACTGGGATATCTACCCATTTAAAATTTTTCACATCGATATGGAACTTGTACCTATATTTATGGTCTTTATTTTACCTTCCCTTTTGATACCTCTTCTACCTTACTCTTTCTGCTTTGCTCTTGTAAGGACTTAACACTTTACACCCTTGTTATTATTATTTATATAAATCACATTATTTGTTTTGTAAATTTTTTGTTTCTCTTTCAAGTTAGGGTCCCTTGGGTTAACTATAAGTATATAATATTTTATTTATTAATTGATTAAAATAATATGATAACTACATGTTATGTGTGTATATAAATAAATATCTATATAAATATATGCACACACACGCGCGCGCGCACACACACACACACACACACACACACACACACACACACACACACACACACACAGATATAATTTAATTATTTTCAATTGGGTTTTCTACTGGGATATCTACCCATTTAAATTTTTTCACATCAATATGGAACTTGTACCAATATTTATGGTCTTTATTTTACCTTCCCTTTTGATACCTCTTCTACCTTACTCTTTCTGCTTTGCTCTTGTAAGGACTTAATGCTTTACACCCTTGTTATTATTATTTATATAAATCACATTATTTGTTTTGTAAATTTTTTGTTTCTCTTTCAAGTTAGGGTCCCTTGGATTAACTATAAGTATATAATATTTTATTTATTAATTGATTAAAATAATATGATAACTACATGTTATGTGTGTATATAAATAAATATCTATATAAATATATGCACACTTATATATATATATATATATATATATATTGATGTATGTATATAGAATATAATAGGTAGACACTAAACTAAATGTTGAAAAAAATCACATATAAAAACATTTATTGAATAATAAAAAATGATAATAGTATGCAATACACACACACACACACACACACACACACACACACATTGATGTATGTATATAGAATATAATAGGTAGACACTAAACTAAATGTTGAAAAAAATCACATATAAAAAAAATTATTGAATAATAAAAAATGATAATAGTATGCAATGATGGGTGGGGACATCACACCCTCCCTATAGGCCAGTAGGATTGATTGTCCCACCATCTTCCCTCAAGGGGGGTGCATTTAAGGGCCTTGATCATCCTTAATATTTTTTAATCTTCTTTTATTTTTTCTATATAAATATTATTGTTATAAAATAAACCCTGGCTTTCATTTTTTATGTTATTTTATTTTATTCAATTAAATTTATTTATTTATTAATTATTATTATTATTTATTTATTTATTTTCCCTTTATTATTTGAATATAAAATTTCATTTTTATTTTTAATATTATTTTGTCTATATGTATGTTTTTTTATAGGATTCTTCATTGTATATAGATATTTTGGTTCAAAAAGCTTTGTCTTCCTTTTTGATATGTTAAAATAAAGTTATAATTTTAAATTTAAAAATTTTAATCATAATGGGGTGAACAAATTATTAAAAAACAAGCATTAAAGCATTATAATGTATCTAGAAGACATGATGGATAGACTAGACTGTGTGTGTGTTCTCTCTCTCTCTCTCTCTCTCTCTCTCTCTCTCTCTCTCTCTCTCTCTCTCTCTCTCTCTCTCTAATTTTGAATTTTATGTCCCTTTGGCCCCTTTCTAAACCTTTAAATTTTCAATTTTTGGAGTCTTTTGTCTTAATTTTTAAAGTTCTTATCTTTGTGATAAAACTGCCACTCTCCATGATGGAACCATTGCTCTTCATGATGGAACTACCTTTTTCATAATGTTCATGTTGTGGTAGTTTCATAAACTACCATGATGAAAACATATTTGACATGATGCTATAATTACTTGTAATAGTATCTTCATCACCAAATGTGATAGTTGTGTCATACTTATTAGTGGTTTCATCTTTTCCCGCTACTTAAGGTAGCACTTTTATCACTGTTTGTGCATTTTTATAATTAGTGTCTGATACTTTAGTTTTCACATTTTTTGCATGTTTTTTTAATCATTTTTATTCATTATTTTATATTTTTTCACCTTTTATATGTCTCATCTTATCCCCAATATTATTTTCATCAATCCTTGTCACTTCTAAATTAATCCAATCTTTAGTTAACTCTCACATACAACCTCATTTCTTCTCTTAAAATTATATAATTTTTGTTAGGTTATTTGATCTAATTTTCTCATTATAGATTGGAGATTTCAATTTTTATAGAGCCATAGCCTAAATAATTTGAGTTTTTGAAAATATTTTCTTTAATTTGTGATCATCTTTGTGTCACTTTACACAAGCTTGTAGGGGGTAATTCATATAATCAACAAGTAGCTCTTTACTATTCATGAATCATTTTGGTCATTGTTGAGCTATTATTTTCTTTGGAATTATATTATTTTTCTAATCCTTTCATCATAAAGTTCCCAAGATAATTATTAAACAAAGTAGTTACCTTTGGATAATATAATCACAAAAATAATATCTCTACCTTTACTTGGTCTCACCATTGATTAAGTCTGAGGCTTTAATTTTAGTTTTATTTTATTTATTAGATTAAATTATAATAGTTTATATTTTTATTATCTTAGATTCATATTTTATAATATTTATAAAACTAAAAATAAAAATAAAATAAACTCTTATCCTCTCCTTATTTGGCACAAAAAGTAGTTTAGATCCTTCAATTCCACTTGCATGTAAAAGCTTTCAAATAATAGTAAAATCAAATAAAAAATAGGGTAGATTAATTGAATTAAAATAGTGGGTAAAAAAAATCCAAAAGATTCATTTTCATTTTACATTCACAAGCCTACATTCACACATGCACAAAAAAACCTAGAAAACCTAGACAAATCAAAATTTCCATGTCAGATCTAACTTCTTTATTTCACTTTCAATTGTTCATTTATCTATTACAAACATTTCATTTTTAGCAATTAGTTTAATTTAATTTATTTAAAAAACCTTGTCAAAATGAGCAAAATCATAAAAACATTTCAAAATAAGCCTTATCAAGATGAATACAAGCTAGAACCTTGATTACATATTTCTAAAAAGTAAGTACCAACTTTACAACACATTCAAGATAAGATATAAACTTAATATATTTTTAATAAACCTTAATTTAATATTATATTATGTCTCTTGAGTGATCTTATCTCCATAAATTAGGTTATTTAACTAAAGTTTCAACTCATGTTCCAACATCTACCTTTCAATTTAGTGACCTCAAAAACTAAATCTTCCATTCCCATATATATATATATATATATAATTTTCCTATCCCATTACAATATAATAATATTCTCATCATTTTTCTTATCAAAACCTTGAGAAGTCAAGTTCTCAAGGTTAGCATGTCATTTTTTGGGTGTACAAATCTAGTGAACTTGACATGAAAGCCTTATATCATTTTGCATGTTCCTCTTTTATTTCCTTTTATTCCAACTTTTCTCCTCTCATCCATTTATTTTTTAGGTATTTATATACCCCTTGAATATATTTATATAAGAAATATTTGAGAGATATTTTGACCTAAATAACTATAAGATAAACCATCAAAATTATGGTGAGGCCTCCTTATATAGTTGGAATAATAACATCTCCACTCAAGACTTAGAGATTAAATTTAAAATACCTTAATACTTAAAATCACACACATAGTTTAAGGTATAAATTCAATAAGTGTAGGATCTCTCAGAAACCTCCAGTAAGTACTAAGACTAATAATATGATGATTGAAGGAGGGCCCTACCCTCATATCACAACTAGAGCATCAAATAGTTTGTAAAACACATACATGTACAATATAAGAATATTTTATCAATATATTTATATTATACACTATTAATAATATGGATTAATAAAACTAAAATCATCCACACACCTCTCAAATAGTAACTAAAACATTTCTATCCCACATAATCAAAACTTTATGGCTCCTCCCGAGTCTTCGAACAAAAACTAGTTTATCATTGGTTATCAATATTTACCTATTGAATATTCCAAGAAGAATGTCCAAAATCTAACACAACTTATTATTCACCAAATTAACTCATCTCTATCTTTGAGGATCACATTTGAGATTTAGATAGTAACCAAAACTCTCTCAATCAAGGAATGGGCTCATAATCTTTCTAACCAAGGTTATTCCTCTTCTATTCCCATCCTAGTGGTGACTTACCAACCACCATGGTATCCATATAAATTAATTATCAATACCTACGCTTCAAATCAATACTTAGGGAACATACTCACTCATAGATTTCCTAATCCAATGGCTTCTAACATTCCTCATCCATATCAACCTCCTATTTAAAGTTTGGTTGGAGGTGTATATACCTATATACCTCCTAAAAATGTGGTAGCCAACATGCCCCTACCCTTCATACCCATAAGATATGTGGTATCTAATGTGCCCCCCACATACACTCCTCTACAAGTTCTAAATCTTATTTATTCCTCTAATTTTCTTCCATCTTGTTTTCACATGTACTCCAATTCTATCCATTTGAACAACTAATTTCTGACCTACTATACTTAATATTTTTAACCTTCTTACTTTCCTTCTATAATTTTTCCATCTAACTCTTATCCAAACCATCCTCTTTAAACTCATCCCACCATGCCTTTAGTGGAATTTAGTGCCATGGGGATCTACACTAACTATTTAATATAACTCTTTGACCATAACATATGAAGAGTCCCTTCTCCATGTACCCTATCTAATATCCTAAATTTTAAAGGGGAGGGAGATACCAATGTGCATGTTAAGGCATATGCTACCATTATAAGAGATATTATACCTTAGGATGAGGTGGTTATAAAAAATATCGCTAAAATCCTTGAAGGAATGGCCTTAGACTAGTATTACCACCTTATTGAAGGGTGTATTCATTCCTTATGATAACTCATGGTGGAGTTAGTCAAAAAAAATTATATGATCAAATTTATCAAAAATATCATATGATAATTATTTCATATTAATTAAAATCATAATGGTTCCACTGCCCATTTCATCATGATATGGTGGAAATTCCTATAATCATATGCTAGTGCACCATATATGGACCAAATAGAAATATGTGATCTCTTCCTACATTCCATGAATAAAAAAACAAGAGAGGGTGTTTATAATTTTCCTTATCAATCCTATGAAGAAGAGATTTAAAGTTTCCTAAAAAATTACTTAGTGGCCATCAATAGTAGTCGTAGATCCCATGGAACCAATGGGTGATTAGTCACTCCAAGCCAAAAACAATGGGGGTTATCAGAATATAAACCAGAATAACCCAAATAGTCAAGCTCCTAAGGTTATAAATAGAAACTAAAACACCACTATAGATGGTTTGATAGATCAAAAAAGGCCAAATGTTATGAACAAAAACCCTCCTCAAGCCATAAATAATAAAAGTAATAAAAACAATAATAACATAGTTGTGAGGAACCAAAATCATTAAACCATAGTTCATGTAGTTGATTTTAACCATCCTCCACCTAGAAACACATAATTTCAAGACCCACCTCAAAACTAGTTTCAACATGTTGACAATTACTTGTAATAATTTCATCAGGGCCATAACCCATAATAGTTTGGTCAACAAAATCAAACCAGATACCTAGGGATTATGATTCTAATGTATATTACATTTTAAATATATTTTTTATACATTATACTCATGCCTACAAGGAATATAATAAATTAATTTAGAGACTTCTTAAGGACAAACAACAAACATTTGTAGACATGTTCCTATGAAATGTTAACATAAACCTTTAAGCTAAATTGATCGATCATGTATCACCTCAAAATATTAACTTGAGAATATACCAAAACCAATTTCCTAACCATTATTAGTGTAATATATATAACCAACCATAGGATAATCAAACTAACTAGCCTCCATTGGTTGGTACTCATGAAGTTGAGGCCTCAACTTCCAACACATCTAACCCTAATATGGCACCCCAATTAGTTTCTCAAATAAAAACTTGCATGATAAGAGTTGTATAAATATATAAATATAAATATGAAAACATCATTACTCACACAAGAGAATACTAACCTATGACTCCACACTTACTAAATGTATTGGAGACTGACATCAACCCTAACCCTGTGAGGAACTATGATTTAATTTCTAACCTTACAAAGACATTTTTTCATATCTCTTTGTTAGACTTGCTCAAAAAATATCTTTAACATAATTAAAAATTTATTGATGAATTAGGATGGGGCCACCTAGCTAGTGTCACACCTCTACCCTAAACTCAAATCAATACCATCAATTTGGACATGTTATCTCCTGGAAAAAAACTCAAGAGATGGTTAATTATTTTACCTTAGGAGTCTTCCCCTAGATTACAAGATGGCTAGGAAGGGGGATCCATATTTGTTTTTTTAGGTCTATATTTGTAATAATTATGTAAATAGATCAATATTTGATGGTGGGTGACTGTTAACATAGTCCCCTTTTTATTTCTTCAAAAACTTAATTATGGAGAAACTAATTTCTCCACCACTCATAACACTCTTAGAGGATATGCCATCCTCAAGTCTACTTCCATTGGAACCATTATTATTCTTATGAAATTTATCTCTAAAACCATTATAATGGAGTTTTATGTGATTTATAGGGACATGACCTATAATATGATACTTGTAAGGCCATGGATTCATAGGATAAATGTGATACCTTCAAATTTATTCCAAGAGATCAAGTTCCTCTATATGGGTAAGGTTTTTGTTTCTTAAGAGGATCTTAAATTATTTAATGATGTTTTGGATAACTTTAATAATAAATCAAGGATTCATATCAACTATTACCTACCTAGCAATGGTGTGGTAAAACCCCCACCTCCAAAAAAGAAAAAGAACTTGTAATAACCATTGTGTGTCCTAAATAAGGTTATAAAGTTCCTAATCCCCATCAAAGGAGTAACCTAAATAAAAAAAGATCAAAACAACAAAAAAATTGATTGAATAATCTCTCATAATAATCTTAAGCATCTCAAAATGGATAAAATCATAACCATTTTGAAAAATGATAAGCTAATCAAACTTTCATTTGACCCTTGTAAAATTATAACTCATAGTCCTCTTAGTCTAGAGGCTCTCAAATATAGTGTTGAAGTGCAAGACATCAACATGGTGTAAGTATTGCGGAATGAGGATAAGCCCTAAAAAGAGCTTGGTGATTGACATTATTAATGTAATCAATCAACACCCCATCACACAGGGGATAGTTTTAACTTAAATGTTATATTAGATGATGAAATAATTTTCCCTCCAATTTCCATGTTGGTGCTTAAGTAAAGGATTCAAAATTTAACCATACAAACTATATAAATCAACATTAGTTATTATAAGTACCCAAATATTCTCAATTTTGGGTCTTCTCCCCCTGAGAAGTGGAATACCATAGAGGGTTGCTCACTAAATTCTCACAAAATTTTATGTTTCTTTGTTGGGATATGACAAGAAAAAAATATAATCATTACATATGATTTTTTTTTTTAGTTTCATAATAATTTTCATGAACATCCTATATAGGTATGAGACCTTATCTTGAGACTTGATAGTAGAATAGACAAGAAAAAGGTAGAAGGTCATAAGTTCAAGCCCAATTGGTTAGACCCATATCTAGTGACTGACAATTTTAATAATGGAGCCTTTTGAAATAAAAATTTAGAGGGTAAGGAGTTTTGTGAGTATTTGAAATATTTACACCTCAAACACTTCTATATATAGTCATTTCATTTTGCATTTCCCTCTTTGCATTTCCACTTTTTATTTGTTGTCTTGCATATTGATTATTTTGTTCAAAAGCTATTTAGCTATGAGTTCAAGTGACAATTTTTTTTAAAATTTAGCATATCATTCCATTTTATGTTCCATATCACCTTGTTACCATTTATAAAACATTCTAAAAATAATCATGACATAGGTTATTTGTTAGTTCTTATAAGCATAGTGTACCTTATTCCTCTATACTTTGCAAGCTTAGAAAACTTTAACATACAACCTAGTCTAGAAGTTTGTCCATGATAAAATATCCTTATACATTTACCTCTAATAAAAGACACTAGAATGCTCAAACTAGGTAATATTACTCATCTATATTGGTCCTTGGTGATTATCCCTTGAATCTTACTAGTTACATGGGGCCAAGAATTGGGGGTAGAAACCTTCCAAAAAAAATAAAATAAAGACACTGATACGAAATAAAAAAATTATGCAAATCAAATATATTGCACATGTCTTGAATTTTTATAGTATTTGGTAATGATCCCTCACATATTAATAGTCACATTGGGTAAGCATTGGAGGGAGATGCCCTTACTCACCTAAATCTAACCTTTGGTGATGAACATGTTCACCATCCTAATTGCATGAGACTGAGTTTAGGGGATTGATAAAATAAAAGAAAAGAAAGATACAAATTCAATTTAAAAAGTGTAAAAAAAAGTAACAAAAATACCATAAATCTTGTATATATGTCTATATCTAAATGAGAACTTTATCCGACTTACTGATTCTATCAAGACTAGCCACCTCTAGATGAATCCATCAAAACTAGTGTTGTATAAGTTTAGTAAGAAATTAAATTCACCCTTTTCTCTTAAGTATTAGGTTAACCTCATATTAATTATGAATTTTGTATGAATAAATTTATACTTTCACTATCTCACATATATCGTATTTCTCTTTCATCCCTTGGAAAGTCATTTGTTGTATGAATAACGTAACTCAATTATCACCTTCAAAATAGTTGTTAACACATTTTTAAACATCCATTTAATTTAAATTTTATTACATTATGTTTCCAAATATTAAATATATAATCATATCCATATCATTTTGTATAAAAACATAGACACACAACACATCATTATATGTCTAGTCATATAAAGTGCACAAATTAAAAATTAACATGGAAAATAATTGAATAATACACCATGATATCTCATTTTAATAATCCATAATCTCTCTCTATATAAATATCAATGTTAATTTTATACATGTATTAGTAAAATCACCTTCATAGAGGGAAAGTGTTCCTATAATCTCAAAAAAATGAAAAAAATACATGTTACAATATTATGATCTTAGGGTCCTATTGGAGGCTATTGACCCCCTCCAAGTTCCAAGTGTATAGGAATCCTATTCCTAATCCTAAGAGAAGGCCTTGATGCTGAGGAGTTGTAATGGGTTGTGTCTCCTACTCATCCCTATCTAGGAGGTTATCCCTCCCACTATCTGTTGGCTCAAACAAACCCAATGTGTAGATACAGGATAATGGGGGATGAAAGAGGGAGGCTTAAAGTGCCACTTTTTTCCCTCAAAGTAACAATAATTAAACTTGGAGAGAATTTTAGTGACACTTGAAAAAATAATTTGACAATAATGTAATAATATTAATTATGGAATTTTGAATGTAGTTTCTAAATATATAATTTTTTTAATACCTAGATGATAAAAGTGTGTGAAATTGATGTATTTATAATAATGGCTTGGCACTTTTTATGAAAATATAAGGATAATGCATATGTAAAGACATTTTTTTGAGTAAATGAATGAATTTTTATATGAAATTTCATATATGGATAGATAAAATGTCAAATATTATTGAGAATATTTTTTATTACTTTGTTTATATATATATATATATATATATATATATATATATATATATATATATATATAACTTTATAAGTCAAGACAACTAGAGAATTAGAATTGCAAGTGTATTAACATAACTTTTTAAACTTAACTTCATGAAAATCATATATTTTTTAAAACATAGCCAAAAATGTGTAGATTGTTGACATAATTTTTTATAAACTTTTGATTAATTTTTAAAAAGTTATAAAGGCATTTGTAATGATATGTATATAGCTCAAAATGAAGTATGTTGTGTAAAAATTACGTAATAATTAAAAATAATAGTTTAATAATAAAAAAATTATATATTTAAAAACTATGTTTTCCCCTCTACAAACCAATATATATATTTTTAAATAATAAAACATGCCTGATCATATGTGTTAGTATAAACGAAAAAAATCATAAATTTCTTAAAAATCTTGTGGGCTTCTCCATGATAGGTTTTAATTAGGTTTAAACCCCCAAAGCCTAAATATGAACCAGTTTTGGAGAGAAATTAGAAACATCAAAAGATAGAAATATTGAAAGGGTGTATGCCCTTTTGAAGTCAACAAATCTCATTAAATGTTAATTTCCATTTAGAACTACTTCCAAATAGGGTGTGTGTGCTTTTCAAAAGGGTGCACACCCTTTGTAATTGATGAATTTTAGTTTGCCCATAAAATTCACTCATTCATTTTTCATTTTACAAATTTGGAACTATTTTTTACTATTGACACTCTACAAATTCTCCATTTACTTTGTTTCAATTACTATAAATTTTTTAATTTGTATTCTAGATTTGGACTTATTTGTGTAAAAATAAATAATGGCGCTGAGAAGTCACCACCAAATATGAATTAAAGAGATAAAAAATGTTGAAATTTAAGTCAAGAGAGAAAAAAAAAGGAAAAAAAGCAAGCATATAGGAGAGCATCCATAAGATCTTTTGGGTAAGGTGAAGGTACTTCCTCCACACCAGGTAATATTTCAAATGAAAATAACATACCCAAATCAAAAGAATTTAATTTATATATGTCTTAAAATGAGATAAGAGAACTTAATCAATCCTTGTTGAATGATGACATTCAAAATATAGAACATGTAACTAATAAATTTGTATTGAGTGACAAAACATATGGAGAAACATAATATAATGAAACATCCATTCATAATGAAGTTTTTTAGCATGATGATAATCAACATAATGTTATGACCCCAATTCATCTCTCTCTTAATGAAGATAATTTCACTTTTATTTTAGGGTATAATGTTAACCAACACCCTAATATCTCTTCTATAGTTGAAGTGTTAACATCATCCAATTTACTAAAAAAATATGGTTCTTAGACCCACACCTCCAAGGATAACGTGATGAACACCAAGGTATTTGATTGAAATATATGAGAAAATAATAGAACATATGTAAGATAAAATTTCAAGAATATTGGTTCTACATCATGATCAATGTGTATAGGACTATGCATTTGAGAAGGAAATCTGTACAAAATGATGTCAATAATTTGTTTAATTAATGAAAATGTAAAAAATGTGCCATGTGATGAATAATTTAGGGTTAAGAATAAGCAATACAAAGGGAATAAATAATTTAAAGATAAGGAATACATTTTAATAAATTTAATGTAATAGGTAATAAAACTAAAAAAATATAATAATGTGGCAAGATGAGTAATAATAGAATCTATAGTGAGTATGTCAACATCTAGAGCTTAATTTATTATTAAAAAAAGTAGATCCTTGAAATTATATATAAAAACTCTAATAAATGTCATAAAAAGAATAACAAGGCTCTATGACTCTTTCTCATAGATTGTTGTGTATTTAATGGTAGAATCCCATGAAAAGACAAGGTATTAGTTGAAGGAATAAGACATTTGACTAAATTTTTTTGGCATGACAACACAAAGGTACCATTTAATGTTTTTAAAATATCTTGTTAAAATAAGAAAAAGTTCAAAAAATTGTGTGCCACATAAAAAAACATTTCTTGGACATGACACAAACATAATTTTATTAAAAGTTTATTGAAAAAATTAATAAGTAATTTATAATTAGCCAAAGTTCATTTGAGATCTGTAAGCCTTTCTATGTTGCAATTAACCAAAAATGTACCAAATGTCATTATAGGATCCATGTTTAATTTGCTATGCATTCTAATGTTTTTTATCATATAAGTTGTACTTTACATATTAACAATATTATATGGAAATTTATGGTGGCTTCCCCACATAAAATGTCAAGAGAGTTAATCCCAAGTTTTTTTATGTCAAAGACCCGAGGGCATTTTTTTTTTCCAAAGAATGTTTGTATGGAATATGTAACAATTATGGTGGTTTGTCACATATGGCCAGTTGTATACATGAATAAATTTCACATGAATTTGAAAAATAACTAGTTGATTTTAAGAATTATAAATCTCTAAAGTATGTATTAAAAGATAGGAAAGAGTCATCAAGATGTGAGTTGGTTACGACCTAAGTATCTATTGCTAATTTCATATTTGAATTCAAGAAGAATATTATCTACTAATATTTAAGACACACACAAGGAAAAATGGTTAGATAGTCAATTTAAGTTTTGCAAGGACAACTTCCCACTTGGGACCATTTTTTTGGTTGTGGACTTTGTAGAAAATTAAACACTAGAATCATAAAATGAGGTTCAATCTCAATACTATAATTCAATTCAAGTTGGAATTTTCATTCATTTTACATTCATAAATTCACCTATTAGCATAGAGGACAACAAAAAGATTTGGAAGGAGTACCAATTTTATATGAGTGATGATAGATCAAATTCTATAGAGTTTGTACAAGGTTGTTTTGAGATATTTTATAGAAATATGAATGCAAGACAAATCATGTTCAATACACACTACATTTGATTTGATAATTTTTCAAGAAAGTTTAAGAACTTTTGAATGTTTTACTAGTTAAGTAAGATTCATAATAAGAACAAGGTTCAACATTTTTGGAGTGTCTTTGAGGTTGGGCATGGAAAAGTGGAACATGATGGTGCAGGTGCATATGTAAAAAGACCCCTTAAAAAAGAGTAGGGAAAACACAAGGATGGTTCTAATTTGATCGATGTTATAAGTATTGTGACTTGGTGTAATGATTTTTTTAATCATATATCAGATAAATAATCTTATGTGTGAATGTTATTTCATTTAATAGAGGAATAATTTAAGTTAATTTATGAATATTTTAGTACATTACCTAGATCGAGTGTTTTCCACTCCATTCAAAGTTCAAATTCTAGTTCAAGGACTATTTATACTAGGGATATGACATGATTTTGTTTGGGTTGTATGAAATTTAATTGTAATGAATGTCAATCAAAATAATGGGTTGAATAATGGTATTGTAAACCCCTAACACCTATAGAGACTATAAATTCATTCCAACCACTAGGGGATCAAGAAATGACCTCATTGGTTGACTTTGACCACATCTCAGATCTTGTGAAACTAGGTACAATTTATTTATAATTTAATGGTAGCCTTAAATTTTAGTGATGTCATATTTTTTTCTACATGTCCTTAAAAATTATACTTTAAATGCATGGAAGGTTTTTTTAGTAAGTGCACCTAATGAAAATGATAAGGGGGCATACTACTACTTGTCTTGTCGTGTAGAAGGAAAAAATTAACCACAACTATCATGGATGGAGAAGGCCTAGTTTATCCCACTATATATTTGGTGGCTACAAGAAATGAGATTTTTAGATACTTCCATAGAACAAATAAAACAATGATTATTTGACAAATTTGAAACACAGGGTGGTGTTTTCATTATTCAAATTTGATTATCACTGCAGATATTTAAATAATCAATTTTTGTGTAAAGCATTACAACAAATTTTTGTAATTTTTTTTTGAATCTAATCAAGAAGAGATTCTTGAAACACTTAAAATAATAACTAATTATGAAGGTACATTTAATTGACTTGGTAAGTTAGTATTCAATGCGTCTGGCATTTCAAATTAATAAAGTTAATCTATTTGATTTAGTGTATTTTAGCTTTAAATTATTTTGTCATAATGTGTTTATTTTTGTTTTAATATTTTAAAAATAATTATAATGTAGGTTAGTGGTACTAGATGATATTCCACCTTCATGTGATTGGTGTCATGAGTAGAGAAGGTTATCTTCTTGAAACAAAGTGAAGCCTAAAAATAATACATGTTGAGTACATAATTTTATTCCTCATCCTAAGTGGAAAAAAATCCTCTAAGGGGACTTAGAGGAATCACCCATACACCCATAGGATCTGATGGTTTTCCTCTACTTATTTAGATGTGTTCAAAAATATGGTTCATTGATTAGGCTAGCGAGTCAAAAGATGCTACTCCCACTGACCAACAACTCTTGGCCCCTATAGAGAGATTTAGTTATGAGATAAAATACATTACCATATATCCATCAAACAAATTAGGAGATAATACTCTAGGGTATTCTTAGAGGAATTTTATGTGCAAATTTAGGAGCTAATGGTTCATCTCTATACTTCATGGCTCTTTTACAATTCTTGCCTAAAGTTTTCTCTATTTTTACACTTAGGGATGAGAAGATTCTCTTAATGGATGTGTCTAACCGCATAAAAATTTCAAACCTAGATATTGATAGAAAGTGGAGGGAGGTCATTCCAACATTTATAGGACCATCTAAATGTGTTTATGAAGACAATTCATTGATTGGGATAGCGAGTCAAAATATATTGCTCCCACTAACCAACTCTTTATCCCTTAAGAGAGATTTGGATATGAGAGAAAACATGTTTATATGTATCCATAATCCTAAGTAGGTTATAAAAATTTAGAGGGGGTGATCTTAAGACTCTCTCTTATAACTATAGAAGTTGATGATTCATCTCTTCCCCTCATAGTTCTCCTGTAAAGCTCGCCTAAAGGTTTTTTTGTTTCTACACTTAGGGACAAGAATATTCTCTTAAGGGATGCATCTAAATGCATACAAATTTTAACCATGGGTTCCAATGGATATTATAATTAGTCAATTATAGTATATATAGGCCCATCCATACATATTTATAAAGAAAATTCATCGATTTGGCTAGTTAGTCAAATATACAACTCTCACTGACCAAATTTTAATCCCTTAAGAGAAATTGGCCTACGAGTTAAAACTCATTTTTGTGTCTCCATCATCCATCATGAGAGATAATACTTAAGGGAGTACTAAAATTAATATTTCATATAAATATATAATCTGATGGTTCATCTCTACACCTCATAGTTCTCCTGCAATGCTCACCTAAAGTTCACTCTTTTTCTACACTCAAGGACAAGAAGATTCTCTTCAGGGATGCATCTAAACACCTAAAATTCTCAAATTTGAGGCTTGAAAGAGATTTTAAGGATGTAATTATAATTTTTATACACCAATATAGATGCATCCACATAGATGTTTCATCACTTTGGCTAATGAGTCAAGAAATATGACTCTTAAAAACCAGCTTTTGGTCCCTTAAGAGATATTTGGCTACAAGATAACTTGTTGTTGTGTCTCCCTCATCCACCATGGGAGAGAATAATCTAGGGGGTTATTAGATAAATATCCCATGTAACTATAAGATCTAACATTTTTCTCTACCCCTCATGGTTCTTTTATAGCACTCGTCCTAAGTTCACTCTATTTCAATACTTAGGGATGAGAAGATTCTCTTAAGGGTTGCATATGGCTGCCTACAAAATTTGACCATAGGGAACAAGGGAGAGTGGAGGGAGTCTATTAAATAATTTATATACCCATCTAAATGTGTATGTGAATATGGTTATTCTATTGGGATATTGATCTAAAATATACGGCTCCCACTGACTAATTTTTGGTCCCTTAAGAGAGATTTTAGTGTGAGATAAAAATCATTACTTTGTCTTCCTCATATGCCATGGGAGAGAATAATATAAAGGGTGATAAAAGGAATATCCCATACATTTTTATGATTTTATAGGTCATTTTTATCCCTTGTGGTTCTCCTACAATGCTCAATTAAAGTTTTCTCCATTTCTACACTCATGGACGAGAAGATTCTCTTTAGGAATGCATATTGTTGCCTACAAATCTTGACCCTAGGGCTTGATAGAGAGTGAATATAGGTAATTATATAATTTATACTCTCATATGCATATGTTTTCATTGACATTTTTTTGATTGGGATATTAATCAAAAACATACATGACCTACTAACCAATTTTTAATCCCTTAAGAGACATTTGACTATGAGATAAAGTGCACTGATATGTATCTCTTATTTGGAGTGTAAGAGTATAATTTAGGGTATGATCATAAGACTCAACCATGGAACTATAGGAGATAACAATTCATCTCTACCCCTCATGATTCTCTTTCAATGCTCACCTAAAGTTCACTCCATTTTTACACTCGGGGCCTAGAAGATTCTCTTCAAGGATGCACCTAACATCTTATAGCTCTCAAATATATCCCTTGATGGAGAGTATATAGGGGATATTATATAATTTACATGCCCATATAAATTCATATGAATATATGGTTATTAGATTGGACTAATGATTCAAAATATACATGACTTACCAATTTTTGGTCCCTTAAGAGACATTTAGCTGTAATATAAAATGTGTTTTCATATATCTCTCATCACAAGTGAAAAAAAATACCATAGGGGTGATAATAGGATATTCCAATTAAAATGTAGGATCTAACATCCCATATCTACCCCTCATGGTTCTCCTACAATATTCACACTAAGTTCACAATGTTTCTAAACTCAGGGATGAGAAGCTTCTCTTTAATGATGCATTTAGTCACCTATGACATTGAAACCTAGGACCCACATAATGAAGAGTATATGGAGGATATTATATAATTTATGTGCCTGTATAGATACATCCACGTATATGTTTTATCAATTGGGCTAGAGATTCAAAAGATACATAATTGACTAATAAATTTTTGGTCCCTTAAGAGACATTTAGATATAAGAGAAAACATGTAGATATGTAGTTCTCATCTCAAGTGGTATTGAATCCTCTAGGGGGTTCTCATAGGAATCATATATTTAACTATAAGATCTAGTGGCTTGTCTCTACCCCTCATAGTTCTCTTATAATGCTTGCCCAAAGTCCATTCAATTTCTATACTCAGACAAAAATTTTCTCTTCAGAGATGCATTTGATCATGTAAATTTTTTGACCATGGGGACTAATATATAATGGATTGAGTAAATTCCATTTTTTATAGGTCCATTTGGATGTGTTTTTAAAGATAATTTTTCAAATGCAGTAGCGAGTCAAAAGACAAGGTTCCCAAAGACCAAATTTTGGTCCCTTAAGAGAGATTTGGCTATGAGAGAAAAATAATTGTCATATATCCCTTGTTTTTCATGGGATATAATCATATATGAGGTACTAAAATTAATATCTAATGAAAATTTAGGTTATTAGGTGCATCTCTACCCCTCATAGTTTTCCTGTAATGCTCGCCCAATGTTGATTAAGTTTCTACATTCAAGGATGAGAAGATTATCTTAAGGGATGCATCTGATTGCCTATAAGTTTTGACCTTATTCCCTAATGGAGAGTATAGGGAGGCCATTCCAATATTTATAGTCCCATATATATGTGTCTATGAAGATGGTTCATCGATTAGGCTAGTGAGTCAAAAGATATGACTCTCACTAACGCTTTTCATTTAAGAGAGATTTAACTTTGAGAGAAAACTTGTTTTTATATATCCCTCATCTATTATGGGATAAGATACAATAGGTGTGTTTATAGGACTATTTATTAAAACTATAGGATCTAAAATTTTATATTTACCCTTCATAGTTCTCCTGTAATGCTTGCCCAAAATTTGCTCTATTTTTACACTCAACTATGAAAAGATTTTATTTAGATATGCATCTCACCACCTATAAATATCAACCCTAGGGCTCATAAAATAGTGAAGGGAAGGAATTATATCATATATACACCCATATATATAAATCTATAGACATAGTTATCAAGTGATTTAGCGAGTCAAAAAATACTTGACCCACTGACCAACTTTTAGTCCCTTAAGAGACATTTGGTTGCGAGATAAATTATGTCAATGTGTCTCTCTCATATTAAGTGGTAATAAATACTCTTGGGGTTGATCATGAGAATCACATGTATAACTATAGGATCTGACATCCTGTATATAACCATCATGGTTCTTCTACAATGCTCGCCCAAAGTTTACTCCATTTCCACACTTAGTGATGAGAAGTTTCTATTCACAGATGTATCTAATCACCTAAAACTCTCAACCTTAGGGGTCAATTAATAGTGTATGATACCTATAGAGATGTTTATTCACAAAATTTTAATTGATTTAGATATTGAGTCAAAATATATGTGACCCATTGGCTAACTTTTACTCCCTTAAGAGACATTTGGCTATGAGATTAAATGTGTTATTGTGTCTCCCTCATATTGAGTGGTATTGAATCATATATGGGGTGATCATAAGACTCACCTATGCAACTATAATATATGATGGCCCATCTCTACTCCTCATATCTCTTTTTAAATACCCACCCAAGTCAATTAGATAAATAGGCAAGTTGGTATGGGAGAGACTTCCAACTGTAGGAAAACATGCTAACAACAATTTCAATTTATCTTAGAGTGAGAGGGAAAGAGAGCAAATAAAAACATATGCATAGATAGAGTGAATCAAAAGATATAATTCCTCCACTTCATGAACATATAGAGACATTCAATGAGATTTAACTCTAGACTTCATTGGCACATGTTCTCTTAGGGATTTTGTTTACCCCTCATTGTTTGGATTAATTTCTTTATTTCACATTGCCAAGAAATATGAATATCATCTAAAGGAATTAGGAATACTTCAATTTTTCATCAAGAATGATTCATAAATGAATACCAATATAATTATAGCATTTGAGATGGGCTAATTTTTAGAAAGAGATTCAATAATATCATATAAGTTTTGACTACAGATGAAGGCAAAACAATTGAGAATGTATCTAGCCTAATCCTATTTGATGACAAAGAAAAATGTAGTATGGGGGAGTGTTGATGCCAATTTTGTGCACACTAAGATACAATCTTTGGTTTTTGACTAAATATGGTACACACATAAGGATCACACACATAACATAACTTGAACTTACACTAAATAAGTTTGTGCTCATGACAAGGTCACTCGCATTGACACATGCACAAGTCACCAAAAAAGAGGTGCTAAATGGAAGATTTGAAAATGGGGATTCATAAGATATAACTTATTATTAGGAGAGATCTTATTTGAGGTGTGTTGATGCTTCTAAGTGTACCACAGGTGCTCTTAGTGTTTAAATAACACTTCTCATTTTAGAATCCTAAGAATTTAGAGCATGAGTTACAGGTATTTGTAAATTGTGATGCCTATGATGAAATAATAGCAAAGCAAGGTAGATTGTTCCACAATATTTATACGATTTATTGGTTGAGAGCCACCTTGATCCAAGCCTTTGTGAATTATGGTAAATCCTGATCAAAGTTCTAAACTACACTAATCTAAGTGGATATTTAATAATGAGATCTAAGCTACAGTGAGTTATTTTTAAAAAGGGGTTAAAGGAAGGGTAAGGCAGAAAGGAAATGAATGTGATTGTTAATCTTTATCTCAAACATTATGACAAATGTTTAGTTGAATGAACATGCATTAAAACCAGTATGTAATAAAAAATAGCTAATGCTCAATTTTCACAACAAAATAGGCAAACTTCTGAGGGTAAATTGGAAATACAAGTCTAAGTCATTATTATTGGTCCACTCTCTCATCTTGGGGAGGTTGATATGGGGAAAAGAGAGCTTATAGTATTTTTAAAAAGCAACAGGGGTAGATGTATGTTACCTCTTTTTAATGACCTTCCATAATGATCCACTCACCATCTATCCTATAATAAAAAAAATAGGTACAAAGACATTGATGTAGTATAAAACCTCAAACTTTGCCATGGCATGATGGAAAATAGCCATTTAGATGGCAACTAAGTCTACATACCATCTGTTAGTGGTGGCATTCCTTTATTCTTCCTTTGTTATAGGATTTAATTCATTGATCATGAAGAGATCGAACTAGTTTTGAATACTCTAGATATTCAGTGCCATGAGATCTAATTTTGTATCCTTGAATGTTCTACCCTCATTGTCTATCATTAGATGGAGTTCAACTTCCTCTTTCATTTATTGTTTGATAGCAGCCATTATTATTATTTCTTGTTAATTTCTTGTACTAGGTCATAGGGGATTTTTATAATTGTTTTCTTTTGCTTAAGAAACACAGTTAAGTCCTCTTGATTGACTTGTAGTAAATTGAGTATGATGGAGTAGCTTTATACATGGTCTAGAGTTCTATGGCTTTAATGGTGAAAGATATTTAGCTTTTGGCTTATGCATGTCCTAGATTTGATTAGGACCTATGACTTTATACTTTCATGCTTTTAACCTATAAGATCTAGGAGTTTATCCCCTTTTTGCTTGCTTGGTGCTTAGGTGGCACTGGTTTTGTCCCTTCACAACATTTTGTATAAATGTTATTTAAACACTTAGCTATTGGTATTTAAAAAATACCTCTTTCTTTTTAATCTATTGGATCAAATCCCTAATTATCATTTGATATTGATTGTGATCTTGGCTTGTGCATCCCAATTGGCTCTCTAGGTTTGAGGATTTATGGTTATGACACTTTTTATGCTTGTATATCTTCCCCATGTTCCAAATCTTCTAGTCAATAACTCATCAAATGAGCATAAGCCACATGTTGAGCTTATAGACTTTTAAAAAGTCATCGATGTCTTCATTCCATTAGATTGAATCTAGTGATGAAGTAACAACGGTTGATACTTAGTGTTAAATGCGAGGGAGCCACTTGCCATTCCTATGGATTTTCTCAAGGTCTTGTTAGTTTCATCTTGAATGTGCCTTTGACACATGTTGGGCTTGTGGGTTCTTAGGGTCATATCAAGTGGTCCCCTTCTCTTTCATTATCTCATTGATGTTTCATTTCAGTGGATCATATCATGTGATGAAGTGTGGTTATTAGATCACCAAAGATGTATGCCTTTTAATATAGGGTTTGGGTCATCCTCACACTTTTGGATTAGATCTTGGGATGAAGCGAGGACCACTAGATCTTATGAAGAGCATAGAGTTTAGGTTAGGGCCAGAGATTAATAAAAACTTAGACCAAAGTTTTAACTATAAGGTCCTTTTTCATTACTAAACATGAAGGGGTATTATAATTAAGACTTGGGTCAATTGTAAGTTTAAAAAAGGGGGCTCGACTAGGAAATAAAAATAAAGACCCTACAAGACCATTTCAAGACATGATTAGAATTATCTAAGGTGTTAAAATGGGGGATATGTAATGACATAGTTGTAATTTTTTATTAAGGTTTGGTCATGTTAATAAATGTGACTAAGCCTTAATATAAAATTATACCTGGGTCTAATGTGGGATAAAGTGTTCCCTCTAAATTAGTCCCGCTAAATTTGAATTCAAGCCAAAGGGTTTTAGGCTTATGGTTTTGTTTAAAGGGGGTCCCAATTTTAATTACTACAAATAAATGTTAGTAAGAATCTAAAATTAAGTGGTACATCCTAGAGATTAGATCTTGGGATGAAGCGAGGACCACTAGATCTTATGAAGAGCATAGAGTTTAGGTTAGGGCCAGAGATTAATAAAAACTTAGACCAAATTTTTAACTATAAGGTCCTTTTTCATTACTAAACATGAAGGGGTATTATAATTAAGACTTGGGTCAATTGTAAGTTTAAAAAAGGGGGCTCGACTAGGAAATAAAAATAAAGACCCTACAAGACCATTTCAAGACATGATTAGAATTATCTAAGGTGTTAAAATGGGGGATATGTAATGACATAGTTGTAATTTTTTATTAAGGTTTGGTCGTGTTAATAAATGTGACTAAGCCTTAATATAAAATTATACCTGGGTCTAATGTGGGATAAAGTGTTCCCTCTAAATTAGTCCCGCTAAATTTGAATTCAAGCCAAAGGGTTTTAGGCTTATGGTTTTGTTTAAAGGGGGTACCAATTTTAATTACTACAAATAAATGTTAGTAAGAATCTAAAATTAAGTGGTACATCCTAGAGATTAGATCGTGGGATGAAGCGAGGACCACTAGATCTTATGAAGAGCATAGAGTTTAGGTTAGGGCCAGAGATTAATAAAAACTTAGACCAAAGTTTTAACTATAAGGTCCTTTTTCATTACTAAACATGAAGGGGTATTATAATTAAGACTTGGGTCAATTGTAAGTTTAAAAAAGGGGGCTCGACTAGGAAATAAAAATAAAGACCCTACAAGACCATTTCAAGACATGATTAGAATTATCTAAGGTGTTAAAATGGGGGATATGTAATGACATAGTTGTAATTTTTTATTAAGGTTTGGTCATGTTAATAAATGTGACTAAGCCTTAATATAAAATTATACCTGGGTCTAATGTGGGATAAAGTGTTCCCTCTAAATTAGTCCCGCTAAATTTGAATTCAAGCCAAAGGGTTTTAGGCTTATGGTTTTGTTTAAAGGGGGTCCCAATTTTAATTACTACAAATAAATGTTAGTAAGAATCTAAAATTAAGTGGTACATCCTAGTTTTTTCCCCACGTGACCTACATTTCTCACAAATAGGGAACCCATTAGTAGCATTATGCATATCAAAGTTTAATTTCAAATAAAATAAGCTACTTATAGAGTGGATGACCCTAAAATTTTAAGACCACAATAAAGTTTAGTAATGAAAAGGCTTTAAAACCTCCCAAGGGTCCCAATTTTCAAAATTAGGGGTATGTTGGTCCCAAAAAATGTTGACTCATAGAGGAAACATAGCCATATGTTAGAACCTAGAGACTTTGGTTTAGGAAAATAACTAGATCACGTATCCTACCAGATCCATGTCATCATCAAGATCTATTTATGGTTAAAACAAACTTTGCACATGCAAGATTAAGATTAATTACTAGGATATAGTCATGTTATGTGTGTGCTTTGATTCTAGTTACTATTTTCCATGAGATTCAAGGAACAACTTATAGGTTTCATGTCCTTAATCATTTACACTAGCTTATAACATGTTTGATTATTCATGAAGAATCATGCTTTTAGTTTAAGGGAGACTTGGGCATTAATTTGATGCCATCTAGGTGTCCATAGCCCTAATACAGATGCCTTTGTCTCCACTCAAGGCCTTGCTCCACTACCAACCAGGCATCCATAGCCCTAATGGAGATTACCTAAATCACTTATGCTTGAGAAGCTTCAGATTTTGTACTTAATTCTTATTTTTTATATCTTTTGACATATATTTAATGCTTCCATTAAGGTTGGGAACCAAGGTAGCCAAGTTCAAAGATGGCAGTCAAGTGTTTTATTTCATAAAATCACTTATGGTTATGACCATTGTCTTATGAAAGGATGTCTTATTAAGTGCAAGCATGATTTAGTCCTGATAAGTTTAATCTTTCATCTCAAAAGTGAAACTTTCCTTAAATCCATATTTAGGTCATGACAATGTTTAGATTCCAATAGAATGTGGGATATTTTCAATGATATTTACCAAATTCTCAATGTTATAACATTGATCTCATATTTTAGGCCTATAATCATCATATGTATGGGGTTTATATCCCATTTTTGAATCTTGAGATCCTGAGGAGACAAGATATTTTGAACACTAGACTGTCGAGAAGGACTTATTAGAGCTAAGGAACAAGGTAGAAGCAAAAAAAAATCACAAAAAAACAAACAAATATGTATAAAAAAACCAAGAAAAAGGAAAGGAAGGACAATAGAAAGTAAACAAACATGTACAAATAGGACTAAAAGAAAGAAACTAACTAGCCTACCTACTCTAACCTTAACTAATCTTATAGATTTTATTCCATGAATACCCCTAGTAGAGGTACATAAAAGTAATGCTTGAGATATTTCCCATTGGTCGGTAATGTCAAATTTTCTCCTTGAATGTCTTTTAGATTAAAAGTATTATTGCCAAGTGTGTCAACAATCTGATATGGGCTAATCCACAGAGGTGTGAATTTTCCATGTTTGCCTTTGGGTTCAGATGCCTTGTCCCAAAGGAGGACTAGGTCTCCCTATTTGAATACCTTAACTTTTGACCTTTTATCAAACCAAATTTTGATTTTGGTTTGATTCTTGTTGAATTTAGCAAAGGCTTCCTCCCTTACATCTTCCATCTGAATGATATCTAGCAACCTAGAGTTTGTAAGATATTGACTTTCCTCCATGTATTCCTACATAAATATGAATGTGGAAAACTTGAGGGTGATAGGAAAGATAGGTTCTTGTCCACACATCAATAATAATGGTGATGCCTTTAAGGATTTTTCTATTCTGAACCAACCAACCCAAAGTGCAAACTTAAGGAGCTTGTGCCAAGACCTAGGTTTATCTTCAACTAATTTTTTGATTGCCTCGATCAAGTTCTTATTGGTAGATTCAGAGATGCCATTTCCTTGGGGGTAATGGTTGAAAGAAAAATTTAGATAAATGACATTGTCATAAGCCCATTTAGTCATTTATATGGACACAAATGTAGATCCATTATCACAAACCAAGGAGATTGGAGTTTTGATTCTGCAACAAATGTTTTCCTTTAGGAAGTTGGTCACTTCTTCTATCCTATAATGTTTGGTGGCTACAACTTTAGTCCACCTTGTGCAATACTCTATAGTAGCTAGGACATATTTGTGTGCTTTACAAGAATTGGGTTTCATCACTCCTATGAAATATAACCCCCATTATGCAAAGGGTTTGTCAACTATCACTACTTGTAGAGACATGGCTGCCTTTAGTTATTTGGTGCTAAAGATTTGACAAGAATGATATTCCCTTACGTGCTTGTGAGCATCCTTGAAAATGGTGGGCTACTAGTAACCAGCCCTAAGGATTTTATGGGCTATTGTTCTTCTTGATGGATGTCTACTACCCATCTATTCATGGAAAGTACTCATGATTTGAGAAGTTTCCTCCTTGGACACACATCTCAAATAGACTCCAATTTTTTTTCTATATAATATCTTATCTTTGATCAAATAGTGAAAATATTTGAGTCTTAGGGCTCTCTTCTATTACCTTGTAAGGCTTATAGGATAGGTACCATTAATCAACAAGTGAATTAAGGAATCATACTATTCATTGGGTTGAAAGTGTTGTTGCTCAACTTGCAAGATATGTAGCTTGGGATTGGTGTTGGTAATCATTTAAACTAGGCCTTGGCACTTTACCAGTTTGGCCATTTTCATATCTATGACATATGCTTGTAAAATAGACATTTATCTACCTTTACATTCACCCAATTCATTTTAACTCAGCATGAGTTTTGTAGCTAGGTCTGGAAAGATATCATGTACTTTGTTTATGAGAATGTAATGTCTAAATTTTTTTACTACTTTTACTAGTGCATAAGCCTATTTGTTAATCAAGTAGTAGTTCAATTATGTATGTTTGTAATTGTTACTCATAAAGGCTATTAGTTGATCACTGACATCAAATTTCTAAGTTATGACTACAACCATTGTGTGTTTAGAAACAAATGAATACAAATAAAAGTCCTTCAAAAATTTAGGACTTATCAACATTAAGGCTTAGCTAATTACTTCTTTGATACTATTGAATGCCTTTTTAGACTCTTCATTCCAAGATATTTTTTCATATTTATTTATCATGTCATTAAGTAGCTTAACAATCTTGACAAACCCTAAAATGAATTTTCTCATGATGTTTATCTTGCCAAAAAATGACTTCAGCTCTTTTTGATTGTTTAAAAGATCTATCTTAGAAATGGCTTCCACTCTTTTAGGATCTATAGAGATCCCATCCTTAGTGATGACATGACCTAAAAAATTCCCTTTAGTAACACAAAATATTATTTTCTTGAGGTTAAGATAAATACCATAACTCCTGCACCTCTCATATACTTACTGAAGGTGTGTGAAATGATCCTCCCTATTTTTGGAGAATATTGTTAGGTCATCCATGTATATTATGATTCATTTGCCAACTAGCCCTTGGAAAACATGGTCCATGGCCCTTTGAAAAGTATCCCCTACATTAATTAGTACAAATGGCATCCTTTTGTAAGCAAAATTTCCCCACTTAGTAGTAAAGGTTATCTTCATTATGTCTTCTTTATACACTAACACTAGGTTATACCTTGAAAAGCCGTCAAGGAAGGACATCATGGTTGATCCTAAAATAACTTGTATCACCTGGTCTAGAGAGGGAAAAGGATAATTATCTTTTTTAGATGTTTTTTTTTAGATTCTTAAAGTCATTGCATAATCTAATTTAACCATTCTTTTTTTTTCATTGGGACTAAGTCGGCAACCCAAGTGGAGTGCCTAATGGGAAACACAATCATTATATCTAATAATTTATTGGCTTATTTATATATATGGTTTATAGGATAGGGTTAATAGGCCTTTATTTATGTCTGAAGGGTTTAAAACTTTCTTTGAGGGGTATAGTGTGGGTGATAACCCTAAGATCAATTTTTTAAAAATCATCATAA
This sequence comes from Torreya grandis, assembly GCA_037957365.1. Taxonomy (NCBI): domain Eukaryota; kingdom Viridiplantae; phylum Streptophyta; class Pinopsida; order Cupressales; family Taxaceae; genus Torreya; species Torreya grandis. The sequence goes on along the minus strand of JARHVA010003205.1, from coordinate 606,654 downwards.
GACTAGGATATTATGTCTTTGTACTTGGTGAGAAACTCTCTAAATGTTTTGTTCTCTATGTATATGCAAGCCTTCCCCACATTAACTTGTTGGGGTTAATTCATAGGTCCAAGGTTCACTACATTATAAATTTCTCACTCACTTTGGGAACCTTAGGGTTTTCAGTAAGCTTATCCTGATCAAATAACCTTTATAATGTAATCATTCCCTTGGGTATCTTGTTATCATTCAGATGAATGATTTTGACATTGAATGCTTTCTTAGGGGTATTTATATCAATTTCATCAATAATATGAGCCTCAAAATCTCTCAATTTAGTCATGAATTCTAATATTTTTTGGTCATCATTAAAGACGTAGAAGTGGTTCACATTATTTGGGACTGAGGGGTAGGGTATTAGTTCAATACTGAGGTTAGGGGAAACCTGATCAGGGATGCGCTTGGCTGCAGTAGATGCCAATCCATCATCATATTTTTTTCTTCTCTAAGGATAGAGAGGATTTTGAATGCATCAATGGATTTTATTATATCCCAGACTCTAAATTTATACCTTTTGAGGTATGAAAGCTTGCACTAGTATTTACTTCTCACTTGATTGACTACAAGTTCAGAGTCCCTACAAACTAGTAGCTCCTTGACTTTGTTTCTAATAGAAAATTATAACCCCAAAATAAGAGCCTCATATTTAACCAGGTTATTGGTGAATAGAAATGTAGTCTATAAGATGCATGGTGTCATTTACCAATAGGGTCTATTAAATCAATACCCACTCTAGATCCAAAATTGTATTTAGCACCATCAATATAAAGTTTCCATAAACAAGGTACAACTTGAGTGTTTTGGTAACCAACCACTTTTATAGTCTCTAAAGTGAAGACTCTTAAATCAGAATCAAGGAAATTAACCCTTTCATTGAAAACATTATACTTAGTAACCATATGGTTCATCCTTAGTTCCATTTCCACTCTTATTTGGTTTAGAACACCTTTCTAAGGTATCCATAAATGTAAATAATCAATTGAAATATATCCATTTAAGGCCTTGGTCCACTCTTTACTTAAAAGTAGTCCATATGCATTGGAAATGTCTACTACTTGAATGTCAATAAATTGTTGCACTCTAGGTTCACTTGATAACTACATGTGTACATTTAATAATTCCAAAATGACTTTGACTCTTGATTTGTCCAATTGTGTAACTACCTAATCAAACTTGATTAGGGTTTTTTAGAGTTGTTCACATATTCCTACCAGCATGATATTGGTTGATGCTCCAAAATTTAGAAGACAATTGTGGAGAATCTTACCAAATATCCTGATAGAGAGTAAAAATGGTGGAGATTATACCTTAGCTCTTTGCATGGTCACATTTGCACTATCAACCTTAGGTGGCTTCCCAAGTTTCTTAGATAATGATTCCAATAATAAATCTCTTTTCTCTATAATTTGAGTCAATTCATGTAAAGTGATGTTGGCCTTAATTTTATTCATGTCTTCAACAATGTTATAGCTAGTCCTACTTGGGGAATCAACACTAGGCTTGGAAGAATTCCCTTTAGGTGGATTATGTCCATTCCTTGAAATGGCATTAGGAGGGGTCCCATAATTGTTTGGGGGAGTTGAAGTCGTCAGTGGTTGTTTTTTCTCCTTATTCCTCAGAGGGTAGGTCCTCAAGAATTTCTAAAATGCTTGAATTTCTTTAGGAATATTTTTTGGTTCATTATCTTCCTAAAAATGGAATTGGAAAGTCTCTACCATATGAACTTGGTCTGATTACTTAGACCCATAAGCATTTATGGAATTTTACTTCTTAGGTATTACTTCAAATGTATCCATCTCTTCTTGGAAAGCTTCAAAGGATTTATAGAATTCAATGTAATCAATCTCACCATGTTTAGTAGTAGCACACACTATATAGTTTTCAGGTAAGGCAATGCCAGTGATATTGATGTCCATGGTCTTGTTACTAGAAGAAGGTTCATTATCCTTGTTTATATTATATAAGTTATCATTCTTAAACCTATTTCTTAGTCTTTGAACGTTTGGAAATTAAAGTTCCTTCTAGAACTCTCACTAGTATTACCAACTTGTTTTAATAATTGAAGAAAATTAGTGTTAAGTTTTTGAACCATATTTAATATAGACTCATTCTCACTCTTAGGGGTCTCAAAATTATGGAATTGATTATTGATTGTACCAAAATCTGGTGCTAAGGCCTTTTGATCATTAGTAGATTGGTGACTCAAGAATCCTAGATTTTTATTAAGAGCAACATAACTAGTAGGTAATATGCTCAAGGTTGGGATTTTATTAAGAGCTAGGGTGTTTTGGTTATTACTAGGAAAAATGTTTAGCACAAGCATATGTGGGTTGACATTAGGAATAGAGTAAGCCATTTGACCCTATGGTTGCATTTGATCACTAATAACTACTGATTCAGAATGAGCTTGGGATAATGAAGCTATAATTAGAATAAATCTCTTTAAGAACACAAAAGTCATGAGATCTATACATCCTTGTAAATTTTTGAAGCTAGGACATCATTAGGCATGTAAGGTTCCATGGTCCTACTATACATCTTCTAGAATATGGCATTGAAAGACCTTATAGGCTTACTTTCATCTCTCTTGATGGTTTTGAATTGATGATAAATGACACAAGGACTAATAATCTTACCAAACTGGTCAATGAAAAGAGTGTTGAAATTATTCCAAGAGGCAATGCAATCATCAGATAAATGAGGAACCACTCATATGTTGCATATTTAAAAGTAAAAGGAAAAAACCTACATGTTACATCCTCATGTATGACATTTAATAATCTTAAAGCAACTTTAAAAGACTTAACATGTTCCTCTATAGTTACAACACTAGTTGGACTAAATATAGGTAAATACTTCTTAGGGTTACATGGTAAATCATGGACTACACCTTTTATATTAATGGGAGAGCTTCCTAACCAAGCCATATCTAGATGTGGTCTAAATGCAAGGGTACCTTGAATAGGAGAAGTGGGAAAAGACTTATAAAGTCTTCATCTACCTCTATCACTTCTAGTTCTTTGATGATTGTGTAGCTCAAGTAAAGGTTCTCTTATCTCTGAGCATGATTAGGTATGAATTCTAGGTAGTTCCATCTTGAAGATGAGAAATCTTGTTTGAAATATGGTGTATCAAGTTAGTCTTTACAAAGAGTAAGGACCAAACATGCACACTAAGCTAACTATTCAAAGATCTATGAAAAGAATGATAAAGGACATCAAATTCCAACTAACATAGCCTAAAAATGTATCCTATTATGCAAATAGAGTTGATATTTACAAATTTGAGCCCAAAATGAATTAAAACTCAGGAGATCACCTAATATTTGAACAAAGTAAGTTGTTCTAATCTTCAATGTTGTAGATATTCAAATTCAAAGCTATATTTACCAAAATTAAAGAATCATTTACCCAAGAACTATGATATTTGCCTTAAGAACAAAAATATGGGTTAGAAAATTCCAAGACCAATGATCTTTACACTTTGGAGCAAATATTTACTCAAAGGTGAAAAGACAACATCAACTTTTGATCAATTAACACCAAGATTGACAAGCCCTCATTCTAACGCTAATGGAGCTACTCTTGTTGATGCTTCTAAGTGTACCACATCTGCTCTTAGTGTTTAATTAATATTTCTTATTTTAGAATCCTAATAATTTAGAGCATCAGTTGTAGGTATTTGGCAATTGTGATTGCTATGGTGAAATAGTTGTTGGACATAGTCATTGATGTTTGAAGAATTATCATTGATGTCAAAGGTATCATGTACTATCATGCATTAATGACAAAGGTGTTAAGTTAAACATACTTGTGTGTGTGTTGAGTTGAACAAATGTGTGTGTGTAATTTGAATGCCTTTGCTCACATGGTTATCTTGACAAGATATGGAAGCATTTGAAGGAAATGATCACACTATGATATTTAGGTTTGTGTCTATTATTTGTGGTCTAAGTTCTATGTCATAAGGACGAATAGAGAAAATGTTACAAATGCATAAGGTTATTCCTCAGCTAAAATTCAAGTAATTTTCCATAGTCAATTTTTCACCTTTGTATTTGTCAGGGGAATTCTTTCAAAAATATTAGTAAATACAATTATCTTGGATAAAAATCCCACAAAAAATAAGGGAATTCTTTCAAGAAAATGTTAAAGGTAGTTATTTTGAAGAAAATGGTTCAACTATTTCTTTCAAGAAATTTGGCTAAGTATTTGTTTGAAAAAGTTGAAGGGTAAGTGGACCGTTTAAAAGTTCTGAAGGGATCTTTGTAAAAAACATGAAGGGTACTTTTCAATATGTTTGAAGGGCAAGTGGATGTCTCAAAAGTTTTGAAGGGATAATTGCAAAAAGTTTGAAGGGTAAGTGGACCATTCAAAACTTTCGAAGGGATATTTTCAAAAATCTAAAGGGTACTTTATAAAAGTTATGAAGGGCATGTGACCTAAACAAAGTTTTCAAAAGGACATTTTGAGAAGTCCTAAAAGGTACTTTACAAAATGCCAAAAGAAAAAGACACTTGGTATTTTGTCAGGGAAATTATCCCAAAGTCCCTTAGATGAAAAGGACCCAAATAAAAATCTTGAAGGGTAATTTGTCTAAGGCAAGTAGACATTTACAAAATACTAAAGGGTATGTTGTTTAAGTTGTAAAGGACACTTTTGGATGAAGGGCATTGATGAATTATTTCAAAGATTTGTCTAAGGCAAGTGGACATTTACAAAATATCAAGGGTAATTAGACAAAAATCTTGCAAAAATTTGTCTAAAGGATAGTTCAAATGAAGAAAGGACATTTACAAAGTTTTTGAAGGACACTTCTGAAGGAGAGGACACTTGCAAAGTTTTGAAAGATAGTTTACAAAATCCTAAAGGGTAGTTTGAATGAAGAGGAAGAAAAATTAAGTATGACATAAGGCCATTTTAAAAAATCCAAAAGGCTTCCATAACAAAATCCCAAAATACATATAGGCAAAGATAAATATCAAGCATGTCTAAGACAATAGAAAGGAGCAAAAGTAATACATGAATTCCAAAGAAAATAAGATGAAGTCAACATGCTAAAGTTTAATGACCAAGCCAATAAAAAGATCATGCATCTTCAAGAGATTGAATAGCATATGGAGCTCAAATGGAAAGATTGATGGACATGTTTCAAAGTTGGATAAAAAATAAATGAAGAACCATTGAAGTTAGTTACAAGAATCTAGTGAGATGGTTGAAGGATATAAACAACAACAGTTGAACTAAATTGATTTTTCTAATTTTGTGAGTTTGAAAATTGATGGGGCTAATGTTTCATCTGAGTATGAAGTAACTATTTTTTCAAGCTATAAGTGTAGAAATATGAGACTCATGTGAGTATGAAGAAGTAATGGTCAAATTAGATAATATCAGGGTGTCAAATAGATAAATTTAGACATAGAGAAAGGGTTCAAGAAGAGTGAAGGACACACAAAAGTGTGTTGAAGAAGAAATGAGTAGTTGAAAATTAGACTTACAACAAAGAATAGAGACTTGGATTCATTTATGAATATGATTCATTAACTTGAATTGTAATTCAAGTATCAGATTGGTTGGTGTCTGTTGATGTCTTAAAATGGTGCTAGATCTTAATCAAAAACAATGGGAAGTTTCAAGCTATGGGACAATACGGCTTGAAAACAACCTCCAGATTTTAAAGAAGCTGGTCTCTTCTTTTGTATTGGGTGTTGGGGAAAAGGGATAGGAGACTAAATAAAAATGCAAAATGCAGGAATTGAAACCTAACTATGGTGATGCGCCTAAGAGTAATCCTAATCCTAACCTGAGCATAGTGAAACTATTATGTGATTCTATAGTAGACAAGTGCATGATCAATGTAAAAGATTGGAATAACAGAAATAGAGGCTCACAACAGGGGATTCTTTTGCTGAGATACAGGAATTGTCAACAAAGGCATAGTGTTCAATCTTCTTAATAAAATCTTCCAATCACATTAGAGGCACAGAAGTCACGCACAGTTATGTAGAACTTCAGACTCTAAAAAATGGGACACAAGCAAATAACATTTCCAATCACAACACTAGAAAATCTACAGCATAGAATACTTTGCAAATGACACAGATGACATCAACAAGGGCATAGTGTTCAATTTTCTTATTGAATCTTCTAGTCATACAAAAGATGCAAAAACACACACAGTCATATAAACCTTTCAACTCAGGAAAATGTAACAAAAGCAAATGATATTATTGGTCAAAAACTCTAAAAATCTAAAACTATGAGAATTCCCCCTTCCTTTTAGAATTTACAATTCTACTTATATAGACTTAGTTGTCTCCCTACATCATCACCTTCTTTCCCGCTCAATTTTAAATTTTGACCTAACTCACAAGGGGCAAAAAAATAGCCCATTAATGCCTTGGGAAGGCTGTGTTGGAGAAAGGGTAGCTTCCCATTACTGCGGCATAGTGATTCTTGACTGGTACCTTCTTCCATGCCTAAAATTCAAATTCTATCACCTACTAGGCTGCACACCTGTCTATTCCATCTTAAACTCTGAGGGGACAAATAGTCAACTCATTCAATGCTTTGGGGGCTCCATAAAACTACTTGATCACTGTTCCATCTACTTGAATTAACTCCAACCAATTTTCCCTCCATTTTACTTTAACAAATAGATAGACACTTTGTTCTACTAGATACGAGAGAGGACACTTAGCCGATTCATAAAATTTTCCCTTTATGGTCTAGGAGGCACTGGAAGATGACACTTGGCACCTTCTACCTAATTCATCGAAGACATGTGGCTCTCTTTGCTTCCCTTGTAGTAACACTAGGGGCATATATAAGACTTTTATGGATGGAGACATTTGGCAGCTTCTACCGATTTTGAAGAAACACCCGAGACCCACCACAATTTTATATTTGGAAATAGAGCTTGACGATGATTCTCTCAGGCATTGACACATGGAAGCCTCCATGGCTTCGAAGAAGATAAGTGGCATCTTCCACTTCTTTGTCAAGGGATACGTGGTGCTTTTCGCTACCTTTTGGGGATAGAGTAGAAGGGGACCAGAGAGTGACACTTGGTAGCATCCACTGCTTTGTGGCACTTAAGAAAAATAAAATGACACCTTTATGCATTGGATGAAATCATTGGACTCACGTCTTCCTAGATGTTAACACATGGTGGCTTGTGCTCGACCACTACTAGGTACGTGGCACAGTCCGCGGTCTTTCCAAAAGTTACAAAAGGGGCCTCAGAGGGTGACGACTGGCCTGCTTTATCTCTCAGAGATTGACACTTGGCAACCTCTGCTTGAGATCAAAACTTAGGTAAAAGAGAAAGGAAACAAGAAAGAGAAATGGTCTCAGGGCTAGAGAATGACACTTGGTAGCTTTTGCTGCATTCTGACACTTAGTCAAAAAAAACTGGGCCCTCTGCATCAGGACTTCATGGCTTCGCCCGAAGAATCAAAATTGAAGTGCTTAGATCAAAAGAATAAATTAAATACAACGTAGAGTAAAAATTACTCTACAATTATTGGTGACCACCAGGGCTTTTGAGCCTACTCAAAAAGAACCTGACTCCCGCTATGTGGCCACATGCTCAAAGAACACTTATTCAAAAGAATAGAGCAAGAAGGAAAGAATGGGAAAATAGAGCAACAATACTGAAATCAAACTACTATATACAGCTAACCAGATATATTTGCCTCCCTCTTGGATCAAAAGGAACATTTTTGAAGTCTCCTTTTTGGATAGAAGACTTATAGTGGCAGACAAGTGGCTAAAAGAAAAAGAGATTTGGTGACTTGCTCCTCTTGCCTATCACCTTGCTTGGCTCATATCTAGGTGGATCAGAATCAAACATGCTTCCATCATATACATACTCTACTTGTCCTTGGAAGCTTGTTGAATGTTGGTCCCTCAGATTGGTGCTCTGATGTTCATTTGTGGCCGACTCACAACTATCTTGCAAGACGGTATAACCTGACCCAAAAAATAGATCTTTTGAATCATGGTCCAGGTATTGCCCTTGCTCATTATCATTCAAAGTAAGAAGAAAGTCTGAGATTATTTCTTCTTCCTCAGCATTCCAAATTTCAAAATTTCTTGGGGATATAGGGGCTCCCATATTTGGTACAAGTATAACTACGACTCTTCATGGCTCTCTGGTTCATGCGGTCTTGAAAGAAACTTCAAGACTGGTCCCACCAGGCGTGCCAAAAACTGTTGATGTCTTAAAATGGTGCTAGATCTTAATCAAAAACAATGGGAAGTTTCAAGCTATGGGACAATGTGACTTGAAAACAACCTCCAAATTTTAAAGAAGCTGGTCTCTTCTTTTGTATTAGGTGTTGGGGAAAAGGGATAGGAGACTAAATAGAAACGCAAAATGTAGGAATTGAAACCTAACTATGGCAATGCGCCTGAGATTAATCCTAATCCTAACCTGAGCATAGTGAAACTATTATGTGATTCTATTACATTTAAGAGTAGACAAGTGCATGATCAATGTAAATGATTGGAATAACAGAAATAGAGGCTCATAATAGGGGAGTCTTTTGCTGAGATACAATAATTGTCAACAAAGGTATAGTGTTCAATCCTCTTAATAGAATATTCCAATCACATTAGAGGCACATAAGTCACGTACAGTTATGTAGAACTTTAGACTCCAGAAAATGGGACAGAAGCAAATAATATTTCCAATCACAACACTAGCAAATCTACAGTATAGACTACTTTGCAAATGACACAGATGACATCAACAAGGGCATAGTGTTCAATTTTCTTATTGAATCTTCCAGTCATACAAAAGATGCAAAAACACACACAGTCATATAAACCTTTCAACTCAAGAAAATGTAACAAAAGCAAATGATATTATTGGTCAAAAACTCAAAAAGTCTAAAACTATGAGAATTCCCCCCCTTCCTTTTAGAATTTATAATTTTACTTATATAGACTTAGTTTTCTCCCTACATCATCACCTTCTTTCCCACTCAATTTTAAATTCTAACCTAACTCACAGGGGGCAAACAGATGGCCCATTAATGCCTTGGGAAGGCTGTGTTGGAGAAAGGGTAGCTGCCCATTACTACGGCATGGTGATTCTTGACTGGTACCTTCTTCTGCACCTAAAATTCAAATTCTATCACATACTGGGCTGCACACTTGTCTATTCCATCTTAAACTCTAAGGGGATAAATAGTCAACTCATTTTCCCTGTTCCATCTACTTGAATTAACTCTAGCCAATTTTCCCTCCATTTTGCTTTAACAGATAGACGGACACTCTGTTCTACTAGATACGAGAGAGGACACTTAGCTGATTCATAAAATTTTCCCTTTATGGTCTAGGAGGCACTGGAGGATGACACTTGGCACCTTCTACCTGATTCATCGAAGACACATGGCTCTCTTCGCTTCCCTTATAGTAACACTAGGGGCATATATCAGACTTTTACAGATGGAGACATTTGGCAGCTTCTGCCAATTTTGAAGTAACACCTGGGACCCACCACAATTTTATATTTGTCAATAGAGCTTGATGATGATTCTCTCAGGTGTTGACACATGGAAGCCTCCACAACTTTGAAGAAGATAAGTGGCATCTTCTGCTTCTTCATCAAGGGATACGTGGCACTTTTCACTACCTTTTGGGGATAGAGTAGAAGGGGACTAGAGAGTGACACTTGGCAGCATCCGCTACTTTGTGGCACTTAAGCAAAATAAAATAACACCTTTATGCATTGGATGAAAGTGTTGGACTCACATCTTCCCAGATGCCGACACATGGTGGCTTGCACTCGACTACTACTGGGTATGTGGCACAGTCTGTGGTCTTTCCAAAAGTTACAAAAGGGGCCTCAGAGGGTGATGACTGGCCTGATTTATCTCTCAGAGATTGACACTTGGTGACCTCCACTTGAGATCAAAACTTAGGCAAAAGAGAAAGGAAACAAGAAGGAGAAATGGTCCCAGGGCTAGAGAATGACACTTGGTAGCTTCCGCTACACTCTGACACTTAGTCAAAACAAACTGGGCCCTGTGCATCAGGACTTCACGACTTCACCCGAAGAATCAAAATTGTAGTGCTTGGATCAAAAGAATAAATTAAATACAACGTAGAGTAAAAATTAATCTACAGTGTCTTTAGATGGAATTAGGTTGGTGCTTAGTATAGGGAGTGGGTCCTTCCTTAAAGTTGGTGCTCTTAAAGTTAGGGGATTGGTGACTCCTTGGGATGGGTGTCCTTAAATGTAACCAATGAGGTTTAATTAGTGAGACAAACTATATGAAACTGGATTAGAATAGTAGATTTTAGTAGAATTCTCATCAAGGTATTTTCCTTTAGGTTTCTATGTATAAATCAGGTGTTATGTGTTATGATTCTATGCATGTGATATCATTATTTGATTTGTTTAACTTTATATTTGTTTAACATTCATCTTTAATGTTGTAAATAACCAAGTTTTTGAGATCTACTATTTCACCCCCCTCTCAGTAGATAGGTGTGTTCAACAATTGGTATCAGAGTTAGGTTCCTAGTGAGAAGCTTAATCAACTCAGGTAAATCTTGGAGTCTGAACACAAAATGAATAGTCATGAAGGAACTTCATCAAACAAGTAACCTTTGTTTGATGGGACTAACTATGATTTCTAGTACATGAGGATGGAAGCATATTTGACTTCTTTAGGATTTGATGTCTGGATGTCCATTAAAAATGGATACATACCCCCTATAGCTCCTACTAATTAGGTAGTAAAAAGGCATGTGAAAACAATGCTAAAGTAAAGAATGCCATTCTTTTTGGATTTTCAAATAGTGAATTTGAAAAAGTGATGCAATGTCAAAGCACAAAAGACATATGGGTCAAATTGAAGAGCATCTATGAAGGAGATGATAGAGTAGAATAAGTAAAGCTTCAAAATCATAGGGGATAGTTCGAAAGCCTCAAGATGAATGAGGATGAGAAGATTATAGATTACCTTCTTAGGGTAGATGAGATTCTTAATGAATTTAGAGGACTTAGAGAAATAATGGATGAAGAATCTATTATCAAAAAGGTTTTAAGATCTCTGACAACAAAGTATGATTCTAAAAATTTTACAACTAAAGAAGCAAGAGATCTGAACAAGCTCATAGTAGATGAGTTACATGGAACTTTCACTGGATATGAGATGAGGCTGGGAGATGCTGAGTCATCTAAGAGAGAAGCTTCTTTCAAAGTTTTTAAGTAGGTAGAAGAAGAGGAAACTCTTAATTCTAAATCTAAGGAGGTTGATGATGTAGAGACCACTATCATCAGAAAGTTGAAGAAGGGCTCAAGTAAATACAAAGGTAATTTACCCTTCAAATACTTTAATTGTGGAAAGATAGGTCACTTTACTACTAAATATGCACATAAAATGAAGGATGACTTTGATTCAGCTGAGAAAAATCAAAAGGAGAAATCATAATATCCCAAGAAGAAGAAAATATTGTTTAAGAATAAAAGGGGGCTATACTCAAAAAATTATAGTGATTCAGTTGATGACATCAGTAGTTTAAGTGATGAGCATGATAGTGATTTTATGGCCAAATAAAATGAATTTCTATTCATGACTTATGAATCAACTTCTTTATGCTAAGAAGAAGAGGACTTAAATGATGATGATGAAGAAGAAGGAGAAGTAAATCTAGAATGTGAACTCTTTTGTGCTTTAAAAGAAATTGACAAGCTTAGAAAATAAAATTCTAAACAAAAGAAGCTTAGTCAAAAGGAGCTTGAGAAACTTAATAATAGAAATGAGGAATCAGATCAAATGATAGTGAGTTTGAAGACCCAAGTTGAGGAGGAAAAGAGGATAGAGGATGTGGTCAAAATTGATTTGCAAGTAAAATACGTATAATTCTTGAAGATGAAGGAAGAAATCATGGACCTAAGGGAAAATCTTAAAAAGGCCAAAGAACAAATTGATAAAGGCCTAAAACTGAAAGGAGGATCTACAATACTAGATGAGATGATCAGCTCACAAAAGCCCCTTAAAGAAAAATTAGGTCTTGGGTATGATAAAGGCAAGAGTCCCATGTTGAGTACAACTGGGAATCTGTATGAAAACTTCAAGGGAATAGTAAAATCAGGAATTAGCAAAGAATAAAATCACATTCCTAAAGAGAAGAAAATAACTTTGCTCCTACAAAGACCAAGGTTGCTGCTAAAAAAAACATTACAGTAAGGAACATGAAGAAGATAGAGTTCAGGAGACCTCCTTTATATACCCAAAAGAGAATGATAACTAGGTATTCTTCATCATTTTATGGTTATTTTTATAACTATAATAAATTTGGCCATAAAGCAATTAATTGTAAGATTGTACTTAAGAGAAGGATAAGTTTCTTAAGTAAGAATTCATTTCCCCCTCTACTAGATCTAGATGTTTTATGTTATAAATGTAATAATTTTGGTCAAATAGCAAAGCAATGTATAAAAAAGCTTGTTAAATCAAAGTCTAATAATGCAAAAAAGGTTGAGACTCCTAAAGATAATAAAGGCTCACAAATCATTGACACAACAAAGAAAAGTACAGTCAAGAAGCCAAAGGAGATATGGAAAAAGAAAAATCAGTCTATGATCACCCAAATAGTGTTGCATGCTAAAGAGAAAAATATATGGGTCATAGATAGTGATTTCTCAAATCATATGACTGGTGACAAGAGTAATTTCATTAAATTGAGCTGGTGTAAAGAAGGGACTGTCAGCCTGGGAGACAGTACTGCAGTCAAAATCAAAGGTAAAGAAACACTTCACATTGATAGCAAGCTCCCTACACATGATGTTCTTTATGTTAAAGGACTAAATCATAATCTATTGAGTGTCAATTAGATGTGTGACAATGGTTATAAAGTTATATTTGATGTTGAAGGTTATGAGCTAAGAAGGTTTGGTAAAATAGTTGCTCAAAGAAAGAGGACTGAAAGTAATATATATAATCTGATTGAAGTAGATAATATAAATTGTCTCATGGGAAAGATTGATGATATTTGGTTATGGCACAAAAGGATGGGTCATATTAAATTTGATAATTTAGTTAAAGTAAGTTTTAAAAAATGTGTAAGACATGTGCTAAAGATAACCAAGCTTGTAAACACAACATGTAGAGAGTGTTAGCTTGATAAGTAGACTAGGGTCTTATTTCAAACTAAAGAATATGCAACTACAAAGCATCTACATATAGTTCATACTAATCTTTGTGGACCAACCAAAACAAGAAGATCCAAAGGAGTATATTATTTCATGTTGTTTGTAGATGACTACACTAGAATGACATGGGTAAATTTATTAAAGGACAAGTCTCAAGCCTTTGAGAGATTCAAGATCTTTAGAGCCATGGTTGAAAATGAAATTGGTAGAAATATCAAGTGGCTCAGATATGAAAAAGGTGGCAAATTCACTTCAAATGAGTTTATAGAGTACTGTGAGAAGCATGAAATTAAAAGACACTACTCAACTGCAAGAACCCCATAATAAAATTGAGTGATTAAAAGGAAGAACATGACTATCATAGAAATGGATAAAAAAATGGTAAAAAAAGCCAACCTACCTGATGGCTATTGGAGAGAAGAAATCTAAACAACAATATGTTGGGGATCAACCAACAATATGATTACACTTATGAAAGCAATAAACCGCAAAATTAAATCAGATAGATAAGTAACTAGAATCAGATAATAGCAAAGAACAAGAGATACAAGAAACCACCCTGAAAACTTGTATTAAACTCTTTACAAAAAGAATACAATTGAAGAAACTTCTTTCTTCCACACCTCTCTCAGATGCACAAGATCTCTCTCTAGATCTCTATCCCTTAAGAGCTCTCTCTCTCAAGTACAATCAACTCCAACAACCTGGATTGATACAACTCTGTACTATTTTTCAACATTCACATACAAAAATGAACTACTACAATAATCACACTAAGGTAAGAAGATCTAATTCTACATATAGAATTAGGAGACTTGAGCATGCACTTACAACCAACAGTTAAGCCTCTTGAACAAGGGCTCTAAAAACAATCTTACTAATAATAGAAATGTGAACTTAAGATTAAGACTTAAACTCATCATGCAAACACTCACTTCTATCCTCAAAAATAGCATTCTGGACGCACAGGTAACCGACGCCGGTTCCTGCTTGCTTGCCTGTGATTGACATCGACCGATCATCTGCCGATAGTGATGTCTCTTCAACTACACTGAACTGATGTCGATCACTCCTGACCGACACCGGTGACTATGTAGACCTGTAACTTTGGTAATGCACTCATATGTAAAGCTTTTAGGCTCCACACCTTAACAATCTCCCACTTGGAGATAAACAGCTGCACCAGTACCTATACAACAACATCTTCTAGCTCCTCCATCTTCAACTCAATCATGAAGACCAATAGAAGTTGAATGAAGATTCAACTTCTCCTTTGTAACTGGCTTGGTTAACATATCAGCAGGATTCCTATCTATATGGATCTTCTCCAGCTTCAAATCACCATCTTCCAATACCTGTCGTATGAAATGGTACCTTAGCTGTATGTGCTTGGTTCTTGAATGAAAGGCTGAGTTCTTAGCCAAACAGATTGCACTCTGACTGTCACTATACAATTTACAACTCCCATGCTCCCTTCCAAGCTCTTCCATGAATTGTGTCATCCATATCATCTCTTTGCTAGCTTTCGTGGCTGCAATATACTCTGTTTCTGTAGTTGACAAGGCAACAACCTTCTGCAACTTGGATATCCAGCTAACCGCCGTTCCACCTACAGTGAAAACATAACTTGTAGTGCTCCTCCTGCCATCCAAATCACCTGCCATATCTGAATCTACATAACCATGTAGAGAAGTATCTAAACCTCCATAACACAAGTGCCTACTGCTGGTTCCTCTCAGATATCTAAGGATCCACTGAACTACTTTCCAATGTTCCTTACCTGGATTGGCCATATACTTACAACTCCCACTGCTTGGGCAATATCCGGTCTAGTACACACCATTGCATACATTAGACTCCCTACTATGGAAGAATATGGAACCTTACTCATGTACTCTACCTCATCATGTGAATTAGGACATTATTCTTTACTCAACTTAAAATGTCCAGCCAAAGGTGTGCTTACCGGTTTAGCATCCTACATATTGAACCATTTCAACACCTTGTCCACATAATCCTCTTGAGACAATATCAACCTGTGATTTTTTCTGTCTCTCTTGATGCTCATGCCAAGGATTTTCTTTGCTACTCCCAAATCCTTCATAGCAAATGTTTGAGCTAATTTCACCTTAAGCTCAGAGATATCCTGTATGTGTGATCCTACAACCAGCATATCATCTACATACAACAATAGAATAATATATCTACCATTATCCAAACTCTTAAAATACACACAATGGTCAGATTGACACCTACTATAGCCATGCTCAGTCATAAACCTATCAAATTTCAAATACCACTGTCTAGGAGCTTGCTTGAGGCCATACAAGCTTTTCTTCAATTTGCACACTAACTTCTCCTTACCTTTGACCTTAAATCCTTCTGGTTGTTCCATATAAATTTCCTCATCCAAATCTCCATGAAGAAATGATGTCTTAACATCTAGCTGCTCAAGATGCAAATCCTCAACAACAACCAAAGACAGTACAATCCATATAGAAGTCATTTTAACAATAGGAGAAAAAATCTCACCAAAATCAATACCTGGCTTTTGTGCAAATCCTTTCACTACCAATCTAGCCTTATATCTCATCTATTCATTCTCACCTTCTTTCAACCTGTAGGTCCATCTGTTCTTCAGTGTTCTCTTACCAGCTGGCAATTCAACCAAATCCCATGTTTGGTTCTCTCTTAAGGACTCCATCTCCTCAACCATGCCACACTCCCACTGACTCTTAGACTCCACCTGTATTGCTTCTTTAAAACTCTCTGGTTCTCCACCATCAGTTAGCAATAAATAGTATAATGAAAGAGAATATCTAATTGGAGGCTTACTTACCCTTTCAGACCTCCTGATGGGTGTCTGAGACTCGTTCACAACACGTTGTCCACCCAAATTCTCTGACAGTGACCGACCTCAGTCATCTCCAGACCTATTACTAGCCAACACCGGTTCTTCCTAACTGATGCCAGTGCCTATCCTGCCGACATCGATCTCTGTATGACCGACATCAATTTCTATTCTACCGACGCCGGTTCCTATCCTGCAAGTGACTATTTCTTTTTCCTGCGAGCTCATTTTAGACCGTCACCTCGTCCAATTCACTATTGCTCTGCCCAGATTGATTCAGCTTCTTTAGTTGATCACTATACATCACTTTTTCATTGAAAACAATGTCATGGCTCCTAATTATCTTGTTAGTTCCTAGATTCCAGAATCTAAAACCAAAATCATTTGAGCCATAGCCAATAAATGTGCACCTCATAGACTTAGCATCGAGCTTCTTTCTATTTTCCTTATCTACATGCACAAAGGCTTCACAACCAAAAAATTTGAGAAAAGAGAGATCTACCTTTTTACCTGTCCAAGCCTCTTCTGGAATTCCACCATCTAGCGCTGTAGAGGGTCCTCTATTAATCAGGTACACTGTAGTGTCAACAGCTCCTGCCCAAAACTCTTAAGGCAAACCAACATGCAATCTCATACATCTTGCATGCTCCATGATTATTCTGTTCATCCTTTCAGAAATTCCATTCTGCTGAGGTGTCCTTGGCACCGTCCTTTGCCTATGGATCCCATGCATGTAACAATACCAGTTGAACTTATAACTGCAAAACTCTCCACCATTGTCAGATCTCAGGCACTTTAATCTTTTGCCTGTTTCATTCTCAACCATAGCTTTCCAAATCTTAAAAGTCTCAAATACATCAGATTTCTTCTTAATACAGTAGATCCATACCTTTCTTGTAGCATCATCTATGAATGAAACATAGTACTGTAATCCTCCAATAGAAGCTACCTGAGCCAGCCCCTAAACATCTGTGTGAACAAGCTGCAACTTATGCTTCTTCTTTGTAGACCCAGTCTTGAGAAACTCTAAATACATAGTGCTCACAAAATTCTAGATCCATGCTTTTCAAATCTGAAAGCTTACCTTTAGACTTAAGAATTGACATCCCCTTCTCACTCATGTGGCCAAGCCTTGAGTGCCACAATTTTGCATCCACATCTGAAGTAGATAATACAAAAGGAGAATTGCTAGTAACACAATTACACAAATAGAGAGTACCTACTCTTTTACCTCTGGCCATAACAAATGCACCCTTGGTCACCTTCCAAGATTCTGCTGTGAGAGTTACTGTACAACCCTCATCCCCTAACTTTTCTGTAGAAATCAAATTTCTCTTCAAGCTAGGAACATGCATAAATTCTCTCAACACCCATGTGTTGCCATTCTACATTTTCAGCTACACTTTACCTTTGCCAATAATTTTACAAGGTTCATCATCCCCTAGATATACTATTCCAAAATCTCCATGGATATAGTCACAGAAATATTCCCTATTAGGGGTAGCATGAAAAGATGCACCAGAATCTAACACTCAAGATTCTATATTATTATGCAAAGAGAATATTAAAGCATATTTTGCAATACCTGCAACCTTTGCTTCTTCTTTTCCTTCGTGCTAATTATCTTCCTTAGGATTTGACCAGCAATCTCTGCTTATGTGCCCCATCTTTCCATAATTCCAGCATTGTGGCCTTCTGCCATTTCTGGATTTGGATCTACCTTTCCCCTTAGACTTGGATCTTGATCTCCCTTTCTTTCTCTTCTCTTTTTGACTTCCCTTTCTCTCAAAACTTAAAGCATTCCCAGATGTCTCTTCTGTGCTTTTCCTACAAATTTCCTCATTCAAGATAACACTAACAACATCCTCTACTTTTAAAATATTTGATGCAGATGCAGTATTGCTAACTGCCATTACTAAGTTATGCTAGCTTCCAGGCAAAGAACATAATATTAAAAGAGCTTTTATTTCATCATCAAATACAATTTTGACTGAACTTAATTGATTTACAATACCATGGAAATCATTCAGGTGATTAGATACAGATCCGCCTTCCTGCATATGCAAATTGAATAGCTGCTTCATAAGATATATCTTATTGGAAGCTGAGGGTTTTTCGTATAAATTTGCTAGAGTAGTCATCAACTCTACCATTGTTTTTGCCTGTGATAAATTAGATATCACAGTAGATGCTAGACTCAGTCTTATAGACCCCAGAGCCTTTCTGTCAAGAACTTCCCATTCTTCATCCTCCATGTCTATGGGCTTCTTTGCAATCCCACCTAACGGTAAGTATAGATCTTTCTGATACAGATAGTCCTCTATCTGCATTCTCCAATGTTGATAGTTTTTGCCATTGAACTTCTCCATTCTTAGTTTACTTTCATCTACCATTGCTTCTCCCACTCAAATAAAAATCCCTGCAGAAACTCCTGTGAGCAACCTGTAATCAATACACACTACACAGATCTAAACCACCTGTTAGTGAACCTGAGCTTTGATACCAATTATTGGATATCAAACTCTAAACCTACAAACAAGGCTCTGATACCACTTGTTGGGGATCAACCAACAATATGATTACACTTATGAAAGCAATAAACCACAAAATTAAATCAGATAGATAAGTAACTAGAATTAGATAATAGCAAAGAACAAGAGATACAAGAAACCACCCTAAAAACTTGTATTAAAATCTTTACAAAAGGAATACAATTGAAGAAACTTCTTTCTTCCACACCTCTCTTAGATGCACAAGATCTCTCTCTAGATCTCTATCCCTTAAGAGCTCTCTCTCTCAAGTACAATCAACTCCAACAACCTGGATTGATACAACTCTGTACTGTTCTTCAACATTCACATACAAAAATGAACTACTACAATAATCACACTAAGCTAAGAAGATCTAATTCTACATATAGAACTAGGAGACTTGAGCATGCACTTACAACCAACAGTTAAGCCTCTTGAATAAGGGCTCTAAAAACAATCTTACTAATAATAGAAACATGAACTTAAGACTAAGACTTAAACTCATCATGCAAACACTTGCTTCTGTCCTCGGAAATAGCATTTTGGACGCACAGGTAACTGATGTCGGTTCTTACCTGCTTGCCTGTGACTGACGTCGGCCGATCATCTACCGATGCCGGCATCTCTTCAACTGCACCGGACCGATGTCGGTCGCTCCTGACCGACGCCGGTGACTGTGTAAACCTGCAACTTTGGTAATGCGCTCATATTTGAAGCTTTTAGGCTCCACACCTTAACACAATATACATCTTGACCCAAGTTCAATTGAGAGTGAATAACATTAAGACTCCATATTAACTGTGGTATGGAAAGCCTACCTCCATCAAGTACTTTAGAGTCTTTGGAAAAAAATGCTTTATTCAAAGGAAGGAGAAAAATCTATGAAGTTTTGACTCACAATGTGATGAGGGAATATTTCTTGGTTATTCCACTCAAAACAAATCTTATATATGCTATAATAAAAGACTACATAAACTAGTGGAAAGCATTCATGTTAAAGTAGAAGAGGTCCTCAAAGAAGAGACTAAACTAGTAAAAGAGATTAGTATTAAAGAGATGAAAGAAGAAGATGAGAATGAAATGTCAGAAGATGAAGAAAGAGATGACAAGGATTGAAAAGGATTGAAAAGGCACCCCCAAAATTTGTTCAAAAGGATCATCCTAAGGAGTAGATATTAAAGATATGAAAGAAGGAGTCAAAATGAGAAGGGATGCAATGAGCAAAGAAAAAGTAAGATTTGCTTGACTATTTGAATTTGAGCCCAAAAGTCATGCTGAAGCTATCAAAAATGAAAGTGGGAAAAAGGCCATAGATGAGGAACCAAGTCAAATAGAAAAGAAAAAAACTTAGCAGCTAGTTTCAAGACCCACAGACAAGAATGTCATAGGCACAAAATGGGTTTTAAAAAAAAAGTTCAATGAATATGGAGCTATTGTGAGAAACAAACTTAGACTTGTTTTTAAGGGATGTGCTCAAGAGAAGGAATAAAATTTAAGGAGACATTTACTCTAGTGGCAAGATTGGAAGCCATCAATTTTTTTTTAGCATTCTCAATTGTTAAGAAGTTCAAAGTCTATCAGATGGATGTTAAGTTATCTTTCTTGAATGGAACTTTAGAAGAAGTCTATATTAAACAACTTGAAGGCTTTTAGTTGATAGATAAAGAAGACTACATGTGCAAACTGAAGAAGGTGCTATATGGTCTAAAATAGGCACCCAGAGCATGGTATTCAAGGTTGGATCAATATTTGTAGCAATAAGGATTTATCAAAGGATGTGCTGATAGTAATTTGTATGTTAAGTCCGAAAATGGACATATGTTGATCATAGTTATTTATTTTGATGACATTATTTTTGGTGGCATCAACAATAATATATGCAAAGATTTTTCAAATCAAATGCAAAAGGAGTTTTAAATGTCTATGCTAGTAGAAATTTCATTCTTTCTTGGTCTATAGATTGTGCAATCCAAAGAAGGGATATTTATATCTCAAACCAAGTATGTAAAGGAGATGATCAAGAATTTTTTTATGGAGGATAGCAAATCAATTAGTACTCCTATGATAATTAGATGTAAGTTGAGCAAAGGTGATGAATCTCCTAAAGTGAACCAAACTATGTATAGATCAATGATTGGTAGTTTGTTATATTTTATTGCTACAAGACCAGACATCATGGAATTTGTATGCATGGTTACAAGATTCTAGGTTGTTCCAAAAGAGACACATGTAAATATAGTAAAGAGAATATTTAGATATATCAAAGGCACAATAGACTATGTATTGTGGTTCCTTCAAGTGATGATTTCACTTTGATAGCATACATAGATGTTGATTGGGTAGGAAGCATAGATGATATAAGAAGCACTAGTGGTGGTGCATTCATCCTTAGAAATAGACTTGTGTCATGGTTGATCAAAAAGCAAGTATCGGTTACACTTTCTATAGTAGAAGCATAGTATATAGAAGCAACATGTTACACACAAGTCTTGTGGATGAAGAAAACTCTTAGAGACATCAAGGTAGAATACCAAGAACCTATTTCTATCTTTTGTGGTAACTCAAGTGCTATAAACATATCTAATAATCCAGTGATGCATTTGAGAACCAAGCATATATCCATCAAATATCATTTTTTGAAATAAAAGGTTGTAGATAAAGAGGTCAAAATTGAGTATGTGCCAATAAAGGACCAAATTGCAGATATATTTACCAAGCCTCTTCCTAAGGATGAATTTGAGTATCTAAGAGAGAGGTTGGGAGTAGTGGCTCCCACACCACATCATTAGATTTTAGTGATAGGGCATGAATCCAGGAGGAGTATTAAAGGAACATTATTAACTCCTAGGTTAAGAGAAAAGGTAGTCTAGTGAGAAAGCTACATTCCCTTTGCTATTTGATGACAAAGTAGGTGACAAAGGTGTGTTGGCTCTAGATCATTATGGCTATCTATATAGAGACATGTAGATTATTAATTGTTTATTTAGACCAATGCTATACAAATGATCATTTGTAGAATATTGGAGCCAAAGGAACTAGTTTTGAATGTGCCTACATAGAGGTTAGGTAAATGTGCCATTTCCTAAGGGGTATTTCCTCATAAAGTGTTCTAGATAGTTAGGTATAAGGATCAGAATAATCAAGATGCCAGGAAAGGAGTAGATTGTTGACATATTATGGCAGAGACTTTTTGTCATTAATGTCCAAGGGGGAGAAATTAGAATGAAGATAAAGGATTTAAGTCATTTTGATGATGAGTTGCCATAAATGATATAGGGGGAGATTGTTGGACATATTCATTGATGTTTGAATAATTGTCATTAATGTCAAAAGCAACATGTGTTATCATGTATTAATGACAAAGGTGTTGAATTGAATAGACTTGTTTGTGTGTTAAGTTGAATAGACTTGTGTGTGTACTTTGAATGCCTTTGCTCACATGGTTATCTTGACAAGATATGGAAACATTTGAAGGAAATGATCACACCATGATAATAAAGTTTTTTCCTATTCTTTGTGGTCTAAGTTCTATGTCATAAGGATGAATAGATAAAATGTTACAAATGCATAAGGTTGTTCCTCAGCTAAAATTCTACGAAGTTTCCATACTTAGTCAATTTCACACCTTTGTATTTTTTAGGGGAATCATTTTGGAAATATTGGTAAAGGCAATTATCTTGGACAAAAATCCCACAAAAAATAAGGGAATTCTTTCAAGAAAATGTTAAAGGCAATTCTTTCAGAGAAAATGGTTCGATAATTTCTTTCAGGAAAATTGGCCAAGTCTTTATTTGAAAAAGTCAAAGGGTAAGCGGACCATTCAAAAGTACCAAAGGGATCCTTACAAAAATCTTGAAGGGTACTTTGCAAAAGGTTTGAAGGGAAAGTGAACCATTCAAAATTTCTGAAGGGATCATTGCACAAAGTTTGAAGGGTAAGTGGACCATTCAAAGCTTCCAAAGGGATATTTTTAAAAAGCTAAAGGGTACTTTATAAAAGTTATGAAGGGCATGTGACCCAAACAAAGTTTTTTAAAGGACATTTTAAGAAGTCCAAAAAGGTACTTTGCAAAATACCAAAATAAAAAGACACTTGGTATTTTATCGAGGAAATTATCTTGAAGTCTCTTAGATGAAAAGGACCCAAAAAAAATCCAGAAGGATAATTTGTCTAAGGCAAGTAGACATTTACATAATCTTGAAGGGTATGTTGTAAAAGTTTTGAAGGACACTTTTAGATAAAGGGCATTGATGAATTCTTTTAGAGAATATGTTTAAGGCAAGTAGACATTTACAAAATCATAAAGGGAACTTAGACAAAAATCCCACAACAATTTGTTTGAAAGATAGTTCGAATGAAGAAAGGACATTTGTAGAGTTTCCAAAGGACACTTTTGAATGAGACAATGACACTTACAAAATTCTAGAAGATAGTTTGAAAAATCATGAAGGGTAGTTTGAATGAAGAGGAAGGATAATTGTGTATGACACAAGGCCATTTCAAAAAAGCCAAAAGTCTTCCATGACAAACTCCCAAAAGGCATATAGGCAAAGATAAATATCAAGAATGTCTAAGAAAATCAAAAGGATAAAAATCAATAGATGAATGCTGAAGAAAATAAGATGAAGTCAACATGCCAAAGTTTAATGACCAAGCCAATATAAAGATCATGCACCAACCAATCAAATACTTGATTTACATTTCAAGTTAATGAATTAGATTGGTTGGTGTCTTTAGATTGAACTAGGTTGGTGCTCAATATAGGGAGTGGGTACTTCTTTAGAGTTGGTATTCTTAAAGTTAAGGGATTTGTGTCTCCTTGGGATGGGTGTCTTTAAATATAACCAGTGAGGTTCAGTCAGTGAGACAAACTATGTGAGGGTGGATTAGAATAGTAGATTCTAGCAACATTCTCATCATGGTTTTTCCCTTTGGGTTTCCACGTATAAATCAGGCGTTATGTGTTGTGCTTTTGTGCATGTGATATCTTTCTTTGATTTTTTCAAGTTTGAATTTGTTTAACATTCATCTTGAAAGTTGCAAGTAACCAAGTTTTTGAGATCTACTGATTCACCCCCCTTCTTAGTAGATAGGTGTGTTCAACAATAGTAGCAAAGCAAGGTAGACTATTCCATAATATTTATATGATTTGGTGGTTGGGAGCCACCTTGATCCATGCCTTTGTGAATTTTGGAGAATATTGATCAAAGTTCTAAACTACATTAATCTAAGTGAATATTTAACAATGAGATCTAAGCTACAGTGAGTTATTTTTAAAAATGGGTAAAAGGAAGGGTAAGGTAGAAAGGAAATGAATGTGATTTCTAATATTTATCTTAAACATTATGATAAAGTTTTAGTTGACTGAACATGCATTAAAACCAATGTGTAATGCAAAATAGCTAATGCTCAATTTTCACTATAAACTAGGAAAACTTCTAAGGGTAAATTGGAAATATAAGTAAGAACCAAGTATACTTTGATGTTTTGCTACTACACCTAGATAGATAATGCACATCTTTGATGCATAAAAAAATAAAGTGAAGGAACTTATGATATTTTCAACTAATATAGCATATCATAGATTAGCAACCCTATAATAAGTATGTAGTTTAGAGGTAAAAAAAAAACATTCAGATTTAAGATCTAGACAAGCAATTGAGATAAAAGCTAACAAATATCAACATAATGAGATGGATAATCTTTGTAAAATTCCTAAGCTATAATGATTGATCTAAGTATACAATTTTTGCTAAAAAACCTCTCCCTTATCAAATGGTAACACTACCTATTTATAAAAAGCATAGGTGGTGTACCGGTTAGTTTATTCATATAGGTGTACAAACGTAAGGATGATTGTCCTTATATGCTTTATGATACATGTTATTTTCTAAATCATACAAACTTAGAGGCAAATATGTTAACAAACTATCATATGCCTTTACAATAGAATATTCTATTTTAAAAGTGTTACAAAACATTGTAAAATAAAATAAGATTAATTTAAAGGTGGGGCCCTTGATTGTTATTGAAGGCTATCTTTAGCCATAGTGTGTTGTTCATTGATTAGGTTCAAATCTACTACAAGCTTCATCAAACACCCATCCTTCTGGTCTAATAGTTCATTGTGCTCTCTATCATTTCTCAACATGGCCTGCTTGATGGTTCAAGCATTTGTCATTAATATCTATGATTCTATGGTTCTCATTACTGGATTGGCCTTGGATTTTCCCTTTTATTTCTTGGGTGGTGTCAGTGGCTCTTTGCTTGAACTCCCCATCATTGATAAACCCTTTAGTGGTGGGTTGTGAAGGCTCTATCAGCATAGTTCCATAGAGTTTCTCAATTTTTCTTATCAAATTTGAATCTTCTCTTACAAGATCATTAACATTATTATGCCTTGCACTTAGGGTTTGCACCTTGTCAATAACAATGCCTAGGATTGCATTCAAGTGTCCCAGAATAATATTCATAGTGCTTGAGATCTATCTTCTCACTTGCATATTGATTAGCTCGGTAATTTGGTCTTCTAAAGCCTGCCATTGGATAACCAAGGCTTATCCTTTTAAGCTTTCTATGCCAAGGTATTATGTCTAAGCTTCATATCCTTCAAGGCCTCAAACATGTCAAAAAATGATCTATTCAAAATTTCAATCACCTCTTCAGGGAGAGAGAGAGGAGGGCTTAGGCCTCAAGGTTCTACTTCTCCATCCTCAAGTTGGCATTCTATTACTTCAATCCCCTTATTCCAACCATTGCCTATGCTAACTAGGCTCCAAATAGACTCTCTACATCCTCAAGATGGATGGGATGCTCTCCCAATGCTTATCCTTCTATTAGAGTTAGGCCTATGAAAGGTTCCACCTTTTGAAATGTAAACTCTTCTATACCCACCATAGCTTTCTTTATGGTGATCTTCTCCAGCCTTGTGGTATCTAGATTGAAGTGAACTATAGTGGCAAGCTCAGTCAACTAGGTGGCCTCAGTAATTTCAATTTTGGTGCTGATAGATTCTCTTAGACCACCCATTCTCTTGCCTCTAGCCCCTTTTACCTCCACTATTATCCTCTTTTCTTTTTCTTTCATAATATCCCTTATCCATGGCTTAATATTATTAGGCACATCTCCATCAACCCTGGTGATGGCCCATGAGTGGGAGAGAGATGGGATTTTTTGTAATTTTCCATAGATGAACTAGTTAGGAATGGTTGGTTCATGAATTGGAAATTCATCACTAAAGAGGTTGACCTCACTAGTGGGATGGGTGAATGTCAATCTAGGCCTCTTACTTGGTCTCACAAGGACCAATGCCAAAATTTCATATCCCTTCTCTTGAGATCCCACTAGGATAAGTTTTATTCATGTTACCTCCTCTAGATGGTCATCTTCTCCATTTGAACCATATGATCCTGTAAGTTATTTTAGGGCACCTTCAAGTGTTTCTTAGGTTTTAAGGCTATCATGTCAATATATTGGACTGGAGAAGGTGTCCTTTGGGGTAGTGTCAAAGATGAGGGCCCTTCCCTAGGTCTTTCTCCTAATTTGACTTCTCCAATTTTCTCTTTTCCCTTATCCTATCTATCATGGGATTACTAAACCTAATGTTGGGGATGGGGTTACACTACCTAAAGTTGATCATGGGATATTCTAGAAGGTTTCAAATAATAAATGATATTATAGAGGGTGCATTTGCCATACTTCCCTAAAAGGTTTATTTTCCCTAACCAATCTATGCTCTAACTTAATGTTGTGGCGTTAGATTCTAACCAACACCTCTTCATAATTCTTGGATCTAATATATATGGTGTCATAGACACTAAGTTGATGTGCATAATCAAGCTTGAGATTTTTTTCCCTCTGATGATCTATCACTTTATCGCTTGGGTCCCATATTTGGAGATCATCAAGTTGAAAGTCAAATGAATTCTTGTGTGTAACCATAACCTCTACTTGCTTCTAGTACTTGATTATGATTCTTCTAATGTCTAAGGGGAAGGGGTGAAGCATATATTTCCTCTTCTCTTTGTAGTCTTTGTCAACTCCATATATAAGCTGGGAGGCAATCTCTTACTCAACAAGCTTATTTGGGACATGCATTGGTAATTTGTATGGTTGGGACATGATGCCATCTATCCTAATGATCATGCAATCAAGATAAAACATACATCACTTATCATTTAAATATATTTTTTGATAAGGGGGTGGAGTATAGGCATGGGGACACCAGTGATGGCCTCCACTATAGTAAGGTAACCATAGTCATAAATGAATTGCATGTGGTTCTTGTACTTGAAAATATAGATCTTGGAGTAGTAGTGAGAAATGGTAGTTCTACCATCGATGGACCAGTTCTTAATGCCAGGGAAGGTAGTTGAATCAAGAAGGGCATCAAGTAGGTAGGACATCATGTAAAATTTATTAAAGGTCTTCCTTTTGATGGCTATGAATTGTTTTGCCAAGAAGGTACTGATCTAATCTCCTATTGGAGGAGTGAGCTTCTCTTCTACTAGGAAGTGTACATATGAGACCCAAACTTTATTTATGTAGGTTGTTCATGGGGTACCAAAATCTCTATTCAGTAAGGTCATAATCACCCTCATGCCTTCCCTAAACTAGATAATAGGGATTTTGCCATCAAATATTCATAAGATGTGAGGTCCTTGGAAGATCCAAAGCCTTAAGATAGAGTCTAAGTCATTATTATTGGTCCACTCTCTCATCTTTGGAGTTTGATATGGGGCAAAGATAGCTTATATTATTTTTTAAAAAAAACAAGGGAGATGTACACTACTTCTTTTGAATTGCCTTCCCTAATGATCCACTCACCGTTTATCCTACAATCAACAAAAATAGGTGCAAGGACATCAATGTAGTGTAATAACTCAATATTTACCATGGCATGATGGAGACTATCCATCTAGATGGTAACTAAGTTTGCATACCATCTGTTGGTGGTGGCATCCCTTTGTTCTTCCTTTTTTATAGGCTATAATTCATTGATCATGAAGAAGAGCTTGGACTAGTTTTGAATACCCTAGATATTTAGTGCCATGAGGTCTAATTCTATATCCTTGAATGTTCTCCCCACAATTTCTATCATTAGATAGAGCTCAACTTCCTCTTTTATTTGTTTTTTGTTAATATCCATTGTTCTTATTTCTTGTCAATTGATTTCACCAAGTTATAGGGGATTTTTATAAATACTTTCCTACACTTAATAAACACAGTTAAATCCTCTTGATTGAATTGTAGAAAATTGAGCATGATGGATTAGCTTTATATAGGATCTAGGGTTCTATGGCTTTAATGGTGAAAGATATTCATATTTTGGCTTATGCTTGTCCTAGATTTGATTTGGACCTATGCCTTTATACCTTCATGTTTTCCAACCTACAAGATCTAGGATTTTGTCCCCTTTCTACTTGACACTTAGGTGGTACTAGTTTTGGCCCTTCATAGCATTTTTCATAAATGCTATTTAAACACTTAGCCATTGGTATTTAAAAAATACCTCTTTATTTTCACTTCATTAGATTAAATCCCTAATTATCATATGTCATTAATTATGATATGGGACTATACATCCCAATTGGCTCTCTAGGTTTAAAGCTTTATGGTTTTGACACGTAGCATGCTTTTATATCTTCCCCATGTTCTAAATCTTTTGGTTAGTCACTCATCGAATGAGTATAGGCCATGTGTCAAGCTTACAAACTTTTGAAAATTCATCGATGCCTTTGCACCATTGGATTAAATCTAGTGATGAAGTGACAACCATTGATCCTTAGTGTCAAATGTGAGGGATCCACTTGGAATTCTCATAGAGTTTCTTAGGGTCTTGTCAATTTCATCTCACATGTACCTTTGACATGTGTCAGGCTTATAGGGTGTTAAGGTCATGTCAAGTGTGCCCCTTTTATTTCATTCTCTTAATGATGATTTTCTCTATTAGATCAAATCTTATGATGAAGCATGGGTGGTTGGATCACCAAAGATGCATTCCTTTTAATCTAGGGTTCAGGTCATCCTTGCATCATTGAATTGGATCCCATGATGAAGTGGGGACTATTAAATCCTATAAAGTGCATGAAGTTTAAGTTAGGACCATAGATTAATAAAAAATTAGACCAAAGTTTTAAATATAAGGTCCTTTTGTATTACTAAACATGAAGGGGTCTTATGATTAAGACTTGGGTCAAACATTAGTTAAAATAAGGGGCTTCAGCTAGGAAATAAAAACAAAGACCCTTTAAGACCATTTCAGGACATGATTAAAATTAGCTAAGGTGTTAAAAGGGGGGATATGTAATGACATAGTTTTAATTTTGTATTAAGGTTTGGTCATGTTAATAAATGTGGCCAAGCTTTAATATAAAATTATACTTGGGTCTAACATGGGATAAAGTGTTCCCTCTAAATTATACCTACCAAATTTGAATTTAAACTAAAGGGTTTAAGGCTTAGGGTTTTATTGAAATGGGTCCTAATTTTAATTCTTATAAATAAAGGTTAGTAATAGTCTAAAATCAAGTGGTACATGCTAGTGCCTTCCCCACATGACCTGCATTTCTCACAAATAGGGAAACCCATTAGTAGTGTTGTGCATATCAAAGTTTAATTTTAAACAAAATAAGTTACTTATAGAGTGGATGACCCTTAAATTTTAAGATCACAAATTTTTTTAGTAATGACGAGTCTTCAAAACCTCCCAAATGTCCCAATTTTCAAAATTAGGGGTATGTTAGTCCCAAAAAGGTGCACATTGATATATTAAGAAAATATTATAGTATATTTTATAAGATGTCCAACTAGAAACATGTTATAAGGAAAAGGAAAAGGATATATATTTATATAAACCTTTATAATAATCTTCATTTATATTTATTATAATAAAGTGCAAGGTGATCTCTCTTCCACCTCAAGTGAATGCTTAAGCTTCATATTTATGTTATATGTTAGCATCGCGAGTATTCTATTTTTTGAACTTACTATAATAAGTACGTGATCTAATGATTGTATGCATATTAAATTGAATAATTTAAAATTATTATAATGATATAAAAATCAAAATGTCTTTGTAATTTATTTCTTTGGTTCTCTCTTCTTAGAACTTTCTATTATTAATGGTTTTTTCATTTAGTCTTATTGAAATTTCTATGAATACTTTCAAGAAGGATAAAATGTATGTAAAAACAACAAAAATAAATAACAATGACATATAAAAATTAAATATGTATACATAAATTATAACATTTTATGAATTTATATGAATTCAAATACTCATTCACACACATAACATGAAGGTGCAATTAAACACAACTAAATAATGTATTAATTCTAACTAAATGTTCATGCCCAAATATAATACAATATTTCAAACTAAAATTCCATGCCCTAATATGATTCTAATTTTATTTCCTTTCTTTTATAATCACAAAGTGAAAGACAAAGTTTAAAAATGTTAGGAATATTTTATCTTGCCTGGATAAGCTTGCAATGAGAATCAAATGATTTTATCAAAACATTCAACCAATACATATTCATGTTAATTTTTCCATTTTTTTACCTCCTTGTTTATATATTCCAAGGAAACTAACAACCATATCTTATTTTCATCATTGATCTTATATATTATAAAATCCTCCTCCAATTCCATTCAAGGTGTAAACAATCATTGTTACAAATAAACATGACTTCAGTACTTTAAAAAAAGATATGCAACTCATGTCTAATACTTCCTAAAATAATCCCTAAAATATAATTTATTCCTACTAACTTAATTTTAGCTAATAAAATAAATCTAATGTTTTCATTCAAATATTAAAAAATATTTCATTAATTACATTCAACAAATCAAGTCTAGATTGATTCCATGATAGCCCAAACATCTACAATATTCTTACACGTTTGCATTTACTAGGGTTTATTCCATGTAATGTCATCTACAAGGAATAATAAGTAAAATTAATGTCTATTTTATTTATTTAAATAAAAATAACCCAATTTATTAACACCATTCTAAATTGGTTCACATGGAGTTTATAAGTGTATCCTGAAAGCTTCCTGATTTACAATGCAATCATATCATTTCTCACTTCCTATTTTATTTTCCCAAGTTTGCATTTGTCATAAAAGCCTTTTTATAATTCCATTGAATGAGATGTTCAAAATTACCTCTTACTGCTAGATTTTAATGGTTCACAATATGGTTTGAAACCATTGAGAGTTTAAACAAATCCTTCATCGGTTAAATCCCAGTTTGAAAGGGTTTTATAATGTTTTAATAAAAAAAAATACCAATATTTTACATAACCTATAAAATGGAGTGTTGATTTTCATAAGCTTAGCAAGTCAAATGTGTATGGAAATGTACATAAAGGATATGTTAATTATATAGTCAAACCTATATTATATGTTCAACGCTTGTAATATGGTAAACACTAATCTTGAATGTTGATAACATATCTTGTTATTTAGACATATCAATACATTATTTATTGTAAGGTGAAGACATATAAGGTGGTTTTATTTAAATTTTAATGTTATTGTTACTTGTTATGAATTTAACCTAATTGCAAAAAATTTCTCCTAGTATAGTTGTTCCCATAAGTTACACCATAACTCCATGTGTTTTAACTTTAGTTGTGCAATTTTTCTAGATATGTTATATTTCAATGAGTCTATGCAAAAAGAAACCAAAGAGTCAAAATTAATTGTGATGGGATTTAAAAACCTAATAGATTCAAATTAATAAGTGTTAATAATGTGATAGCCTATGGATATCCACATTATTAACCCATCAATCAACAAGTGACTCAACAATAACTCATATGGTCCAAAGCATGACATAAATAAAACTCATAGTGTATAAAATCAAAATATGTATCACAATGATATTTTACCATCCAAAGTGGTTGTAAACCTAGTATGAACTCATGGAAAAGTATACAAGAGAATTATATGACTTGAATCAATATTTATGTCAAATACATGACCATATAATATGAACTTAGTAAGTATGGGTATCTAAATTAAGTCACAATAAAATCAAAAATAGGCCATATCAAGATACAATATAGACCATAATATACATATATAAAATGTTCCATATAGGCATACCATATGGGCCATATCGGCATACAAAATAGATTGTACCTATGACTACCCCTAGCAAAAAAAATCTCTCTCCTACTCTTCATTGTCTCTAAATAAATTACACCTTGTCACCATAGATGTAGAACTAGGGGTGTTGCATGATTCATTATGGGGAGAAACTCTCATCTCAGCATGTGAAGGACCAAATATCTCTTTTTAAATCTCATAGAACTTTGGTGCCTACATAACATATGAAATAGACATTTTAATGCATTAAAATGATATATGGAAAATGATAGAGTTTCCAAGAACAAAAAAAATCAACAAAGTGATTCTAGACTAACTGCATGCCACCTAAATGGTTGTTTTGGGTTGCATGACCATGAATATATTTTAAAATGGAAAATCCTATAGATCATACATATAGGGTTATAACTAAATGTGCATACAAATATAAATATGTATAGAGTATCATTAATTGCAGTTAAAAAAAAAAATTTAATGTGTTCTCACCAATTTTTGTCTTTGAATTAGGTGTTGCTAGGGAGATACTAAATCTTGGAATGAAACTAAAACATCAATCAAATGTTTTTTATATCCATGTGAGGTACCCATAGCATTTATCTTCATCTATAAAACTAACAAATGAAAGAGTTTAATTATGAATCAAATAAAACTAAACTATTTTAAGATATTTAAATCAAAATTATTCTTTGTGTACATAAAGAGAGAGTGAGAAAGGGATAGAAATAGAGAGAAAGAAAATATTCCTTTTGTACTAAAACTATGGTGTATACAAAATATTTAAACATTATATAAACTTGATGTAATTTTCTTTCCCAACATGAGTGTAGTGTATTGTAGTGTTAATTTTAGCCTTAACACCAAAATTTAATCTAGCTTATATATCTAAGATATTGGTTATCATCAATACAAGAAATAAATGAAAGAATTCAACTATTAGTCAATTAAGTAAACATATAAGTTAAACTATAAACTTAATATTATTTTACATAGATAAATAAACTATAATTAATTAAGCATGTCAAATACATATTATGATGTATATAAGCCCCACATAACTGATTGTGTGCTAACAGGAGGCAGTGAAGCAATTTTAGATGGCATATACTTTGGCATGCTAGTGTCTTTAGGTATTGAAGAAACTATAGATGGCATATAATTTGGCATGTTAGTGCCCTGAGGTCCTAAAGCAACTACATATGGCATATACTCTGACGTGCTAGTGTCCTAATCTATTAAATAACCTATAGATGAAATATATTGTTATGTACTAGTGTGTAGAGATGTTGAATGAACTATAAATGGCATATAATATTACGTACTAGTGTTTTATATAGATGTATGCCTAGTCTTCATAAGTGTGCCTATTGGATTTTTAGATATAACCCATGTATGTATAACCTAAATAAGAGGTCCAGTACACTTCCTACCACATGATGTACATGAACTATAAGATGACTATTAGTTATGACACTACTATTATGATGGACACTACAACCAATATTAAAAATGATGTTACTATATGTTTCATGACTTGTAGCCTATGTAGAACTCCTTAATGAATGCATCCCATGGTCGATCAACATAAATTATGTGAGACTAGTAATTACCTCAAGGGTATTCATCTATGTCCTACAATGAAAGATTATTGGGATAGAATTATGTTTTATTACCCTTTTATTTATTTGAACTTGGTTTTGGTGGTTTTGGTCTCGCTTAACATTAGATCTATCAAATGAGGACCCACCTCCTCTACCTTGGGAGGCCTTCATGTCAAAATAATTTAGGATTTCTTGTAAAATAAAATCATGATAAATTTTTAACAAAAAATTTAATGGAACCTCATTATTATTACATGGAAGATAATCAAACACTATTCAAAACCTATCCCAAAAGTTGTTTTTTATCTCTGCATGAACACAACAATCAATGTTAATGTGTTTACAACTCGTCAATGGTGGTTTGTTGGTTCTAGCATTAAGAAATAAATCACACACTTAATTATTTTGTTATATTTTTTAAATTCCTCTTATGAAAATTTATCAAAATAATATTCTTTAAACACCTCTCTTTGATGCAACATTGCATCAAGTTGGGAAATGTCATTTCCCATTTTGTTGAAAATAGCCTTTTATGTAGTGGAAAGTGAATTGCATGTAATATAACTTGAATATTCATGCAAACTCTTGATAATAAATTATAATTATTTCCACTTTAAATTATAGTATTCATATAATTAAGCTTCTTCTTCTGTGAAGTCAAAATAATAGGGGGTTTGATCATGGTTTTATTGAACATTTTATTCAAGCGATGAATCCATTAAATTTTGTATTTATATTTATAAAAATAAACATTTTTTTCAAAAAATGTGAGAGAAATGCAAATTTAATTTGAATAACCTAAACATTTAATATATATAAATGTAAACCATAAAATCAAAATTTAATAAAATAAACTTAATCGACATTGTGATCAAAATGCACAATTGATTTGCTAGGATGTTATAACATGCACACCCTTTCTTTGCCTTCCAAAATGTAAACTTATTTATGTCCAAGAATAAAATGTGGAAGAACCAAACACATGTTTTGGGTTTAAATTAATTTTTATAAAGGGTGTATGATATTTTTAACAAAGGGAATAGACCTTTTATAAGCCGCAAAGGGCATATGCCATTTTTTCTTCACACCATGCCAAGGTAGGGCACGTTCAGATTTAGAAAAAAAAGGCATATTCCATTTGAAAATGAAAATTTGTATTCCCATTTTGGCACTTTTTTTGTCCCCCAACTTTGTGCATCTACCCTAAACTCATATTTCCCCAATAACCTCCTAAATATTCTTCACCTAAGACTCTAGTCCAACTATATTCCTTTGCAAACAAATGACCTCCAAAAATGTATGATAGGCAAAGGTGAAAAAATCTATATGCTTTATTTTACTAGAAGGCCCACATCTATCAAATTTTGATCATGATTCATCCTAATACTCACCTAAAAAGGTTGAGCAAATTATGTCTTATCATCATCCTCCATTAATTATATGAATCTATAACCACAAAACAAAAGTAGACATCAGACATCTAGTCATATAAAAATAGACAATAACTAAGTAATAAATTAGAAAGTAATGTGATAAATAAATGAAAGTAAATGAAAAAATTATTTTACCTAGGTTAGACTCATGTTAATCAGGATATGAGTCCTCAACAATACTCATCTCAATCTTCTCATCTCCAGTTGTTGGCTCCTCATCAACCAGTGTTTGGTCACTTCCCCTAGTAGTTTGGTCTCCTTCCCCATATCTTAGATTTTCACTACCTATTGTTTTGGTGGTGTATGTTTTTAATTTTTGCCTCAAAATTAAACTCCAATAAGTATTACCACTAATATTCCCCATCCTCCTCTTGATATAGGTGGTAATCCAACCTGTCTTCTTCTCATCCCCCTCTTAGTTGCCATGATGGGAGTCCCTGATGTAAGAGAGTGCCACCCAAATCTCCCTTATATGGAATCCATACTCTTTGTGATTACTCTAAGTATTAATTTTGGTGTATGAATATTTCATAGATATGGTATCTAAAATTACTAGGACCCCTTGTTTATAAAGTGTATTGCTACCTTCAGGTGTTTATCTTTGACATATCATGTACTCTCATAGGTTGCACAAGAGCAACCACCTCATTTGTCCATAATATTACATACCCTAATATGGTTGAGCCATTATATACATAGATGTAAGTGTTACCAAGACTTTATGAAAACCTCAAAATGGTGAAATCCCTATCCAGATCGAGGCTTTGATAGCCCCTGCATCTCCAACTATAACCCCTCACTAATATGGAAGCATCCACTCATATACCCAGCTCATGACAAGTATGGGGCGGTTGATGGAAAGGAGTCTAAACCTATAAATATGTGTGTGTGTGTGTGTGTGTGTGTGTGTGTGTGTGTGTGTGTGTGTGTGTGTGTGTGTGTGTGTGTGTGTGTGTGTGTGTGCGTGTGTGCGTGCGTGCGTGCGTACGTGCGTGCGTGCGTGCATGCGTGCGTGCGTGCGTGCGTGTGTGTGTGTGTGTGTGTGTGTGTGTGTGTGTGTGTGTGTGTGTGTGTGTGTGTGTGTGTGTGTGTGTGTGTGTGTGTGTGTGTGTGTGTGTGTGTGTGTGTGTGTGTGTGTGTGTCCTCACCATAACCTCATAATCCCATGAAAACCATTACCCTCTCTACTTACCTACCTTGATGATAGGTGACCTATTATACAATAGGTGATTGGTCCCCTTATCTCCCACTAGTTGGGAGTAAAGGATCCATAAAATTTAATTCCAAAGGGTTAGTATCACTAACCTATCAAATCATACCAATATGAAACCATAATTCACACCCACATTAGGTGTGTTGGTATCATTGAATTACTTCACCCAAATCTCAACCTCTTCCTTGTCTATGGCCTCTCTCAACGTCAAAATTTAGCATGTCGCTAGAGAACCCAAAATCCTATAAACATTAATAAGATCAATCATTTACTTTCCCAGGGCCTATGGAAATTGAAAAGTATTTTTGTCTACATTATTTTAGGTGAACATGTCATATATATTCCTATTTGAAGAGGTAATAATCCCACCAACATGATCCTAATAATCCATGCCCTATCTAATGCAACTAACTCCTCGACTGTTAACTACATTAAAACTCTTAGAAGCCATTCCTTCTCCCTAGATTGGATCAATTGTATGTATATACTCTATAAAATATAAGTCAAACATCCATAATCACTTTTATTTCCCTAAAATCTACTTTCGGTCAGTCCTTTTAGCCTTTGTGACCAAAGTATCACCTTTTACAAGTGGAAGTTATATAATTACCACATGCAAAAGGTGGTTGTTACATGATTCATCCATGGTAGTTATAAAACATCCATAATATGTTTATAGTTATGTAACCATCACCCTAATCTACATGGTATTTGCATAAATAATGGTTTCAAAAACATAACCACTAGTCTACAAAGACTAGAGGTTCTGCTAGCTAACCACCACTAGCCCAAAAACCCTACCAAAAGCCCAAAAAACAACCAAATGTAAAAAAATTGACATTTTCCTAGCCTACCCAACTCCAAAATCTGACATATGCAATTGATTTCTAAATTCAATAGATATAAATACATTTTTAGTTAAAATTTTCAAATTTTACAGTAAAAAAGTAAAAGTTAATACAACTAACATGTCCCTGACCCACTCCTCTAGCCACTAGTATATTTTCCATATTTTCCTCATACTTGTCAATTAGGATGCTCTCTCACTCAAATCCATCATAGAAAATCTAGAGCTCAGATTTCAAAAATTGCAAATGCACAAATGAACTCCATTTTTGGAAAATTTTCAAATATATAGCCTAGTTTACTATCTGTTATGTTTATAAAAATTTATATTTTTTATGATTTTCCTCAAAATTTATCATGTTGGAATAATTAATGGTTAAATGGTGCATTCATGTACCTTTAATACATTATATTTCATAGATTAAATAACAATATACGTTATTATTTATTATGAGGTGATGATCATGTAAATAAATAATAAAGTATATTGATATGACCATTGGAGAGTTGGACCCTCTAATATTATTTTTGAAAATGTAGGACCCATTACATACTACAGTCACCTTTCAATGGCCACATTACAAAAAGCATTTTACAATGGTTAAATTATAATGGTCACATTGCCATGCCTTTATAATAAAGGTTTAACATTGTAAAATGAAAATTTAAAATGTAATAAGTTGGTGTATAACTTATGCTATGTAAATTAATATTATATAAGTTAGGTATGATAGTTGTGCATATGTGACAAGATAGTTTATTCTGAAGAGATTCTGAGAGAATTGAGAGAAGAAGGTGTTATGTATTAGGTACTATGTTTCTCATATAATGAATAATATTTGTATATTTTTTTACCTCTTATTATGTCAATGTCTTCCCATACATATGTGGTGTTCATAGTCTTGTGTGACTTTTATATTGATCTCACATCTAGATCCATTTCTCATATGCATTATTCTACATGTTTTATCATGTCATTAGACTTGTTTGATGCATGATCAAGTAGAAAGGTTTTGGATCAAGCATTTTTAACTTGTGTTCAAGCTTATTTACATAAAAAATGAGCCCATAAAGACTATAGTATGGTATGGTAGTATTTTGAGCTTCTTTCTCCTTCAAAATTTCATGAAATGTGAATTTATCTTACTCATGGAGCATTTAGTTGTAGATCTAAGCAACTAGAAGCAATATTCAAGTAATTTCAAGTTAAAATCAGCATGGGGTACCATTTTTTGGTATGTTTAAGGATAAAATCTCATAAAATTTAGTAAGAATTTCATTTTTTGTGTTTATGCAATCTAAACATCAAAATTTTATGGATTAGATCTATATTTTATTGACCTATAAACACCCCTTCAAATCCCTTGAAGCTATCATTTGAAGTTTAGGAATATCCAATCAACTAAGTACACCATTATACAACCCATGAATGGTGTGAGAATGTGAACATTTAGTTAAAATTTGTAATTTACTATTGTTCATTCCCTATAGATCCTGTGAAGTAGTTGTAGATGATATCTTGTGATTATGTATCACCTCAGTCTTGTATATTTGGTAAACTCAAACATTAGCTATTACTCTTAGTTATACACTCTACTTTCTTTTGAAATCCTCACATCTACTCTATCTTATGTCACTTGGCTTATATCTTAGTCTGACCAGTCTTATATTGATGACATAAACATTTTATCTTGCCTATAATGCTTAAAATGTGCGTATCTTATACCTCTATAAGTTTTGATCCTATACTTATTTTTTGACTACTCGAACACTAACGTCTAGGATAAATAATAGCATTAAAATTATTATCCTTCCTTGATGTAAGTGTTTAGTTCCCTAAAGTCATCCAATTTGAAAATGAAACATATCCTAATGATCATCCTAAGTGATTTAATGTGAGTTATTATTCCAAAGGGATTTGATATAATTATAAAGTCAACCCTCATTCATTCCTCACCTATTAAACCTAAAAAATACTAAAGAGATTAAGGCACTTATCAAAAAACACTTTATCAAGAATTTTATTGGTCAAAGCTTCCCTATTTCCATACCAATCATTGGTACATCACATATACATGTTTTTAGTAAAATATTATCCCAAGATCCCAATTTTCCAAATTACAAGTTAGGTCACTATTGTACTTATTTTACACACATTGCTTGATTTACACACAAGCCAAAATGTAAAGGATAACTACATAAATTTGAGGCCATATTCAGAGTATTGGCTATGTAGCCAACATCCTTTGATAATAGGGTTATTGGGGTAAACTCAACACCATGTGCCCGCTAACCCATTTTTCCCCAAGGTCACATTGAAGATGGAAAGCTAGGGTTTTGCCATTTCACAAGGAACAACTAATCATGACCTAGATCTGAATGCACCAAAGTAAAGGTGAAGCCAAACCCATAAGCATCTAGGTGGTATCATCTTATTTTGCTAGATATTTCATACAAGACACTATCATCAAACTTAGATCATAACATTGATGTAACCTTCTAGGGCTAATGCAACTATCTATATAGTCAGAGTTACCAGATCCAAAATCTGACAACTATTCTATAATTATGTTCCCACATAATTTCATCTTGTTCTAGATCTATAAATGCATTAGCATCATAATGAGCTAAGTAATCTTATTTGTCATTTTTATATCTAGACTAGTTTTACTTTCCATATTTAGACTATCTTATCATAATAAATTCAATGTATTCTTATAACTGAGTTTTAGCATTTAATTAGCCTACTATAGATTTGATTATCACCCTTATGCCATTTCATTTATATATTATTAAACCTAACCTTAAAGTGAAATCATGTACCTAACACATTTCTTTTTAGGGTTAAAAACTTGGTGAACCTAATCTTTAAACATCAAAACCCTAAGCATACCCTTTTAGGATGTTTATTACCTAATTTGTGATAATGTTGTTATACTTAATATATCTTATCATGGATGATATTTATTATTTTGATGACTATGATTATGAAACCATCCAATTCTTCATCAAGGAAGGAATTAAAATTGACTACTCTTATCATTGCCCAAGTGCTAAAGCATGTAATAAAAAAACATTAAATGACACTAGTTATTATCCCTCTAATCAAGTCCACACTCACACCATTCTAAGAGATAAATCAATCCATCTTATGGAGGATCCATAAAATTTATCCATGTTTCCTATACAACCATTATATTATTTTGGCACTCGATACTTGCAAAAGTATGAATATCAATGCCAAGGATTGGGTAAATATGAGCAAGGTATAACCCACCCTATATCTCTAAAAAATAATAATACAAATAGACAAGGGTTGGGGTTTTCAAACAAATCCATAACTCACCAACAAATCAAGCATATACATTTTACCAAAAAAGTGGGTACATATGACCAAGAGGTTCTTTCATTTGATCATATCATAAATTTTGAAAACTACATCAAGAGATTATGGATGATGTGCAAACAAATTATAATGGGAAAATGTCTTCAGAATATTCATTAAACCCCCCAACATTCCTACATTTCCAAATAATATCTCTTTATTCAAGGGTGATGGTTCTTTCCTACCTTCATTTACAATGAATTTCATATATAAAAAAGGTGTCCTTACCAATCTTTTCCAAAGCTAAAATTGTTATACCCTTACCAAATGAAAATGAAACAAGTTATTCAAATGGTAAAATATATTCAATTTATATACCAAATTTACCAAAATTATAATATCTCATACAATTACCAACATATCCTAAATTTAGTGATAATAAACCTGCACTTGTTATACATAAAGATGATGATACTCATATACCTATATTAAAAAGAGGTGGTGGGTTTCAACCAATGATAACACCTATTACAAGCACCTCTATCCCCATAGAATATCTAATGTCTATGATGACTACTATTGGGGACATTCAAAATCAAGTTTCTATACTCCAAATAAAAATGGCTTTCCATCATGATCATGCACATGTTACCTAAATCAATAATTAGCCTCTTACACAATGTATATGTGAATATACTTACCCATCAGATTTTGAATTACTATATTTACCTCTATTTTTGAAAAACAAGGACACATTTTACCACACGATTAGCTATGTACATTATTTTGGTCAATAGGCACAAGATGACAACCTATTGCTAAACTTTTTCCATATGAGTATTTCCAATGAGGCCCAAAATTGGTTTTATAGTCTCTAAAGGGTTCCTTACCCATTTTTTTACAATTGGAAGATGCATTCTTCATGGATTTTATATCCACAAGGTGACAAAACTTACACTATGATACTTACACAATTTCAAACAACATGATGATGAATCCTTTCAAGATTATACAATTTGATTCAAAAGTACATCATATGAGCTAGCATTTAGACCCTCTAATTTGGAGTTCTAATTTATATTTAGTAGAGGAATTCTTTCCCCATTTTAGGAAAAAGTATTACAAAAATAATATGAATCATTTACTTATTTACATAATGATGTGCATAGATATGCTTCCTTCATAATTACTCATTCAAAAAAACTTAACATATCTCCCTCAAAATGTAAAAGATCTATCCCTCACACAAAGGGTGGAGATAACTTACCAAAGGATCATTATGAACAAAAATGTAGTATACCTAATCTCTATATGATAGGTTATCAAATGTTAGTCAACACAAGGTTCACATCTTATGCAAGAATATCAAACTGAATAGCACAAAAATCATCCATGCCAACAAGATTTACCAATTACATTATACATGGGTGGTGCTTATTTTTGGCATAACCATATTGATCCTACATAAGAAAAAACTACTTGAAATGTATGATGTTTAAAATAAATTGGATTCATTCTAACAAACTTATAAAAAAAAGAGAGTTTGTAAAAACTCCTTAAGCAACATAACAATACCAATTGTTTGTGGTCCTAAAGTGATTCAAACACATGTTTGTGTTATGCCTACCACATCTCCATATGCATTTTCACTAGGAACTATTTGGATATACCAAATGGAATCAAAAATTGACCCAAATCAACAATGTATTTCCCTTTCTCATGAAGGAAAATTAATCTATATTCCAAATGATAGCACTATTCCTTCTACTACACATGTAAAACATGAGGAATAACATGTTATGTAACTTTAAACCTATCCAATCATGATATAAACAATTTAAAATATCCAAATTATGGCTATAAGGCACTCAATTGGGAGATACCTATGATCTTCCATTGGATAGGATCATAGCTTAGTATCTCCAAAAAATTCCAAAAATACCAAAAAAATAAAAAACATTCAAAAAATCAAAAATAATTTCAACACTTACATATTTTATTATCTCCTTGGCATCCATATGTTACTTCCATATTTATGGACCACATACTTAGTCACTCTTATATACATATGTGTCACACTTATAATTTGGTGTGATACATGCATACACAGATATATGACACACTCCTATTTTAGATGTTGGGCTTTCCCTCCACTCATGTCATACAAATATCAATGGCATATATGAATTTGATATTGATACACATATATTATATGATTTTATGAACACTATACACTTTCATGTTTGAGATTACATATGTACTTACACATGCCTATTATCCATGACTATATCTTACACAAGGTACTCCATATGTTATACACTTGACATACTTTTCCTAACACATTGGATCTATGGGCCACTATGACATGTTTATGTTGGTTGCTTATACTTTACTTTATGTACTTCCTTGAGTGTATTGTCTTGCTTATTCGAGCATTTAAATATGATCCTTTACTTGTAGTCGTCATTTCTATGTATGATTTCATTAAAATTTTCATATGCCATTAATTGTTGTATGCACATTTGAATATGTCATTCTTGATTTTATGGACATTTAACTAAGTCATGTCCCTTTGATTGTGTGGTATTTGAATATGCCCCTTATTTTCAGTCTCTTTAGACCATTGCTTGTTAAATTGATTTTGAGTGCTCTTTTGCATGTGACTATTTTCTTATTGAGATTTAATTTTTAATATCTATATGTTTCCATGATATTTATCATGCACCTTAGTCTTATATGTGATCACATTGGTTATATGTACTTCAATGATATATTTACCTAAACATGTTCATTATATATGATACATGGTTGCATTCACATATTTTATAGTTATCTTACCCTTTTGAGGTGAGGCATCTCCTAGTTCCTATCTTTACCTCACCTCAAAGAGGGGGGGGTAATATTAGTGGGGGAATTCTTGGGAAGCATGTTATCC
Source organism: Torreya grandis (assembly GCA_037957365.1). Taxonomy (NCBI): domain Eukaryota; kingdom Viridiplantae; phylum Streptophyta; class Pinopsida; order Cupressales; family Taxaceae; genus Torreya; species Torreya grandis. The sequence continues at coordinate 563,588 of JARHVA010003205.1, read as the reverse complement.
ACACTTGGCATATTTCTCAGATTCAGAGGGGGCATGCTTTGAAAACATGTTCCCCACACTCATTTAATATTTGGAACTTATATCAATTTTCATATTCATTAGAGTCATGTAATATGTGCATGGATTCCACACATTCAAAAAATTTAGATTCAGTGGGGGCATGCTTGGGAAGCATGTTATCCACATTTATTTAGGAGATGGTACTCATATTAGTTGACAGATTTAGTGGGAACATGTTTTTGGGAAGCATGTTCTCCACTCCTATTAAATATTCAACATATCTGATTTATAGTGAGGGCATGTTTTGGAAACATGTACTCCACATTGATACTTATATTGGTTTTCATATTTCTATATAATGGGGGCATGATTTGAAAGTGTGTCTTCCACACTTACATAGTTATTTAAATTGGCTAAAACACACAATTATATGATTTAGATTCATAATTATGATAGAATTATATACATTGGTATAATTTTGTATATAATTTCAACATGAGACATATATAAGGTGCATATGTTATGCAACATGTGCCTAATATTTAAAAATTCAAATCAGTTTCAAATTTCAAAACTGTTGCATGTATTGATACCCCACAGACTTTTATGAACCATATTGAGACAATGTACTATATTAGTTAGTTTACCTTTTGGTATGGTTGAGGTGATAAAATAATTAAATCTTGCCAATTTTTTAGGTTGGGATTGATCATATAGCCTCACTAAGTTATAAGTATCATTGGGTTGAATGGTTGAGCTAATCTCAACTATTAGGTGGCAACTCACTTTTGCTCTAAAGTTATGGGCATGTTCCTTCCAATCTCTCTCTCTCTCTCTCTCTCTCTCTCTCTCTCTCTCTCTCTCTCTCTCTCTCTCTCTCTCTCTCTCTCCTCTCTCTCTCTCTCTCTCTCTCTCTCTCTCTCTCTCTCTCTCTCTGTAATTGGATATATGAAATTGATAACTATTTATCTTAATATTAGTTTCATAGCCATACAACGATACATCCTTTGCAAAATAACTTGTCAATAGACAAGGTGATTACATCGACACACAGGTATATTTCTAAACCTTGTTTTAATTTCAATCTATTTTAGGTACTTTTAACTCAAATTATATGCATTGATTTTACACTATAACATGTTCTTTCTTTTAGGTCAATCAACAAAAAATAACTCAAATTAAACTAAAGCAAAGATAAGGTGTGCACACACAACCAAGTATTTATTCCTTTCCTTTAAACTATCAATTTCATTACTAGATTAAATGGGGGTAAATGTAGATGATATTTTGTGATATGTAGTACCTAAATCTTGTACAAATGAAAAACTTAGTTCCTCTTAGTTCTACACTCTCCTTGATTTTGAAGCCTTTCATCTAATCTATCTTATGCCCCTTGGCCTATCTCTTAGTCCAACTAATATTATTTGATGACACAAACATTATATCTTACCCAAAATGCTTGAAATGTATTTATCTTACACCTTTGCAAGTTTTGATCATGTACATGTCTTACTACTCCTTGGACATTAACATTTGGGATAGACAGTAGCATTGACGTTACTATCCTACCTCAATGTAAGTGTTTAGTGCCCTAATGTCATCTAATTTTAAAATTAAATGTATCCTAATGGTCAACATAAGTGATTTAATGAAAAATTTTACTCCAAATGGATTTCATATAAATACAAGATCAACCCTAATTCATTCCTCACCTATGAAACCTAGAAAATACCAAAGAGACCAAAGCACTTATAAAATAACACTTTATCAAGAATTTAATTGATCAAAGCTTACCTATTTCCATACCAGTCATAGGTAAAACATATTTATAGGTTTGAAGTACTAAAGGAGTATCCTAAGAGCCCAATTTACAAATTTACAAGCTAGGTCACTATTATACTTACTTTATACACATTACATGATTCACATAAAATATAAGACATAGGGGAGAACTACATCAGTTTAAGGCCCTCTTCAAAGTATTGGCTATGTAGGCAACATCTTTTAATGGTGGGGTCATTGGGGTCAACCTGGAAATGTTTTCCCACTAACCCATTTCCCCTTAAGTTCACATTAAAGATAAAAAGCTAGGGTTTTACCATTTCATGAGGAGCAACTATCTATGACCCAGATCTGAATTCACTAGAGTGAAGGTGGAGCCAAACGCAAAAGCATATAGGTAGTCACATCCTATTTCACCAAATATTCTATATAAGATACTATAATCAAACTCAAATAGTATAATCAATGTAACTATCTAGATAGCCAAAGGCACCAGACCTAAAATATAAAAACTATTTTATAACCATCTTCCTACCTACTTTTATCTTGTTCTAGATCCTAAACTACATTAACATCAGACTAAGATAAGTACTTCTATTCTTTGTCATTTATATATCTATCATATTTGTACTTTCCATATTTAGACTATCTTAGCATAATAAATTTAATGTATTCTTATATTTGAGTTTAGCATTTAATTATCATGTTATAGATCTGATTATCACTCTTGTGCCATTTTATTTATATATTCTTAACCCTAAGATTAAAGTGAAATCATGTACCCAACACATTTAATTTTAGGGTTAAATGTCCATCTAGAGGCAAATTTGAGAATTCAAAGTCTTATTCCAAGAACCAACATACCACCAAGTAAAAAAATAGCTCATAGGTGTGTTTGTATGACCTCCATGAACTGAAATCAATCAAAAATTCCAATTTTTATTTTTTTAGCTTATTTCAAGGGTTTATATGTTGAATCTTCCTAGTTTTTACCCACTAAGACCTTCATAAGAGCCTATGGATCAACATAATAAATTTTTGAGTTTATTCCACCCATATAGGCACCATTCTATGACCCTTTAGATCACTAATAGAAGAAAGATCAGATTTTGGACAATAAAAATTAGTTCTAATTATTTTTTGTTCTTAGTTTGGCTATTTCAAGGTAGTTTGAAGTTTTGCATCACCTGATTTAGCCTATTAAAGCATACATAAGCTCCCCTGCTCTCCTCGATGTGCCATTCCTATGTTTAGCAATAGAAGCATAAAAAAAATTGTTAATTAATTTGATTTTTGGTTGTGGTCTATGCTTAGAAAATCCACTAGAAGGCAAATCTCAATCTTGCAGACCTAGTTTTTCTTCTTAAATCTCCTCTATTATGCCCAAATTTTGTTATTCCTAACTTATGTAACTGCATCTAACTTATACATGAAATTATTGCTACAAATGGCTAGTAATAGGCATTTTATAAAGTACTTATTAAATAGAGTTGTTTAATAAATCACTTTATTATGTATAAATTGATGGTGGGTCCCTAGAGTTGTTTTTGATAAAAATATTTAATATTTTGTATATAGTTACCTAAAATTTATTTTACATGCATTTAATATCTTGATTTTAGAAATCAGAATAATATAAATTTGCTTTAAAAGGTGTATTTTACATGTGAAAGCTTGTTTGTGGACAAAGGGAAGTTGGCTAGTATTTTTTAGGAAAACACTTGTAGATCCAAGGTCTTAATTTCAAAACTTCATTCCAATAATTTTTTTGATCAAAACTAATTTATTTTATTTAAAAATAATCAGTTAAAATGTCTAGTTATTAGCCATGCAAAATCTTATGTGTGAATCATTCAACATTTTTTGACACCCTTGACTTGTCATATTTTTTTATTAAAGATGGTCATGTGACTAGTTGACCTTTAAGTTTTTTTACATTCTAGATGCATTGAGATGGTCCATTATTTGATTTGAAGCTTGTTTAAATGAATTTCAGTGTATAAGTTGTCTTGTGACACTTGTATCTTTTTCCCTTGTTGTGGTTCTTTATATTTTTTGAATTATTTTTCAATCAAATAAGTGGATAGTATCATTTACTTTCTAGAATGTCTTTTTTATTACAAAATTAAGTATAAAACATGTTAAATTTTTTTCCTTTAATTCATGTTTAATGTTAGTTTAGGGTAAAATGCAAACTTATAATGTCAATTTTAAAAAGTCATAGCTTCTCCTAATTTTATTCTAGATAAATCTCAAATGTTAAATAGATAAAATTATAACATTTGGAAAATCCACATTAAAGCTGAGTTTATGTCTCAAAAGTTTTGGAGTATTTTTATCAGGACTAAAAATTCCCCTTTAGGGATAAATGTCATGACTGAGCTTATTAATGCATTCTGACAAAAATCACAAGAAGTTATGTCGATTATCTTTAGGAGTGTTAAGGATGCATTCCTTCTCCGTATCAATAATCAAGAGTCACCTAGTAATTCCTATAAAATCCTTAAATCTATGTATGATGGCATTCATCTCTCAAAAGTAATTAAACTTGTTATTGAATTGCTAACTACACCCATGAAAGGAAGTGAAAAAATTGTTAATTTTCTTGTAAAAATTAAAAATATTAAATCTCCATTAGATGGATATTATTGAAATCTAATTCAATACCAATTATTGTATTTCATTATTCATTTAAAATTTCATAAAAGGAGCTAAATGCAAATTTAAAACTTGGCATTATGACCTAAAATTCCCATAGGATTATTAGATGCATGATTGAGTTGGTTGGGTGGTAAACCAAACCCACATGAGTGTGAGACTCCATGGATTAGTGGAGGGAATAATAACTTATTGGATGAAATAGTAATGAGTTCACCTCTATTATCAATTTTATATTAAAATAAAACTTTAGTGCACCATCCATGATCAATTTTATATTGAACAAAAAAATGAGGGACCCAAGTGTTTAGTGAAGAAAGTGTTTTAATAGCAAAGTAAACTAAGTGAAACAATCATAAACATATGAAATAGTTAATTCCACTAAGAATGTACACATTCATGTGAGAAATAGTAAAATCCAATAAAAAAGTATGTAATAATGAATTCCACTAAATGCAACACAAAGCATCCAAAATGGGGTGTACCACTTTGTGCATGAAAATCAAAACAACAATCAGGGACTAAAGACTAACATTATTTTTTTATGCTTCTTTGTTTGCTTTTAATAAAAATGAATAGATTATAGATAGTAGTGCATCATATGACTTGTTTATAAGTATTTATCTAACACTAGAGATATATCTAAAATTATTTATCCAAGTGATAATGCATTCTCAAAAGCTACTAAACAAGAAAAAGCTAAATTAGAAAAGGTAGTCATAAAATATGTTTTCTATGTTCATAAACTTAATAAAAATATATTAACATGTTATCAGATTACAAATGATAATTTCATAGTAACATTGTTGAATGATAAATGGATCATTGGAATTTAATATGGTTTGCTAATTATTGAAGGAATTTAGTGGAATGGGTTATAAATTTTTTTACTTCTTTTGCATGTTGTCTTTCATCAAAAAGTAGAGAAGATGCTCAATTGTGTCATAAAAGATTAACTCATGTTAATTTTATATATTTATATTACATGTCTAATTATGATCTTATGGTTGATCTTCCTACTATTTATTTCCATCATAAAGCTTGTGAGGGTTTTTTTACGTGGTAAGCAATGCACAAAACCTTTTAGATTATCCATATAGATGTTAAAGGACCTCTAGAAGTTTCTTATATTAATAGTTATTTATTTACTCTTAATTTAAAGACACTGAATAAATAGTTAGTAAAATTATTTGGTTTGTTTCTAACAAAATGCTAATTACAATTATAATGTAATAGATATTTTGGTCCTATATGAAAAATCAAAGAAAATATATGGACATTATATTTTCAATTTATATGATTTAACTTTGAAATACATTATATACATAACATCATGCTTCATTTGATAAAATGATCATGTTTTATTATTGATTTTGGTAAGTATATCATACTTAGTAAGAAATGATATTTTATGTTTCAATTGTTAATATGCTTTAATTGATAAGAAAAGCAAATTCATACTAACATGCTTCGATACTTTCATTTGATAAGTAGAGAAAGTTTATGCTAACATGTTTATATTTTTTATTTGATTGTTTATGCTAACATGCTTAGATGCTTCATTTTATATTAAGGTATGTTATAAAATGCAAAGTGTAAATGAAGTTTGTTACTCTACTAAACATTTTTTTTCATACATGTTTGAAAAATTAATTTCAGTCTCATATCTGTTTGATTGGATGATTGCATATCATGATAAATCACCCATATTTGATATATGAGAGGTTACATACCTCAATATTTTTTTAAATCTAATTTTTTATCATTGGAAAATTGAAGCATCTTAAACTTCTTAAGTTTTTATAATACTAAAATTATAAAATGAGTTATTACTAATAAGATATATAATGTTTAGATAACTTAGTATCAAATTATTAGTGAACTTGTTGTATGTGAATCACATGATAGTTAGGGACACTCATCTTGTCAATAGTGGAGACATATAATAATTAATTTCATACAATAATTTATGTTTGTCACTATCTTAGTAATCAAAGTAGTGATTGCCTAAAACATGGCTTGATTATTTATAATGTGCATTACCACAAATAAAAATATGTTATATATCATGTTTATGTCTTTGGTATTTGAGATGTTAACCATACTATGTTATCATGAATCTACTTTTGGATATGATTTTTAGGTTGTTGTACGTACTATCACTTGGAGTACTCCATGTGGAATATGGTAAAGAAGCCTTGTGGCTATAAAGCATGATATAATAACTTTGTGTGGAAGTTCCTAATTGTACCATAATTCTTAGTGATATTCAAAGTTGTATAGATATGGATAAAAATATAGGGCAACACCAATGTACTAAACATATTTAAGTTCATGTGCATTTTATTTGAGAAATTTATTTTAATGGGGATATTGATTTGTAGTTTTGTCCTATGGATGAATAAGTGGTAGATATATTTGTTGGGTGAATATTTTGTCGACCAGCTAACTAGTGAGTAAAATAAGTCTCTTCAACCATAGCATAGGGAGATTGGTTAGCTCAGTGTCTAGGTTTACTACATCAGAGGTGGACAAATCTCTCCTCTCATCAAGGGGAGTTTCCCTATGAATATGCAAGAGATATATGTTATATATATAGGGAACCTCCCCTTGATGAGAGGAAAAATTTGTCCACCTCTGATGTAGTAAACCTACACACTGGGCTGATGAATCTCCCTATGTTGTGGTTGAAGAGACCTATTTTACTCACCAGTTAATTGGTTGACAAAATATTCACCCAACAATTTTTGGTGACTCTGTTGGGGAAGAGCGTGTAGTTTGAAGTCTCAAGCTTCAAGCTGAAGTAAATCTTGCTTTTTTTCATTTTTATTCTACAATCTAGCAACTCCATGTTATACTAGAAGCCAAAAATCTCAAGGTGTTGTTGACCCTGCTTTTGGGTTGGTGCAGTAGAGTAATTTTGATTTATTTCCCCCACAACCTCACCTTCAACAAACTAGGAGTCTTCCTCCTACCCCTACTAGGTCACCAACACAAGGCAGAGCTTCTTTTTCTGCTGCTAGTAAATCTTTGCCTATCTATACTCCACCTAGATTTGTGATCCCACTTTTACATAATCAAATCATGGGTCAAGGCCCTTGGGGTAACTCTTTTGGTCTGTTAAATTTGACCCCACCTTTACATGAGCTTCCACACAGTTCAAGGAAGAATTTCTCCAAATTTTTTGGTGATGGGAAAGTTCACCCTGATGAACATATCACTGCCTTCAGCATAGCCTGTGGTGTAATAGGTGTGGAGTATGAAGACATAACAGTCATGGTATTCATAGAGACAATACAAGGCATTGCTGCAGACTAGTTTTACCATTTGTAAGCTCAGTCAGTGACTGATTGGGACACTCTTAAAGATAAATTTAAAGCCAAGTTTAAACTTGTAGAAGATGCACATGCCTTATTGGCTCATCCCCCATAGATGAAGAAGGAGCCCCATTAACCTATGAGGGACTTCATTGCCAGGTTCAACAAGCTGAGGCACAAGATTCCCATGGTCACCTAACCGACACCTTAGAATCTCAAGTGTTTCTTCATCAACTCATAGCTGCCTGAAATGAGTTTCTTGCTGAGATAGGCTAGACACATAGACCTTGCTACTGCTCAGGACTTGGATACTGGGATAGAAGATGACCTTATCTTGGTAGGAAAGATAAAGAGAGACCCTAATAAAGGTAAATCCTCTTCATCTTCTAAATACTCACCTACAATCACCACTGACCCAATGGTACAAAAGCTATCAAATGAATTACTAGCTCTTAGAAAGCAAATGGCACAAGGGATGTCATCCACTCCTACATACAGAGATATGCCAAGGAGGACATTTTAGAATCAAGTGTACCAAGGCAATGCTGTCAAGAATCAAGGATAACTAAATCACCTTCCTCTTCCATAGAGGAACCTCACCCTAGAAGCACCTCCAACCAACTCAAAAATTGGATATCTTGAAGCTGAATCAAATTTCTCATTCCAGCCTAAGTTGAATTCTAAAGATGACACTAATATCTTCACTGAGGAAGAAGAATTAGCTGGCTCCAACATTGGTTTCTTGAATTATCAAGATGAACCTAGAAGTGAAGATAATGCATCTAAGGGATCATATGCTGTATTCACTAAGTCAAGGAATCAATTAGCTCAACTAGCTGATAAGGAGAAAGTAGAGGAGTGACCTCAACCAATAGTTTCAATTTCTAAGTAGGGATCCACTCTTCCTTTCTAACCAAAGGACCCAGTGATTGCAAGAAAGGTAAGTACCTCAAATGCCCCTATGCCTTCTACTTCAAATTCATAGTCTAGTCTTCCCCCTTCCAAAAATCAAAAGGATGAACTCTCATCCTCTACTCCTAGCTCATTATAGACATTTGACATAATTAACCACATAAAGAAAACCAAAATTCAAATGTCTGAATTTGAGTTCTCATAGTCCAATCCTGAGCAATTGGACAAGTTGGTTCAATATGTGAAAAACCAAACCATCCCTGTAAGACAAGAAGCTAAGAAGGTAGCTCATGATCCCTCAAGGAACATGTCTATCCCAAAAAACCTTGTCATTACTCTTCCTACTACCCCTAGGAAGATAGAGCCTTTTTATGTTTCCCTATTGATAAATGGTCACAAGCTGAGCAATTACATCATTGATTTCGGAGCCTTAGACAATGTTATGCCTACCAAAGTGGTCGATTCCCTTAGCCTTACACTAACCAAAACATTTTGGAGATGTTTCTCCATGGAAAATAAGTAAGTACCACTATTGGGGAAAATTAAGGATGCCTAATTCACATTTGCAGTGTTCCCACACAAGAGAATCAAGATGACTATTTTGGTGGCCGACGTCCCTACATCCTATGACATCCTTCTTGGCTAAAATTTCTATAAGGATTTTGGTGCTGAACTAAGCATGGATTTATTTGAGGCAAGGATAGCAGTCAAAGGTGTTATGAAGAGGTTGCTTCTTGAAAAGGAAACAAAATATGTGGTCACCCAATCATCAGCACCGGAAGCTCAAATTTTGTTTGAGTCTTCAGGCATGGGTAACTACTTTCTATCCATGAATGAATTCCAAGAAATGCTTGTTGAAACTCTTGAAGGTGAAAACCTAAATATTAGTTTAGCTGGGACAATAGAAGAATTGGTGGAGCACAATGCAAGTGTGGAAGAATCTCCCCTCTAAATGAAGAAGAATCTAAAGAAAAATTAGTGTCTAATGAGGTATGGATTCTTGAATTTGATGGCAGTTGCTCCTCCACTAGTTTAGGAGCTAGAGTTGTATTGATATCTCTTCAAGGAGATATTTTTCCTTCATCCTATAACTTGTAGTTTAGCAACACTAATAATACAGCTGAGTATGAATCTCTGTTGCGTAGATTGAAGGCTGCTCGAGACAAAGGTATCAAGCTCCTTCATGCTAAAGGAGATGTTGAACTGGTGGTTTTTCAAGTAAGAAACCTATATCAAACCAAGAATGAAAGATTGTGCCACTACCGCAATCTAGTCTGGGACCAAATTGAAAGCTTTGATGCTTTTAGCATCTCTACCATTCTTAGAGAATTTAATGACTGGGCTGATGCACTAGTTATTTCAACTACTCTCTTGGTCCCCCACCCAAACCTCAAAGGAGACAAGTACACTATTGCATTGGTTTTTAGACCAAGTGTGCCTGATAATGCCAATCATTGGCAAGTGTTTAACAATGACAACCAAATCATTGCCTTCTTAGAGCAAAAAGATAGCTTTGAATGGCTGCATTTTGAAGGTAGTGAGCCTCATAAGTGTGAACCAACTCCTAAATCAAATACAAACATAGGTGAGGAGTTCCTACAACTTAGAAGGAATAATATTCCCAAAGGCTTGGTTTCCCTTGAAAAGCTATTTGATAAGCATGATAGATTCATCAAACAACATCAAATAGATTCAAGCTCCTCTTAGGAGTTTAATCAAGTAAATCTGGGAACTAAGGGAGATCCCAAGATGGTTAACATTGGTAAATGATGTACTCCTGAGGAGAGGTTCAAGTTCACTATTTTATTCAACTAGTATATGGATGTCCTAGCATACTCCTATGATGACCTAAAGTCACTTAGGCCTGATGAAATTCAACATGGCATTCCTCTCAAGGTTGATTTGACACCTTATAGGCAAAAGTCCAGGTAGTATAATCCAAAAATATCAGGCACTATTCTATCTGAGATATAAAAAATGCTAAATGCTAGGATAATCTTCTTAATCCATCATTCCACATGGATTGCAAACATAGTGCCTGTAAGGAAGAAGAATGGTGAAATTCACCTCTGTGTGGATTTTAGAAATTTGAATCAGTCATCCTTGAAGGATAACTATCCTTTGCCAATCATGGATCAAGTGCTTCAAATAGTGACTAGTTCAGAGATGTTATCAATGCTAACAGCTTCTCAGGATATAATCAGGTTGAAGTTGGTCAGGTAGACCAGCATAAGACTACTTTCACCACATCTTGGGGCATGTTTGAATATAGAAGAATGCCTTTTGGCTTGATAATTGCTGGTGACACTTTCCAAAGAGCAATGGACCTTGCCTTCAAGGATGAGATGGGTAAGTTCATTGTAGTTTATCTTGATGACTTGACTATTTTTTCTAAGCTTCACCTAGATCATGTGTGCCATTTGCAACAAGTGCTAGAATGTTGCCACCAGAATGGCATTTCCTTAAAGCCAAAGAAGTCAATTTTTGCAGTAATAGAGGGGAAACTAATCAGACACATTGTGTCTAAAGGAGGCATAAATATTGACTCAAATAGAATCAAGTCTATTTAAGAGCTTACCTTGCCCATAAGTAAGACTGTTGTTCACTCTTCTTTAGAAAGGTGAATTTCTTATGGAGGTTCATCCCTGAGTTTGCTGAGAAGACTAGACATATTGTAACCATGATGAAGGGAAAGGCCACCTTTAGCTAGAATAAAGAAGGCAAGTTGGCATTTGAGGATATCAAGATTGCCATTGCCCATGCCCCAATTCTAGTTTGTCCATACTATAACAAAGAGTTCACCATATACAGTTATGCTTTAGAACACATGCTTTCAATAATTCTGATTCAACATAATAAAGAAGGTATGGAAGCTCCCATTTCCTTCATGAGTTTTCCTCTCAAAGCTCATGAGTTGAAGTACTTGAACATGGTGAAGCATGCTTATGTAGTGGCAAAGGTAGTAAAGCATTTTTGCTTCTACATCTTAAATTCAAACACTACTACCTTGGTTCCTAACACCACAGTCAAATCCATATTAACTCAGTAGGAGTTTGGGATGAAAAGAGGTAATTGGGTTACAAAGATCTAGGAATTTGATTTGGTTATCAATCCAAAAAAGTTGGTATAGGGAAAGGGGCTATGTCAATTAATTGCTAATAACAAGCCAGAAGGAACACAACATGAAGAGTCAGAAGAAAAAGATGTGCCAAAAATCCTCTTCATCTCCACCATGAATGAGTGGTATTTCCCATTTTCTTACTTATGGTGAGTGTTCTACTCACCTATCTTATAAAGAAAGGAGGACTATCAAGTTTAAATCTGCTAATTTTATCCATTGGGACAACGGCCTATACAAGAGGAGCCTTGATGGAGTGTTCCTTTGTTGCATAGACAAGGAGCATCAAAGCCAACTTCTGAAGTCCTTCCACAATTTGGCCTATGGAGGACATTTCTCCACTCTTATAACTTCCCATAAAATTTTGTGGGCCAAGTATTATTGGCCAACTCTCTTTCAAGATGCATATAAGTGGGTAAGGAAATGTGAACTATGCTAGCAGTTTGTTGGAAGACCCAAGCTAGCTGCCCTACCTCTCAAACCAATGATCATAAAAGAGTCATTCTAGCAATGGGGCATTGATTTCATTGGTGTTATAAACCCATCTTCAAGTGTTGGACATGACTATGTCCTTACAGCCATAGATTACTTCACCAAGTGGGTGGAGGCTATCCCAACCAAACATGCTACTTTAGAAGTAGTGTGCAATTTTTTCAAAGAGAACATCATTGCCAAGTTTGGGGTCCCAGTCAAAATTGTCATGGACAACATAGCTTGTTTTACTTCACAAGAGATTACTCATTTCTATTTTTACTATGGGATCACCCTCTCTAACTCTTTTGATTACTTTCCACAAGGGAATGGACAAGCTAAATCAAGCAACAAGAACTTGGTGACTATCATCAAGAAGCTGGTAGATGACAACCAAAAGACATGGCATAAAGCATTGGTTGATGCTCTATGGGTAGACAGAATTACACCAAAAAGGGCAATTGGTATGTCTCCTTTCCAACTTCTTTATGGACTCAATGCTGAAATACCAATCACCCTGGAATTACCAACATTGAAATTGGCTAAGGCAATTGAAGATCAAACATATGAAAGCGCCCTTGATAAGAGGATCATGTGCCTAACTGAGTTGGAAGAGTAGAGAACTATAGTGGTGGACTAAATTTTTGCCCATCAAGGTCTGGTGAAGAAGCTCTTCAACCAGAAAGCAAAGAACTATGATTTCTAGATTGGAGATCAAGTTCACCTATGGGATAAGAGGAGAGAACCAAAGGGAATGCATGGAAAGTTTGACTCCTTGTGGAGGGGCCCTTTTACTATTCATTAGCTCAATGGTGAAAATGTTTTCCTATTGAGGTATCAAGATGGCACACCCTTTTCTCTACCTCACAATGGGCAGCATCTGAAGCACTTCAACTCTTGAAGCATCAAATGGGTTCACCTATACATATGTATATTTGTATAGTCTTTTGTTTCTATTTTGTGCTTTTCATTTTCATTTTTTGGAGCCTTTCTTTTTGGGTAGCATGACTCCATAGCCCAATGGCATACTTCAAAGGCACTGTAGATTTCGGTTTCTACTCCCCTTAGCTATTTCAAGTTTTCAACTGAAGGAAGTTCCCCAACTAGAGCCATCTGTTGTCCCCAAAAAATGTCACTCATTTTTGGGACAACTTATGAACTATTTTGGGTCCTGCAAGACCAAAATTGTGTCTTCCCTTTTCAAAATTTGTTCTAAGAATTCAAATTCCTCATTTTTCAAGCTTCTCATAAATCTACAGACTCTGCAGGCTTGAATCTATGGACTCTATAGGAAAAAAATCTACAGACTCTACAGGCCAAGTTCTATAGGCTTTGCAGGTTGATTTCTATGGACTCTGTAGGAAAGAAGCAAGCTCTCAACACTTAGGCAATTTCAAGGTTGGTTCAATGACAAGGTTCAACCAAAATGTCCATCGGTAAGCTTCTAAGCAAGGATTGAATCATTGAACCATTGAACCTTGAACCATTTTGGTTCAACAGGTTCAATGGGTTCAAAGGTTCAACGTCATCAGCAAGAGTTAAGCACATTTGTCAAGGTTTAATGACTTTAAAACACTTATCAAAGAGAAGAAGGCTTGAACCATTGAACCATTGAACCACTTTGGTTTAAAGGTTCAATGGGTTTAACTACCAAATGGTTCAGTGCACTTGGTTTAAAAGATTGAAAGGACTTGCCAAATAAAGAGAATGAACTGTTAAACCAATTGGTTCAATCAATCGGTTCAATTGGTAGGTTCAAGGAGCTGCCCTAGGACCAAAGGAACAAATGCCCTTATGGAGGGCAGTGAACTGAAGGAACAAATGCCCTTGTGGAGGGTAGCAACATTGGTTCAAGGGTCAAAGAGAAGACAAAAATTGAAATGATTGAAATGGATAAGGAAAAGAAGCGAAGCTTTCCTTCAGACATTTTGTCTGAAGGAAGTCCTTCAAACTTTTTGTCTGAAGGAAAATTCTAACAAAAAAATCTCGAAAGCCAAAACCCACTAGGAAAGATCAAACCTCAAAGTGCAACAAAATCTGCCACGTGTCCCTTATAGGGTCAAAGCAGAAGATGCCAAGTGTCATTTATCAAGATACATTATGATTTGCTTCTCAAAGCAATGGAATGTGCCACGTGTCATTTGCAAAGTTTGGTGGAGGCTGCCAAGTGTCAATGGTCACTGTATCTTCCTTTGGTTTCATTATCAAGTAAAGACTATGGCAGGCCTCGGGCAAGTTGTTAAAAGAATAAGTGGAGCACTCCAAGTGTCATTGTTAAAATTGAGTGGAAGTTTCCATGTGAGACTCAGTGGAGGCTGCCAAGTGTCGACATCTATAGTGATTAAGGACTATGGTGGACCCTAGGTAAGTCATGGGAACAAATGGAACATGCCAAGTGTCATCATCCACATGAATCCAAATAAGTCCTAAATGTTTTTGTAGTGTTTCTAGAGCTCAGCACAAGCTGCCACATGTCATCTCCCATAAGACCCTCAAAGGTTTATAAAAGATCCTATAAGTTAGGTGAATGTTGCCAAGTGTCCTCACCTTTTTTGTCATAAGATGTCATGTGTCACTTATTAAAAGCAATGGAATGTGCCACGTTTCAAAAAGGAACACTCCCAATACAAATATGTAAAGCGAAGGAAATAAAGGATCAAGCCTAACTGAAGAAATTGAGACCCGAAGAGGCACTCAACACTCAACAAGCAAAAAAGGCACAAAATAATTACTAAAGAGGATGACAGACCCATAGCCATCAAATTTAGGACAACCAATTAGCTGTTAGCTTTCAAGCAATGACAAACCCAAAGACATCAAATTTGTGGCAATAAAATAACTATTGATCTTTGTAGACTTGAGCATGGGATCAAATGTATTCAAAGGACAAAACCAGAAGGGGGAAAAGGTATCCTGAGGGCTTAAATCATAGAAAAAAGGGAAAGGCCAAAATATCTATTGGAGTTATTTTTAGTAGGTGAAACAGTCCACCAAGTAGATATTTGGGCCTGGAAACATTGAAAGCGCAACCTATTTGTCTCCTTTGGATTAAAGGCAAAGTGGATAGTTGTGCAGATAAAAGTTGATAGAATAAGTGACTCAAGCTCAGGAGAAGACATTCAAGATGAATCAACACACCACAATTAAGGCAGCCACCCTATTCCAATATGGCCCTCCCTAACAGAACCAAAAATGCACTCAAGGCATTAATGCACAGCATGGGCCACTCCATGGGACAAGGTGCCAAGCCTTCCTTGGCCTCTATATATTGTAATCTCTTCGTTTATTTTGAAAAAATATCTTCTCATTACCAAAAGCAAAACTCTGCCCAAATTGAAAGGCATCAGTGAGACTTTGAGCTTAGATTGTTTATCATATTTCTTTGTTTGAATCAGAAAGCAAGTCACTTTCAGACTTTGTGTTGTTATAGCTTATATCATTCTAGGATATTTTTCTTATGTCTATTTCCTAAATATATTCTCATTTATGCAATTTAACAAGCAGAGCTAGTGGAAGTGATAAGGAGGGTGTCCTGAAGTTAACTACTTTTAGACTTTGTGCTATCATAGTTGTCTTTAGTGTGTGTTTATTTTCTATTTCTGTGTAAAGGACCTTGGGATGACTTTGTGACCCCATTGTTCTTCATATCTCACTCTTGGGTAGTCAAGGTGGAGACTTTGTGCTACATAATAGATTGCTGGTTACTTTGTACTCTATTACTAGTTACTTATCCTACCTGAAAGAACTCCTGTTGTCCCCTACAAGAACACTTTTGAAAGAAGAGAAGTGCCTTCAGTGTTTTCACTAGGATTTTATCCTTTGTTTGTGAACATCATCTCTGAAATAAGAGAGATGGATGGTATATCCTACCCCTAAGTGTTATTTTTAGCTTATATTTATCATATATAGTGCCTTTATACCTATAGAGAACCTCTCCTTGATGAGAGGAGAGATTTGTCCCCTTTGGATGTGGTAAACCTAAAAATTTGGATGACCAATCTCCCTATGCTATGGTTGAAGAGACCTATTTTTCTCACCAGTTAGTTGGTTGACAAAATATTCACCCAACAATATTCACAAAACCATTTGGTGCTACCAAGTTTTGTCAGTTTCATAAAATGTTGGGCCTCTCAGAGTTTTCATTGATGGGGAGTGTGCATGACATTATCACTTCTTAACAGCCATATGGGTCATGTGTTTCCTTATTTCTCTCTATACTTCTTCTCATTATAAAGCATTGTAATATATCACTTTATGTGATTTTGGTAAATTTAATGTGGAAGTTAAAATTTTATCCAAGACATAGTAGAATGGTGGTTCTTATGTTATAAAAGGTTCCAATATAAGCTTGGTTGATTATTCATGATAAATTTTGAGATGTGATCTCATGATCATGCCAGCATAAACTCACTCTGGGTGGTTTAGGATTACATAATATAATTCCCTTAAAGGTGATTATGGCTACATAGTGTAACACCTTTGGGTTTATAGGGGTATATAGTATAATTATTTTAAAGGTATGTATCTATAGATATATAATTTAATTCCTAAAGGTGAATATGGCTACATAATGTAATACCTTTAGGTGACTATGGCATGATGAAGGTTTTTAAGTCCTTCATTTATTACCTGCTAAACCTCATCATTTGGATGGTTCACGGAGTGTAAGTTCATTTTGTTATTACCTCATAAAAATTATCATGAGTATGGTTCATGGAGTATATCATATTTATTATAAAGGTTATTTTGGCATGTATCACCACTTAAAATTAAGAAAAAGTGTTAGAATAATTAATGATTAAGTAGTGCATTCATGTACCCTTAATATATTATATTACATCAGTTAAATAAATATATGCTTTATTATTTATTATGAGGTGATGCCCATGTAAATAAATAATAAATTATATTAATATGATCATTGGAGAGGTAGAACCTATAATATTATCATTGGAAAATGTTGTAACATGTTACCATTGGAAAGGTAGGACCCATTGGGCACTATAGTCACTTTACAACAATCACATTATAACAATCAATTTACAATGGTTATATTATAATAATCATATTACCATGGGTATATAATAAATGTTTAACATTATAAAGTGTGAATGTGTAATGCAACAACTTGTTGTGCAGTTTGTGCTATGTTAACAAACATTGTGCAAGCTAGGTATGCTAGCTGTGCATATGTGGCAAGATAGTATATTGTGAAGAGATTTTGAGAGAAGTGAGAGAAGAAGGTGTTATGTATTGATTAATATGTTTATCATATAATTAATAATATTTGTGGCTTTTTTAATTTTTACTATGAGGTTTTCCCACATATATCTAGTGTTCATAATCTTGTGCACACCTATGTTATTGATCTCACATCTAGATCCATCACTCATATGCATTATTCTACATGTGTTATCATTTATCATTTTCTCACTTCTTGAAGCATATTTCATGCCTAAATAAGCAAAAACACATTAAAAGATAATGATCTTAACATTTTATTTTTTATATCACTATTGTAAGGTATGTTGTTTTTCATTTTAATTTTACAAGTACACACCATTTATCCCCAAGCTTAGTCCCCTGATAGGATGGTTCAAGTAGTTTCTTCACCCCCATTTACATGGTAAGTAAAATTCTCCATGATTTTATTAGCTATCATGTTTTTTGCTTTCTCATAAAATTGCATTTTATTCCTTTTTTCAAGGTCACAGGACACAAGGGTGTTCGATTGGTTTCATTATATCGCATAGGTAAATAAGGTAAGATTCCTAACTCACCACCTTATTTTATTATTCCAATACTTATAAAAACACCCTCATAAATTCATGACAAGACATCTACCTAAGGGAGAGATATATACACACCCAAAAATTACATGGTGTAATATTTTTAAAAAAATCTAATGATGATGCAAGGACCTCTGCATAAATAAACTCAGACCTGGTTTTCTCTATCATTTTATCTTTTATACACATTTTCCCCCTTTTTAAACCCTAATTTTTTTTATTTTTGTATTCTTTTGTCTTAACATTTAAATATCTTATCTTCATGGAAAAATCATCGCTCTTCATCACATAACTATATGACAACTACCTCTTTTATAGCATTTTCAATGTGACAATTTTGTAAATTGCACAACAAAAACATATATGATGTAATAGTTTTATTACTTGTCATGGTATTTTTGTTATCAAATGTGGTGGTTGTGTCATACTTAGTGGTAATTTCATCTTCAAAACTTTCATAAGGTAATGATTTCATCATCATTTACACATTTAAAAAAATATTATTTGAGACTTCAATTTTCATGTGTTTTGCATGCTTCTTCTTATGTTACTTCATTTTTTAATCTTATTTTTACCTTAAGAATGGCCCAAATTAACCTTAATCTTATTATATCAATCCTTATCACTTTTTAATCAAGCCAAGCTTTAGCTAACTCACATATGTAACCTCCTTTCTTTTCTTACAAGTATTTGATTTTACTTAGGTTTCCAGATCCAAAATTTGCATTAGAGATTGGAAATTTAAATTTTAATAGAGACATAGCTTCCCTTGTTTTAATTTTTTAAAATCTTTACTTCAATTTGTGATCATCTTTGTGTCACTCTACATATGTTTGGAGAGGAGAATTCAGATAATTGACAACTAGATCTTCATTATTCATGAATTAGTCCAACCACTATTCAAATGATATTTTATTATACTTTGTGTTATTTTTTTCATATTTTCATCAAATATTTCCCAAGATTATTATTAATAAAATGAACCAGCTATTAAGGATAGTATACTCACAACAATCTCTTTACCTTCATTTAGTCTCACCATTAATCAGGCTGGAGGATTTAGTTTTAGTTTTATTTAATTATTAGATTATATTAGAATAATATATTTATTAATTATATTATATTCATATTTCAAAATATTTAGAAAACTCAAAAAAAAAAAAAAAAAACTTTTCTTCTCTCCTTTTGCATAAAAATTAGTTTAGATCTTTCAATTCCATTTGCATGTAAAATATTTCAAAGCATAGTAGTCTCACATAAAATTTAGGGTAGATTAACTGAAATAAACCAATGGGTACAACCAATCAAAAATATTTATTTTCAGTTTACATTCATAAACATACACTCACATGTGCACGTGCACGTGCACACCAAAACCTGGACAAATCAAAACTTGCATGTCAGATATAACTTCTTTATTTCAATTTTAGTTGTTCATTTATCTATTACAAACATTTTATTTTTAAAGAGTAATTTAATTTCATATATTTACAAAAACCTCATAAAAATGAGCACGAGTACAAAAATAATTCAAAACTAGCTTTGTCAAGATGAGTACAAGCCAAAACCTTGCTTACACCTTTACAAAAAATAAGTACCACATTTACAACACATTAAAGACAAGTTATATTTTTAAGACATTTTAAATCAACCTTGATCTACCATTGGATGATGCTTGTTGAGTGCTTCTATCTCTATAAATCAT
Source organism: Torreya grandis (assembly GCA_037957365.1). Classification (NCBI taxonomy): domain Eukaryota; kingdom Viridiplantae; phylum Streptophyta; class Pinopsida; order Cupressales; family Taxaceae; genus Torreya; species Torreya grandis. The sequence goes on along the minus strand of JARHVA010003205.1, from coordinate 543,836 downwards.
ATTATTTTTTCTAAAGTTTTGGATCTCATTTTATCATGTACCTTTAAATTTAGCGACTCTCAAATTTAAATCTTCCATTTCCCTTTCCTTTATCCTTAGGTTTAGCCTCATCCTATCCCATTAGGATATCCTTCTAATCATCTTTTCATCAACTGTCTCAACCAGACCTTGATAAAATGAGTGCACAAAGTTGGTGTGTTACTTTCCATGTGTACAACTTCCTAAAAAGCCTACTAAATAGGTCTTATAGCCTTTCTAATAGGCCTATTCCCCTTTTTAAATTTATATTTTCAAATATTTATAAATTTTAAAAATATAAAATGGGCTTAAAAATCCACCATATGCACAAGATGTTATGATTTTTCAACTGACTCCTCTAAGTAAGAAGTAAAAAACCTCGATACAACTATCAAACAGATGTCAAATTTAAGGACACAACTATCATTTAATGGTCAAATGGAAATCAAATATAAGGGGGTAATTAATTATTAAAAAGTCATAGACATCATAATACACCACCACCACCCCCTCGTTGCCATTATAGAATGCCTATAAGTGTAATAAAGTTGTAAAAGACATGTTAAAAGTATATCATAAAATATTAAATCTAAAACCAGGCAATACCCAAACATGCCTTGAATTTCTCAACACATTCATTAAAATAGAGTTCAAAGTCTTAATAAAAACTATGGGAACTAAGATGAGGAATGCAGTTGCAAACATCATGCAAAACACACCTATTAGTTCCCTTCAAATTCTAATATATGCTAGGGAGTTTAAACCATTTTTGTATCTTAACTCATATGAGAGAAAATGTTTCTTTGTGATAATGCTACAACTTAAATAAAGAGGAAACTAAAGAAACTTTAAAACTTTTCCACACTATAATCAAGTATAAACAATCAATATAAAGAAATCAAATCTATTTAGTGTAACAAGAAGATAGTGAAGCAATTTTTTTTCACTCAATGCAATATAAAACATACCCACACTAATTTTCCCAACAAGATTTGTTCAACAGTAGCATGAGACCTTCATATTTGAATGTGAGTGAATAACATTTATAATATTATCTTTTCCCATATTTCCCTCCACACTTCTAATGGTAATGCCATCCACCACCAATCTCAAAATCAATCTCATAAAATTATGAAGATATTTGGTTGAAAGAGACACTAAATATTTATTTTACTACACAAAACCCTCTATAACCATTTTATACATATATTTACAAGTAATTTTATTCACTTCTAGTCCCACATCATGCCTTGCACTCCCCCTTTTACCATGGAGGATTTAAGTTATATGTTTTAAAAAAATAACAAAATGAAAAACCAATATGTATAAATTTGGTTTGTTGAGAAGGCATTGAAAACTTTGAAACAAATAAAATTGAAAGTTGTAAACCCTTAAAACTCGTTAATCAAATTAATTTGGAAGGAGTGAAACCATACCACATTACATGGAATGTAATTCTAGGAGGTTAGGATGTTATGCACAACCTAGAAACATTGGCAAGGCCTTCACACTCTTTTACCACATACAGTTCCCGAGCATACTTATATATTTTACCTCATGGACTGACTACAAGTATTATAGATTATATGGACTAGGTAATATCTTTTAAAAATTCATGTATACTTAATAATATTTAATATTTCAATTGCCAAAACAATAAAACTAAAACCAAACAAAGATTAAATGTGTGTGGAAAGAAGTTACTTTGTAAAGAAACTTTGACTAATGAAATTTATTATTGAGTATTTACAAATAAAAGTTGTTAAAACTTCTGAAAAACAAGAATTGACATTATATGATGCACTTGGAATGAAAATGTAATTATCATATATTGAATCTTTTGGTGACTACTAATAAAATTCATTTGCCTCCTAAGAAGATCAAATAGGATTATATATCCCTATCTCCAACATATGAAATCTTTAACAACTCTCTGTAAAACAATAAAATAGTGAATGAAAATCTAATCATAAGTAAATATAAAAATAAAATCATAAAGGCAAGTGATTACCATTTCTTTTAGACTAATGATTTTAGAGGCAAATATCTTTTCTCATTCATCTACAACATTTCATTCAAGATTTGCATTAATGATCTCCACTCTCAATATATTTAGTACCAACTATTTCAAAAAACAAAAAAAATCAACTAACCAAATATTAGGCCCAAAAGTATCAAAATATCATATTATTACAAAACTGTGAAGTATAAACATTACATCACAAGGGCCTTAAAAAAGTAACCCTTTTAATTTTAGACATAAAAATTTGGTATTTGACACTTGATGATGTCAATTTTGATATATCCTTAACATATATGACTTATGTATACACAATGGAATTTTTCTTGAATTATTTCATAATCATTCTCTCTATCTATGGGTTTGGACTTCAATTTTTTTTGGCATTCCTATATAAGTTATCCCTAGTCTATGTCTAACTATTATATTATCCTAAGCAAAGTGTCATCATTTTCCATATTATTTTCTCTTTCCTCAATAATGTTAGTAATAGTTGAATGATACTGATTACCGATCTTACTCATATTCACGAGCAATGTCTTAAGTTCTCTAAATGAATATTTTTAAAATTTAAATCCTTCCCTTTGGTTAGTGAACACATTTTTCATAGCAGCCATATAGGGAATTACCCAAAGAGTATTATATAAATACATATCAAGGCTAAGTCTATTCCTATCTAGAGATCACTTGGAAAACTACTTGCACATTAAAGAACACATCTACACATCCTTGAGGCACTATTCTAAAGCATTAAAATCTAAAAACTACTAAAGGAACAATCACTAAGCCAAGTTTGAACACCTAAAGTAAGGTTAAAGTTACATACTGTCAAGTTTCAAAATCTAAATAGGTTTCATACATTCTAGTGGATTACTTTTATCACACATACACATAAGTAGGATAACTACATATTGTTTGAGCCATATTCAAAGAATTAGAGCATAGGAAATATTCAATCACTCAATGGGGTTTGATTAGGGTTGTCCAACAAATCTTTCTAATCCATTTTTATAGGGTAAACAAAGTATCAAAAGTGGATCTAGGGTTTCAAGGTGAAAGAAGACAAATTTGAATGTACAAACATGGCTAAACATTTTAAATTACATAAAAAAACATCTTAAAAAGTAGGTGTAATAATTTATGGTAGAATAGATAGAGATTTTGCATAGAGATAATTTTGATAGAAAATGGATGGATCCAATCGGTGTAAGCCATATATGTGACCTACCAGAAGTGTCCTAGAAGGTTTTAACACTTTGTTTCCTAAGATGGGCGATCATAGAACCAATACACATCGTTTCAAGTGATTTTACATAGATAATGATCACAACATAATAGTGAACAAGTAAAGTACCCTGTCTTATTATCATTTATATAAATAGTAACCTCAATCTTAATTTTTTGTTTACATTTAGATTTGCATAATTTATTATATATACTTTATAATATGAATAGTCATAATTTTAAGTTTGTTTATATAATTAAATCCAAAATAAATTAAAACTTTTTTTAAAACCACTTATTCTTTTGGGTGTATAAAACCCTAATCCTCCCTTAGGGTTTCATCTTACCTTCTTAGGATTTTAAATTTATGTGTTAGCATATTTAATTTATGAGTTTTCTCATAAGGTAGTAATCTATCCATCTTGGTTCTAGTATTCTACATTTTTTCATGATCATATTATATGACATATAAGAAAGCTAGCTCTCTTGTCCCTATAAGATGAATGGTGTCAAAATTGAACACAATCAGATCCCTTTTTCCCAACCCTATGTGCATGTCTACAATAGAAAATGGTTAAAATAGACAAAATGTAAATTCTTTCTTATTCTATTAATGTAAATGTTAATATTGAATACATATAAGTACAAGAACATGTTTTTAATAATGATATTCATGAACTTGAAACTACTTATCAAGATGCTAATGAACATAATAATCAATATCATAATAGAAGCATCATGATGTATTTAATGGTGTAGATCATGCACAAGTTGCATCAATTTCTAAATTTTGAGAATGAAGTCATACGTAACCTCACAATTTGGATAAGGTCTTGAATATGATTATAGAAGATAAGAATGCAAAGAATGCTATGGTTGTCACATTTTAGGAACAATGTGAGATATCTAATGATACTAATATATCTTCATTTCTATGATATATGGGTCCTTGATAAATAAATAAATTGAGTCTAACCCTCAACCCCCACCCCATTTTAGAGGTACATAATCTAAAATAGTTATTAATACCACTAATTATACTATACTTATGATTACACATGTGATGTCCATGTAAAATGTAGGAGAAACATAAGGTTTCCCTTATATTTATAGGGTTATTCCTATACAACATAATTTTTTGTCTCCTAAGATGGCTATTAATGTGATATAATCTATTAATAAACATTTTATTAATCTTTATTCTCAAACACTTATACAAATGATCCTTTATCTTAAAGCTAATATTTTACACCTAGAACAAGGTTCGTCTAAAGCGAGCCATTTCACAATTAAGGGTTAAATGGAAGATACACGTTACATACATGTTAATTTAGGATCAAAGAGGTATGTACACTTAGGTATAGTCACACAACTCCTATAATTATTAGACCCCCACTATGAATAAGGAAATTACTAATAATCCCTAATAGTGCAGTTGCCATAAGTGTATAACTTTGTTGGAAGCATCCAGATAAGTTTTCAACTCATATTCCTTATCTTAACAATTGATGAAGTACTTAAAAAATATTTCTAAATTTATTTATGACTTATGTAAACAATAGACATGTAAAATTAACCATATACATCATCCCTTTCTTACTTTTTATATCTAAATTAATGTATTTATCAATCTATTTCAATTCAAATCAGTATATTTAATTCCATATTTTAAATAATCTGACTTAGTACATAATTTCCATATTATATATCCCTTAAATGTAAAATCAATAAAACATATAATTATAAATTAAAATGGCTATTACAATATAAATAAGAGTTTTTTTATAAAAATTTAAAGTTAAAATCACTAATTACACATATTTCAGTGAGAAAATTATTTTTAAAAATGTCAAAAACTTGGTGACATATACACTTTGAAGCATATATGAATATGTTCTTCCTTTTTCATATTTTTTATTATATTGGGTAAATGATTTTGACCTAAGTTGTGAAATGGATCTAGGACACAAAAAAGGGCCCAGTCCATGATGACATGAAAATAACAAAGAAAAGAAAAACCATTAGATATGACAAAACACCTCCCACAAGGAGAATAGGGAAACACTAAGGAAAATCAAGGCAAAATAATAGGTTTCCAAACCTCAGTTAATTGGTAGCAACAAACCCAAAAGAGAAAGTTATATCCTTTAGTAAAACTTCAGCTAATCTAACATGAAGAAGATCAAAAAATATAAAACAATAACAAAATCCAATAGAAAGAAGCCCAACTAGGGTGGTATATGCCTCAACCATGGGTTAGGTCCTATCTTCTCTCATGACTTGAAATGATATCTTCCATTATCTATTGGGATCCATCTCTCACTAGTTCTTTCAATTTTGACCTCAATATTTCCATATTTGAGCATCTACCTATCTTCTTTATGGTGGATCCTATATTAATTTTAAGTTTATTGGCATGCTTAGGAAAAGGGACAACAATAGAGAGAGGGGGTTAACATAAGAGGGGGGAAGTGAGAATGGAAAAACCAAAGGAAGGGAGAAATTATATGTAAAGGGAAATGCAACTAATATATTAATCAATCCTAGCTCAGAGACGATAAATCCTACTTACACTTTTGATTATTGATATAATAGATATTTTGGGTCATGGCTAAGATGGATCTTCTATACCTAACCAAGGGATATATTAACATAATAATATCACTAGAGAGGGTTCCAATGCCTCTAGTCAAGAAACATCATGCGATAACCCTAGCTAGGTCCTAATCTAGTGCTCACCAAAGCTTGTGGCACAAAATGGGGGTTAGTAAACATAAAATTCAACATGAATAAGAGAATCCTAATTAACTTATGTATAGGTAAAACCTTAATTCATGAAGAGAGTAATATATTCAAAATCCATTACTTATTCCAATTTTATATAATAAAATAGATGAGTAAAGTTAGAGATACTTACCTCGAATATGAACCCATGGAGATTCAATCTCTCCCTTAGCCAAAGGTGATTCACAAGAGGTTGGTATAGTTTGTAAGGATCACCAAGAAAGGCCAAAACATCTAAGACTTTTCCAAAAGACAAGATTCTTCTCCGGGTGTAGATACTAAGTTATGACTCCTCAAGTAAAATGGCAAAAGAGCAGATTATAAAGAAACACAATTGAATAATTAACTCTTATTGTCTCTATAAGAAATGGTGAAATGAATGTGTATTTATAATTGAATATAACCCTAAACCTTTATAAACATTTAGTCAACATGGTTATCCCAATCAACCCTATATCTTTATTGATAAAAAATGTAGGTATTGGTTTAGGTTAGCCAAGGGCTGACCTAGAACCTAAATATGTTTTATCAATTTGAGTACTAGGTCGATGGGTCCAATAGTGTAATGTAAACCATCAATAAAGGATTTTAGTCTTATAAGGGGCTAATGAAGATGTAAAATGATTGAACGAGGTTTTAAGAGAGGATATGAAGCTTAGGGAAGTGTTTTAGGAGATGGTTGTTTAGATAGTAAGTGGTGGTATAGGGGACAACAATCTTGAAAATCGCTAATGGTATACCCACCCCTTTCTCGATGCACCTATTAAGGCATGAAATCAGAGAGATTGAGACTTGATAGGTTCTTGAAAGATAGAAAGCATTAATATTTTATAAGGTTTAAAAATATTATGTGCATATAGGAAAGGTCAATGAACTTAGTGGGAGGGAATTAAATAAGGAAAAGGGAGAGTGTAAGATAGGGGGGTGGACAAATTCATAAAATATTCACTTAGCCTCTCCACTACTAAATTGTAATAAAGCCTTTTAGAAAGGTATTCCATAACTATATAAATAATGGGCCTAGGAGGGGAGGATGAAGGCACCTATAGATGAGATGGTTTTAGACTAGGTGAAGACACCTCCTTTAAATAATCCTCCATAAGAACCTCCCTATAAAAAAGAGGAAGAAATAATTTGTCATGATTACATCACGTGAATTCTTGATTGAGAGTCCCAACTTTCTTCTTCAAAACTTGAAAGGAATAAGGAGTAGAGGGATATCTTGACCTAGAAAGACACCCAATTATTTGATGATTAGGAAGATTGTAATGGAAATAATAGAAGGGGAATTATTCATAGTTAAGGAATTGAGTCCAAGAGTCATGTGAGGAGATCTGATTCACAAAATGGAAGAGTAGTTTGGAGAGGTTGATCATAGCATAAGCTCTAAAAATTTTAATATTTTAGGAGGAGACATCAATTCTCATAAAAGATCCAACCCAGTTTACCAATATATTGATGAACTTCTCATTCCTTAAAATTGGTTAAAGGTTATACAACCTAATCCATAACATAGAAATAAAAATATGGGACTTATCCAAATCAAAGAATGGAGACTATGGGCACCAAAAAAATTTAAAGTTCTTAAAAAACTAAGGCTTAAAGTTAAGCATAAAGTCTCTATCAGAGGAACTCTAGAACTTGACAAGGAAAAATCTAGAGCTAAACAAGGTGAAAGAGGACACAATAATGGACTTTAAAACTCATAAGCACAAAAATAGAGGGAATAAGCATAAATAAACTTTCCCAGACATTTACCAAAGAGAGATTTGAAACCAAACTCAGCATCCATCTCTTGGTAGAATATTTAGGAATAAATATGTTAGGAATATCCTTAGAAAATTGAACAAGCACATCACCTTAAAAAATTAGGGTGAATCATTGACAAATGAGAGGCATCAACAAGAGGAAGAGTACCAAAAGAGGAACCAGAGGGGATCTAGGATTTATAGAAAACACTACACACATGATAAGGGTTAGAAACATCGATACATTTGGCATAAACCCAATGAATCTTAGATCTATCCATAATTTTATTAGGAGCTTAAAAATAATCAATAAAATAAGGAGGAAGGACCTTTTCCCCTAGTTGTGACACATGTTTTTGGGTCGATAGATTACCAACTAAGGCTATAATTTTAGCACCTGAAGCTATATAGTCGATAATCATGGTGAAGTAGTCAAATATAGGATTCATCAAAAGAGTCTTAATGTTATCTCCCCTATAAGAGTCTATTAAAGTGTTAGTTATTACCAATGAGACATCATCTCCTATCTATAAAAAATACTTACCCTCCACCATATCTATAACCTTTATAGGATTAGAATCCACCCTCACCAAACTACTACCAAGGACAAAAGGCTCATGAGTAGTAGAGGATGAAGGAGGAGAAGATGTAACCACCACCACAAAATACATAATAGATCCATTGACATTTTATTTAATCCCTCATGAAAAACACCTAGCCTCAACCTATTGAGGTTCAACACAACCATATTTTAAATTTTTGAGACTATCTTTTTAATACTGGTTAGGTAAAGGAGTCCCCTTTATAAACTATTAAACACTCCCTCTAACTCACCTTCAATTTTGTCTTTGTTAAACTCAACATATTCTTGATCTGAGTGTTGATTACAGTCTTCTACTTCTAAACCAAAAGTTGAGGCCAATGACACCTATTGACCATTACACTGAGAGTAGGTGAGGGATTTTAATTTGAAATTATCTTTCCCTCTATTTGATCTATTTTAGGGGGTAGAGGGCATACAAAAAAGTCTAGATTAAAGGCTTTCATAACGACTCTTCCTTTTTAATTTTGACTTTAATTTATTTATAATAATCTAGATTTGGTAATTTTTATTTATTATAACTTACACACTATAATTAATTGAATAAATAAAACACATCTTTTCTATGGGATGCCATTATTGACATGTGGTACAAGTCAAGTATATATTTAAATTGTATCATGATACATTGGATTTACTATTGGCTTTTATTTTATTCAACATGCTCACCATGACATCTTTATGCTTTAGTTTAATTATTTACTAATAAGGGTATCATGTACTAAGTTCTTATAGAAGTTAATATCAACTTGAATTTTTTTCTAAATATTGTGTAAAATAAAAATGGTCAATCACATTTTTCAAGAGAAAAAACTTATACAACAATAATTTATGAAAAGTTTGAAATTGAAAATGGAAACACATTATCTCCATCATTATTCTATATACTAGTGTATAAATAAAATCCCCATCTTTAAAAGATAAGAAAATAAGCTCACTATACAATTGATTATATACCTAGTGCTCGAGTCAACATACATTACAAGTCATATCAATAATTAAAGTGTACTAATATTGATGTTATGAGTTCTTGGAAGCTTTGTGATTTGTTACAATGTCACTGAACATAAAATTCTAATACTTACAATTAGTGAAGTTTCTTTACAAAAAAAATGCTGGTGTTATTATTTTAGCACTAATAATAATATCAATTAATGTAAACATATCTTGAGTCTAGGAATTTTGGCTTCTTTTGCCTATAATAGCAAACAATTAAATAATTTAGTGAGTCATGCAACTATTTGCAGTAATAGATATGGAACACAATGCATGACAAAAAATAAATAATTCAATGACTTATGCAACTCTCTACACTAAAAAATTTGGAACACAATAGATTAAAATGAAAATGAACTTACTAGGGGAAGATACACTCCAAATTCAACTTGAGGAAAATACCATTGCACAATTATTCTATCAATTTTTGAGGAAAAATCAATTCACTACTCAACATGATCATGAAATAATCTAGTTAATTAAACACTAAGAGTTATTGTGTAAATGGTAAATAAACATATGAATCACATTCATACATCAAGACACTTACATAATCAATAATAATTATATTAAAAATTAATTCATTTAGTAAAAAATAACATACATAAAATTTAAAGTAAGTTACTCTCACTGTAACGTGTAGTGGCATTACTCTCAAAGATTGGGCTATCGATGGTCTCCAAAATTGAAAGCTATAAAAATAATAAAATAAAAAATAATTGGTGGCCCAAAAATAATTATTAGTAACAACATAAATATTGTATCATAACATACCTTGCTAATAAGGTTTATTTTAAGAAATTATGGGATTTTGTTTGTTACACCTATTTCAAAATTTGGGGCTTGATTAATTTCTACACCAGCATACTTTGTAGCATTGAGTGCCTTTAATGCATTTTTATTGATTTTGAATGATTAAAATAAGGAAACTAAAACACAAGTAAATTATAGGAGTTAAAATCTAATTTGAATGCCTTAGCTGTATTTTTTTTACTTTTAATTTTTAAATGATCAAAACAAGGAAATTAAAACACAAATATTATAAGAGTTAAAATATAGTAATAATTTCCATTAGAAATGCAAAATTATTACATGTAAGTACAAAAAGGTAACAATGGACACATATATAATCTTTTGGTTTGGTATTTATTGGTTCTTAACTCCAATTTTACATAAACTATTAGATCATAAGATATTTAAAGCCTCTTTGTTCACTAGCTATTAGTGGCTAGCTCCACCTTGACATAAGCTATGAGAATATTTTAAAAATGGAATTTAAAGATATAAAAATAAATGCAAATACTATAAGGTATCACATTACAACATAAAAAATAATTATACATGTAAAGCACAACATGGTACTTAACATGTTATAATTATGTCAAAAAACATGGAACTTAAAGATTTGGATTTGTACTCTGGGTAAAAGTGGATCAGCAAGTTTAAGTGAATAACCCATCAGGTCATGAGGTGAAAACATAGTGACATTATACATGGAGTCATAAACAAACAAAAATTGTACATTGTGACCACAGTGTGACGTTGTATATTAATATTGTAGATTAAGCAGAGTTAAATATTCTTTAAAAATATAATTGAAATTAAATAACTTAGAATATCATCAGGGAATAAAAATTCAATATATCACATCTCTCATCCTTAAATGGTTCATAACCTCACCTTCAAATGTAAAAATGACAAATATAATCATGATATCTAATCAAAACAAAACTAGTATATAAGGAGGCCAATTGGTATTCTGAAGATTTGAAATTATTTGGCACACCCCTTTTTTGGTTTAAAACAACTATGAAATTTATTTCCACCAAATAATATGAGGCAAGAACTCAAATTTATAGACAATGTATAAAATTAATTTGAATGAATTAAAATTGCTCATGGGTGTTGTAATTTCAACACTTTCTTCTTTTTTATGTGCAAAGATAAAATGACTAGTTGTGCAATCATGTATTTGGGGTTTAAAATTTATGACCAAAATAATTAAGTAAGATGACCCAATGAAGAGACAAATACAAATGGAAATACACATAAGAGACATTTCCCTCTTGAATGAATTTGTTGTTATTTATATACTGAGTACAATCTATATTTAATATGTAGGGATAATTTTTTAGTACTTCAAATACTTGAACTTGAAACATCAAGTAAGTAGGAGAATAAATTATGAGTCACATTCATAGAGTAAAAAATATAACCTTGTGTGGTTTTTTTCTTTACCAAGTAAAAAATAAAAGATTAATATTAGGGCTTACTTGCCCAAGAATTAGAGAATCAAGGAAAGAAATGACTTATTTAGGTCATCATCCTCTACATTCTTCTTTCTCATAAGAAGGGTATCCCTTCTCCTGAAAGTATACAAAGGTAACTTGGCCCTTAGAATCAATTCTAATAATTAGGATAATAGCTCAAAATATTTAGGTCCTTGTGAATAAAGAACATGAATTATATAATGTAAGAGTTTTCAAAAATAAATTGTTTCAATATGAATTATATGGCACTTAAACTAAAGCCACAAAAATAAAAATTTAATCCATAATCTTTCAATGTGTAAGAGGATCAATCTAATCATTACAATCATAAATATCCCCAAAGTGTAATCAAATACGAATCTCTAACAAAAACCAATGTTCCATAGTAGAATTTCATGGCCTTAAGAGGGTTATAGATATTTATATCCAAATCATCCAAAATAATCCCACATTTATATAAAAAATGAACCTAACTTTTCACTCCATCAAATAAAAAAATTACGTGAGATTGATTGAATATTTAGACTAAACATGAAAAAAAGTATGTTCTCAATATTTTCCTTGACAAAATTTAGTAAAACTAATAAAATCCTGATAGTAATATAGGGGTCCTATGTTGGGGCTATTACATTTATAAATTGGGGTAGAGGGATCCCATGCATCATCACAAGTTTAAAAAATGTTTAAAAAATATTTGCATCTTAAAATAAGGAGTAATTACTATTCAAAAAGAGGCTTTTGAGGGGTGGGAAGGAGTTGGGGGATGAATATCTATATAGATTTTTGGTTGCCAACTATACAATTATATCCAATCAAATTTATTCTTTTTTTCAAACAATTTTTTTTGTAAAATTTTATTGATTTTTATCAGCATGTATTGCACAAAATTTAAAGAATCATTGGACTACTAATAGATAAAATTACTTCTATAATTTATTAGTAATATCCCTTTAAAAATAATTAGTTAGCCCCCAATATGAGACCCCTACCTAAGTGCCAAAATAAAAGTCATGTGATTTGGATCTTAAAATAAATTAAACAAAACTTTAAAAAAAGATGGCAATAAATGCAATTGCTAAATTCCAAAATAAAATCCAACAACTCTATGATCAGTGAAATCTACATTTGGTGAACAAACATGATGTGGCTGTTAACAATAGGAAGTTGATCATTTAATTGGAGCCTATACTATTTACATTAATTTTTGGATTTATTAAGATTTTTTTCCATACACATTCAAAATCACACTGAGTGTAGTGGGAAATTGATAGACTTTGGTGTATTAGTTTTGCAAAAACAAAACACAGCACCTCAAAAATGGAAATATGGCCTCACCAAAGTAAATAGTAGAAAGAAAATGTAGATACACCATCAATTGTCTGGTATTGATAGATTTAAATATTATTACACATATGTCATTGTTTAATTTAGCCCTACTCCCAATAATATCAATTCACATGAACGTAATAATAAAATGTGAAATTTTCAACCAATCAATACATAAAAAAAATATTAGATTTCATTAATTTAAAATATTTTAACTTATTAAAAAAATCACATATTTCAATATACATGTAAAATAATAATATTTTATTGTTTAATAAATTATAATTTAATCATAATTTAGAAGAAAATGATACTAGAATATCCTTTTCAGACTAATAACAATATCATATTTTAAATGTCACTACCAACCATATTATATTGAAGTATAAAGCTATAACACTATTTCAAGTCTAAGTTGTTAATGGCATATTAAAAAATAATTTGAAAATATAGTTATACATGGTTATATCCAAAAATTCTCTTACAAATCAATGGACTATGGAAATATATTCTCATTAATATAATTATAGTAAACTTATCTCTTCTACATGAGATGATCTTTAACCTACAATTGGAAATCTTATATAAAAATAGGGAAGTTAAAGTGCTCAAGTAGAGGATTGTACCACCCACCCATAATTATTGAAATGGAGCATATTATTATGCAATAAAAATATATTAATTATGAAAAATATAGTTAAATTATAAGAAATAAGGCAAGTATTCATCCATTATTCCATGAAAATAAGGAGAAAAAAAAAAGGAAATTGCAAATACACTTGGTGAAGTCTATGGATAAAGCGTGGTAGTATTACTCAAAGGCACATGGAATATGAAAGAATAACATTAAATTATGGGGAATATGGGTGTAATCCACTAAAAACTAACCATGATAGGGATAGGAGAAAAGACTAAACACATAGAAACAAATATTATAGTTTAGGGCCACCATAGGGATCAAATCTTTGGGATTAAAAACTTTAAATGAACTTGAGTTTAATATTGTACTTTATAGACATCATAATCATCATAATATTTTATATTATAGTCCTCATCATGGTCATGATTAGTTTATTGATCTTGACATTATGGCATTCTTTTCTTGTCTTATTTTGTATTTGGTATAATTAATTTATTTTTCTTGTGTAAGATGTATTGTATAATTTGCATTTTATGAGATTCCATGAGTTGGATTTGTTTTTATTTTAAATTAAGATACGCTTTCCTTTTACTAATTTTATTCTAAATATGTTTATGTTATCAATCAGACTTGCACCCTTATGAAGGTAGTTTTAGGCCTTCATAGTCTATTGAAACATGGTTACAATCCTAAGCTGTGGGAGACCTAATCAGTGGATTAAATCTCTAGATTCTATGGGCTATCTCCCTTTGGTGTCTCAACTAGGATCTTTACTCTATGCTACAAAATTCTAGGAAAAGTGAGAGAAACTTGAAATAAAATCCTATCTAATGATGGTGATACATTTGTATATTTTGATTGATCCACTCAATTAGAGCTCCAAAAAACATTGATTTAGACAAGAGAAAGGTTGAATTTTCAACTCTAATTGACCAATATGCATAATTATTTCATGAAAAGGTTCTATCTTATGATCAAAGCTTGAGGGAAATGATGGAATAGGCCTAATTCAAGGCACTAACCAGCCACTTGCATCCACTCTAAACTTAGCGAAAAGACATTAAACACAGAACATGACCTACATAATCTGACCAGCTAGTAACTAGGTAAGAATCAAGACTTGACAAGGAATAAAAATCTATCACTTATGCAAATCAATGACATAAATACACTATACCAGCATCTAGAAATTGAAAATTATCCTTCTATTAATCTAAAAAAAGGTTATAACTCAGTATTTGGTAGAATTTTGTCTTGCTAAAAGAGGGATACAATTCAAGGCTAAAAAGCTAACTTATATATAGACAAATACACAACAACTAAGAAGTTGGCATTGAAAATAGAAGAAGACAACTCCCACTATAGCCAAAGTCTAATTTGTGTTATCACAGACTTCCAAATTTGTCTTTTGTCTTGCATGAAAATCCCTTTGGAATTGAAAATAGATAGTGGGCTCATCTTGGTTTGTTCTCTTAACATGCATGAAATCTACGCCCACCTCCAAATATGGAACTCCTCTTGAGCTGTTGGAACATTTGAAAGGCTTCCCTTTGCATGAAATATATGCCAAAATCAAATTTAGAACTGTGATTGAACTGTTGGAATGTTTAAAAACTTTTAATCTTTCAAACGGTAAACCACTTGAGTCCTCCATGCAAATGAGTCTCCATTTTTAGAACTGAAGGTGTCATGTTTGAAACGGTTACACCTAGATGTGTCTAATCCTATTTTGGGATACTTTTCATGTGGTGGAATGCATTAATATATTTATATTGGATATTGAAATCTCTTGTATTTTTTTTAGTTTATTTTTTTTGTGCATGTTCTTTAGCTTGTCTTACTCTTTATATTTATTCATATATTCCCTTTGCTCATTATCTCTATTTCTTCCTGTGGAATTTTTAAAGCTTTTGTGCACTTATCTATTTCCATATATGTTATTCCCACTATCAATATTTCCTCAGAAAAATTGTCCATCACTATTTTATTTGTCCATTCCCTTGTTTATTTCCTCTATCTTTTCCTTCGAACAAAAAGTCTAAAGGAATTACTTCCTTGGTCTCCTTGTCTATCTTTTTCTTATGGGCCTTTGTCTTTGTCTCTATCTTTTCCATTAAGTCATTTTCCCATAGACAAAATTTCCATGGGAATTGTCTCTTGGGCTTTTCCTTTGGCCTTTGGAATTCTTCTTTGGACTTATGTCTTCAAACAAAAAGTTTGTAGTTTATCCTTCCTAGGCCTCTCCTTTCCTTTTCCAAAGGAATTACTTTGGATAATTTGTCTGAATGAATTCCTTCAAACTTTTTTAAAGTAATTTTTGATGAGTTTTTATTCCTTTTGAATCTTTTCAATCCCATCTCCTTGTTTATTCCTTCGGCTTAATTTCTAAACAGACAATTCCTTCAAAGAAATGAGAATGGTCTCTTAGAAAATTCCACTTGCCCTTTGTTTCTTCAAAGTGTCCCTTTGGGCATTTTGAAATGTGACTTTATCAAAGGGTTGGTACCCTTAAATATTCTTGTAAATTTCCTATTTCCCTTTCAATTGTCTCTCTCCCTTGGAAAGTCTTTTGAAGGAATTCCTTCAAACTTTTTGTCCCTACCCTTCGGGCTTATAAATTGGTCCTTTGGAATTCTTGTGATGAGCTTTCCCAAAGCATTATTACCCTTCAGGATTATTTTAATGTCGCTTTGGATTTGAAAGACTACCCATCAATTTTATGCAAATGCCTTTGGATTTCTTCAAGTGAACTCTTCTCCTGAAACATGCCCTTCTTCTGAAAGTCATATACCCTTTGGGTTTTCTCAAGTGTCCCTCAAAATAAATGGCAAGCCCTTCAATGAGTACCCTTTGGAATTATGTCAATGGTCCTATTCCCCTTAAAAATGGTCTTTTGACTTTGTTTCTTAGTCGTAATATAAAGTAAAGTACCCTTCAAAATGACTGCAGAGTATCCTTCAGAATTTTTAAGTTGCCTTTCAAGTTTCTTGTGAAAGAACCTTCCTGAAGGGAAAGAACCCTTCAAGAAACCTATAAAGGACCCTTCTTCTTGTATTTTCTTCAAAAAAAAATTCTAAAGGATTTTTTTCATAATCTTCTTCAAAGTATCCCCTCAACCTGGTCCTCTTCCCCTTCTTAGAAAGGCATGTTTATGTAAAATATCAAATGATAGAGGTTGTAATTCTGACCTGTAGGGTCAAAATTGTCAACATTTAGGTTACTCTATTGAAGAGAATGCTTGCAATGATTAAAAAATTGTCCATATAAATTGTATTTAAATCACAAAACAATAGTAAACTTGGTATATGTACATGAGTTTTAAACTCACAAAGAAATGATAGATTTTATCCATGACTGTAAACTCCTCAGACCAAACATGAAGTAACCTTTATCCTTCAAAATAAGAAGGGAAACACATGAAAAAAATAAAAATAACTAAGAAGAAAATGTGTAAACAAGAACTTATTTTAACAAAATAAAATGAAACTACTATGCTTGAACATCACTTGGAGAAAAGTAAAACAAACTATGTACAAGGAGTTTTACTCTTCAATAGCAATATTTTAGATGTATCCCATTAACTGGGATTAGAAGCTCCTGACCATCTACCTTTGTAGGTTGGAAGGTATCACAATATTTCTAGTTGGAAATTATATATGGGCCACTCCAAATGGAATCAAACTTTGTGTGCCTTCCTGCTTTAGCTCTATCCTCATCTCACTTGAGGACCAAATCGCCTTCTTTGAAACTTTGTGAAGAAGTTCATTTTTTGAAAGTTCTCTTCACCTATGCTTGAAGAATTTTCATGTTTAGCATGGACTGATTTCTTGTCTCTTCCAACTCCATAAGCTCAGCATACCTAATTTCCATAGGCTCATTCTCCAATAACTCAAGTTGATGTATTAGTTCCAAAGCAAGAAATTTAAGAGAAATGGGTAACCTTGATTCATTACCATATACCATCTTGTATACAGAGTTGGCTATTGATCTTTATTAGGTGATCCTATTATCCCATATAACTAAATTCAACTTGAAATGGCATAATATTTGATTATCTTCAATAGTCCTTATGATCTTCAATAGCTTCTTATCCATAGATACAACAAATCCATTGCCTTGTAGATAATAGTTTGATGAAGTGTTGAGATAAACTCCATGTTGGACAGCCCATTGAATGATCCTAGATCCCACAAAAGTCATTGAATTATAAAAAATAATAGTTAAAATAACTCCAAACCTAGTAAGTAAACCTTCATAGAAATCAAGAACATTAGTTTATTTTGCTTCTTTCAATGTTTTAGATTACGGTAAAAGCAGGTTTTGAAGGGGCCCCAAAACCTTAATACAAGGAAAGAAAGAAAGACCATCCAAGACCACAGGCAAAGCCTAAAAACTACAGTAAGGAAGTAGCAAAAATAGGTTTTTAATGGACCTGAAACCACCAGAAAGACTACCGGTCAAAACCCAGATTTAACAAAGATCTGGCTACACCAAAGGCAGAAGATTACAAAAAGAAACCATAGAACAGGACCAGTTTACATAACCAACAAGAGGAACCAGACTATTCATCGAGTTCCAATATCATTTTCATAGTTTCTTTTCCTTTCACAACAATATACTGGGTAGTGGTTGCCAACATCATGGCTCCTTCTTTTGTAGCCTTCTTTCTTGAACTTTGTCTCGTCCTTTTGCTAGGTCCCTCCAAGGCTTTGGTCTCCTCGTTAGCTCTTTTTCCAATATTGGCAGCAACAGCACAAATATTGGATGTAACTTCCTCCATTTTCGTTATGTTGTCCTTAATGAGTTCTCAGAGGTTATTCTCGTAGGCTTTGAGCTTGACTGGGATATCTCTTATCTGATTTTCCATATTGTTAATTTTGTTCCATACAGCTTTCAGAGTATCTTCCATAGTTTCCACTTTTCTTTTGAGATCCATGATCTCCCTACATGTCCAAGAATCAAGTTGGAAAGATGCCTCTACTTTGCAATTGACCCAAGTCATTGGTGTGTGTGTTTCATCAGTCTATTTTTTCCCTCTCCATTCCTCAGAATTTTTATTGGGACTGTTCCTGGCTTCTTCAAAGATATCCTCTCGACCCTTTTGATCCTGTTCTTTATTTCCAGTTTGAATTTCCATGTCCATTTCTTGATTTTCATCCTGAACTATAGTTTCCTTTTCGTTTCTTGAAGCAGGGTCCTCAACAGGGCCATCCTGGACAAATTCATCCTCTGACACTTTTTGATTTTCCTCCGTATCTTTTGTTCTGTTTGTAGAATCCTCCTCTATGTTGACATCTTCTTTTTCATTCTTCTCAGGACATTCTTCATCCTCATTAGAGTTTGTCTCCCAGCTTTTAGTTCCTTCTTCTTCCTCCAAGTTTTCCTCCCTGGGTTTATCTATTCTCTCCCGTTCAGTATCTTCTTCTACATTCTAATTTTTAGCACTAGGGAGCTTGATTTTGCCTTTCCCTTTTACACTTTCACTCTTTCTGTTCCCTGACTCCTTATTTTTCCCCTAGTTAGGGTGCTTTACCATTGCATTATTCTTGCAATAGCCTTTGATTAACAGAATAAGGCCTTCATGTAGGATAGGGCACATTTCCTTTTTCCTATGAGCATATAAACTTTGGACCAAGGAGAAGCGAAGGTAAAAGGGAAAAGATAAACTTACCTTGTGCCTGAAATGATTAAGGAAGACAAAGTGGAATTTGTGCACTCACTTACTTCTCCCATCCAAGATGAAGTACTCCCTTATATAGCTTAAGACATCCCTCCATATCCCTTTAATCTGATCCAATTCATAGAAATCCCCATTCTTGACCAGCTTCTACTCTTCCTCATCCATCTTGGGGAACTTACAAAAGGCCTCATTCGAAATGCTTGTCTGCTTGGAGAATTTAAGTCCATTCGTAGGCAGCCCTATCACCTCTGCTATAAAATCCTCTGTTAGGTTCACTGTGATACCATGCAAGGTGACCCTTTCATCAGTCCAATTTTTGAAGAAAGCCATTGTGATATGCGGTTTTGACCCATGGAGCCTTTCCATATAGTTCGCAACTTTTCCTTTCTATAGAATTCTCCAGACTTCTTGTTTCTCTTTCCATTCATCACAGCTCTTGGGTTCCTGCTTCCTGGGTTCTCCCTTCCTTTCACGAGCCATACTCATTTTCTTTGAAACCTAGTCGCTATGGTCTTTACAATGATCCCACCTGCTACCAAATTGATTAGAAAGTCAGCTTTGTTTGTGCATCTTCAGGATCCGCTTCTCACTCTTGAGGGCCTTCCTCTTTAATGATTATTGTCCTTTCCTCGCGTTGCCACTCCTCTAACTCATTATATTTCTATTACGCTCCAATATTTCCTTCCTTTGCATGAGTTGCATCATGAAGAATGAGCGCCCTCAAATCCACATTCTTTTCTAATGTTTCATGCCACCTCACTGTTTGACCTGTCCGGACTGCACAATTAGCTAGCCAATCTGCAACACCATTGGCTTCACGAAAGGTGTGGGTTATAGTCACTTCTTCAAAAAAAATTATTAATGTTTTCATCTCCATTACCTTAGCCTCTATGGTCCAAGACATAGTATTTTTATTGTTAAGAATATTTATGATATTCAATGAGTCCCCTTCAAGCCACAATTTGGGATATCCCGAGTCCACAGCTATTTTGATGGTCTGAAGGGTAACTGTAGCTTCAGCAATGTGGCAATTCGATTTACCAATGGGGATTGCAACATCATCAATTACCTTTCCCGTATGGTTTCTCAAAACTCCACCACAACCTGCATTCCCCAGGATCCCTTTGGCAGCACCATCAAAGTTTCCTTTAATCCATCCTTGAGGGGGAACATTCCAAGTAACTCCTGATCTGGGATTATCAGGTTTACCTTTAGAATTATCCGTCCTTAAGGGGTTATCCACTTGGAGAGTTGAGCTTGGATTCTTTTGTGATAAAAAATTCTCTTTTATAGCTCTAATGATGTTCTGTCCTACCACCCATCCAGGAAGTTCTTTATTTCTAAAGATTCGGTTATTTCTTTCCTTCCATATTCCCCACCAAATATGGGGAAGAGTAAGTTTCCATAAAAAAAGAACTTCAGGATTCTTGGAGGGGCAGTACCAGCTTTTGAAAGATAATTCCACATTTTTATGGTGGATCTATGCAATGCCCCAAAAATTGAGGATCTCTTTCCAAACGAGCTGAGTGAAGGAACAATTCACGAACAAATGATCTCTATCTTCAAGGTCTTTCCTACAAAGAATACACCTGTTTACAATATTTATTCTGTGTTTCTGTAAATTATCCAAAGTTAATATTTTGTTTTGGAGAAGGGTCCAGAAAAAGAATTTGATTTTAGGGATGAGCCCCTTAATCCAGGCTCTCATCCATAACGGTTTGCTACCATTTCCCTTTGAGGTGAAGATGGAAGAAACTTTAAACTGTCCGCTTGGCTCATTGTGCCAAACAATTTTATCTTCATGGTTAGGATATAGAGATATAGCATTTAGAGATAATTGAATATCCTTGAGATCTTGATCATAGTCAGTGAGGTTTACCCAAGAGTTGTTCTGCCAGTATTGGTTAACCATTATTCCCACTCTTTGCTTGTATCTGTCTATAACATCTTTATCTTGGATTTCTTCTTGCAAAGGTTTTCCTCTTAACCAAATATCTTCCCAGAACTTCACCTTTTTACCATTGCCAACTTTCCATGAGCTTCCTTCTTCTAAAACATGTTTTGTCCCCTGGACTGCCCCCCATATGGCAGAAGGAAGAGAAATGTCTGGAGTAGTAAAGAATTCAGGGAGTGACTTTGCCTTGAATAAGTACTTGTGCTTCCATATTTTACTCCATTCTTTATTTTCCTGATAAACCCTCCACCCCTGTTTAGCTAAGAGGGCTGTGTTCATACTTCTAATTTTCCTTATACCTAGTCCACCTTCCCTGACAGGCTTGCAGATGTTATCCCATGCTATAAGAGGCATTCTCCTTTTCTCCTCAGTACCTGACCAAAGAAAGTTTTTCTGGATTTTTTCAATAGCTTCAGCAAATTTTGTGGGGATTTTGAAAAGACTCAAAGCGTACGTAGGTATGCTTTGAAGACTTGCTTTGAGGAGTGTGAGCTTTCCACCTTGGCTTAGAAGACTGCCTTTCCATCCTGCCAATTTATTATTAAATTTGTTAATAAGTCCTTCCCAAAAAGCTTCAGGAGCTTTCAACCCAAAAGGGAGACCAAGGTAAGAGGAGGGAAAAGATCCTATGGATCATTCAAGGATTTTTGCTATTTTGTTCTGTCTGTAATCTGGGGTATTAGTGAAGAATACTGCACTTTTGTTCCAGTTAATCAGTTGTCCAGAGGCAGAGGAATATAGATTTATAGCTTCCTTTAGAGTTCTAGCTTCTGTGACTTTAGACTATCCCATGAAAATAGTGTCATCCACAAATTGACCATGGGAACATATTAAAGGATGCGAAGAGGGTTTCAGGCCCTTAAATAATCCTTTATGAACTAAGTCCCCTAGGTATCGCCCCATACTATCAGCCATGATAATAAATAGAATAGGGGAGATAGGATCCCTCTGTCTTAATCCCCTAAACAGATTGAAAAAATGAGACAAACTCCCATTTACCAACACAGCTGTTTGATAATATCAACCACTCTTTGTTCAAAGCCAAAGGCAATAAGGCTATTTGAAAGGAATAGCCAATCCACCCTATCATATGCTTTAGCTATATCCACTTTCGTTAGGAACCCCTCATTTTTTGAGCTGAATAATGAGTGAATATTCTCATGCGCCGTTATAATAGAGTTGAGAATTTGTCTGCCTAAAATGAATCCATTTTGCTGATCAGCTATTACCAAAGGGATCACTTGAATTAATCTAGTCGTTAGAACTTTGGATATTATCTTATAGAAGGAGTTGCACAAGCTAATCGTTCTGAACTGATCAGGACATTCAGCTAGAGCCTTTTTTGGAATAAGGCACAAAAAAGTGGCATTAACTTCCTTCAACATCTATTTAGCTCCAAAAAACTCCTTCACTGCATTACTGACATCCTTGCCTATAATTTTCTAGAGCTTTTGAAAAAAAAACATGGGGAAACCATCTGGTCCAGGTGCTTTTTCTCCTCCTAAAGATCTAACTGCTTTGAAGATTTCCTCCTCCTTAGGTATAGAACATAACATATTATTCTGCTCCTTCGAGACCAATGGAGGAATCACGCGTAGGATATCAGCCTGGCTTTTCAAGTTGATGTTTCTATTAGCCTTCATTAGGGAAGAGAAAAATGAGATCATTTCCTCCTTTATTTCCTTTTCCTCTGTTATCTTCTGATCTCCTTTTTTCAAGTGATGAATATGTGTTTTCGCTCTGTGTTTCAAAGTGGAAAGATGGAAAAACTTTGTATTTTTATCTCCTTCTTTCAACCATTGCACCCTTGATGTTTGTCTCCAATAGGTTTCTTCCTTAGTTATAATGTCTTGATATTGAACCAATTGTTCACTTTCTTCTCTATGGGATTCTGGGGTATATCCATTTTGCTAAAAATTTTCCTGAATTCTACTGATATCCTCCTTTATGGTCTTATTTTTCTCAAAAATATTTCCAAAACAATCCTTATTCCATTTCTTAACTTCCTTTTTAACATTTTTGAGTTTGGAGGCAACTCTAAAGAGAGTTGTTCCCTCAATAGGTATATTCCACCACTCTTTTATTTTGCTTTCAAACTGTGGGTGCTACATCCACATCTTTTCAAATCTGAACGGATGATTCTTTTTTTGGTTCAATTTGACTGCTATAAGGATAAGAGGGAAATGATCCGAGCTTATTCTATGGCATGCTTCCAACTTACAAGTATAGTCTTTTATCCAGTCTGGGGAAATGAGAGCCCTATCAAGCTTGGCCTGTATACATTCATTATCAAGTCTCTTATTGCTCCAGGTATACTGAATTCCTTGCAGCTCCACATCCATTAAACCCTCTTTACTTATAAACTCCATGAGATCAAATCTCCCTTCCATTTGAATAGTGTTACCACCCATTTTCTCATAATCATAGAGAGGAACATCAAAATCTCCCATTATAATCCATCGCCCACAATAATCTTTGCTTCTGAGTTTTGAGAAAGTTTCCCATAACTTTTTCCTTTCATTCCTGGCATTGGGAGCATAGATATTGACAACATACCATCTTTCCTTTTGGTCAACACTAGTAATATTAACAGCCAAAAAATTTTTACTTTCCATCAAAATAGAACCAGAATATTGATTTTTTTCCATAGCATCACGGTTCCTCCTGAAGCACCTTCAGAGCTACTGGCCTTAATGGTATAATTTTTAAAGTCTTTGATCTGTTCTGCTTTTTCTTTACTCATTTTGGTTTCTTGAAGCAGAAGGAGGTCTGGCTTTTGCTCTCTGACAAAATTCCTAACTAAATCTACTTTATATATGCTATTTAGCCCCCTAATATTCCAACTAAGAATTATCATTTGTTTGAATTGTTTAGGAGACATTGCTGCAGGGTTACCTACTTTCCATCTGCTATATTGTGCTTACTTTCCATCTCTCTATTCTTCTTTGCAGATTTTTTCCCAGGTTTATCTGAATATCCTACATCCGATTTTAATTTGACTTGCATTTCAGATCCTTTTCCTTCTTTACTCCTAAGAGGACTATTTACTTTCGCACCACCATTTCTCGTCATCATGTGATTAGTATTGTTCTTTTTCTCTCCTTTTATCTTTTAGTTTTTTGAGTTTTTTCCAAACTCTTTCTTTTCTTCTGCCATTAGGGCCTCTTTCGCTGGAGTGTTATTTTCAACCTTTGATACCTCCTGCTTTTCCCCCATCTGAACTTCACACAAATCTCCCTCTCCTTCTTCTATGTTATTCCCCCCTTTAGGTAATACTTCTCCTTCCTCTAATCCTTCATTATCCTTTACCTTTGAAAATTGATTTTCTAAACTTTGGGTGTTTTGGATTAGGAAATTAGCTCCTTCTTCTGTTAGAAGATCTAGTTTTTTGTCCTCTGATCCCTTCCCCTTCTCTTCCATCAAGGGACTAAATTTTTTTAATAGGGGCTCTATAGCTCCTAATAAATTTAGGTCACCCTCTTCTTCTGTTGCAGAGATTTTATCCTTATCTGTGTGTTGGTCAGCTAAGGCTTCTTGAGTCTTCCCTATCTTTTGATAGTCTTCTTTTACCTTCCATATTTTCTTTTGTTGGATCTTTATATTTTTCCCTTCCTGAAAATTTCTTGAAAGGGATCTACCCCTGTTAGGACAATTCTTAACCTAATGCCCCTATTTCTTGCACGCATAGCAAGAATTTGGCAAATCTTCGAAGACAATCTCTTGGGTTTTCTTACCAAGCTTAGAGATTAGTTCCACTTTTTTGGGGAGATGGTTCAGGTCTGCCACTTTAACATAAATTCTAGTGCTTTGGAGTTTAGTTCTTGAAGCCGTGGCGTTATCCACAGCCACTAACTCACCAAATGAACTAGCAATTCCATTGAAAATGTTCTCGTGCCAGAATTCTAATGGAAGCCCAGGTAGTCTAGCCCATATAGGGGTAGTTAAGAAGAATGAGTCTGATAAATCCATTTTTGGTTCCCATTTCTTGATTGTAAGAGTGCTTTTTCCAAAGGACCAAGGTCCTTCACTCAGAATCTTATTCAAATCTTCTTTACAGTTAAAGATAAAAGAGAAAAAACCATTCACCATTGGTGCAATGTCTACTTCTCTGCATATAGCCCATTTCTTTCTGATCATAGATCTGAGTGAATCTATATTTGGTCTAGCTCCTAGAAACTTTCCAACTAGGGTGAGATCCAATGATGATACAAAGAAATCAAGTAGAGGGTCTGGGATGAAAATTTGAAACTCACCTTTCTCCCAGCATGATTTAGAAGTCACAGATGGGAAAAGGGATTTCCCTGTCAGTTTTTTCCCAAACAATGACAACCAGGTCCTTTGTTCAGGGACCCCTGTCTATCTTTCAGAGTTCTTTTCTTTTTTATATTCGGATTTATCTTTCGCTTTCTCTGTGAGTTGTTCTAACGCACTTTTTGATGGTGAGTCTCCAGCCCCACTATAGGACTCATTAACAGATGAAAGCCTTCTTGTGTTTGCATCAGTTAGTAAACCTGACCCTCCACATTTTCCTTCTTCCTCTGCTGTACCACCAGGATTTGTTCCTCTTGCCAAATTCTTCCCATTTCTTTTCTCACTCATTCCGAATTCAAAATCTATTCCACCTACATCATAAGAAAGCTTGCTTCTTTCAATGTTATTGCTTTTGTCCAATGTGTGAAGTAATCTATAGGAGTGAGAATCCATTTATGTCCTAAACTTGAAGGAGGATTAATGAGGCCAATAAATTCCAATCCCCATTGGAAAAAGGGTTGATCCATCGCTATTGGCTAAAGAGGTAAGGCTGCAAGTTTCATTTTTCCTACAAACATAACACATTGTTTGCACTTTCTAACCCATGTATGCCAATCACCAAATATACTAGGCCAATAGTACCCACCTCTCATGATCTTAAGAGTTTTATTTCTTGTGAAAAAATTTCCTCCACCATGTCCATCATGGAATTCTTCAAGTAATCTTTGAGTTTGTCTTAGTTCTACACATCTTAGCAACATTCCATTGATATCTTTCTTGAATAAAACACCATCAACAAGAAAAAATGGAATTGATTGCAATCTAAAACATTTTATCTTTGAAGAATTGAGATGAGAGGAATAAATAACATCTTGGAGATAACTTAGAAATTCATGAAACCAGTTGGAAGGTGAGGTATGACCAGTTGCAACCTTTTCATCATTTGACACCAAAACAAGCTCATTAGCCTCTTGCAAGTCTTGTGTTAGATGCTCACAAAATCATTTCCCTCTAATCAGCTTTGTGACCTTAACTTTCACATCATACTCCATTACCTTGGTTATCCAACTAGCTCTTTTCTTATTTATATCTTTGTTCAAAAAGAACTCCTTGATGCTTAGATGGGAAACAATTAGGTGTATCTTATTGTTAAACAACAAGTATCTAAATTTTTTAAGAGACCTTATGACTGAAAGCACATGATTTTCAACAAAATAATAGCTTATTTCATACTCCTCCAAGCCTTGACTAAAGAAGGCTATTGGCTTCTCCAAATCCTCTTGATTCTGCTACATAAGAATGCCTAAAATGGTGTCCATGTTAGCATAAGTGTACAAAATTAAATCTTTCATGAAATCTAGATTTATAAGAATAGGAGCACTAGATATGGCCTTCTTAATATCCTCAAACCCTTTTATTCCTTATTTCAACTAGTTGAATTTCTAATTTTTATTTAGCATGGTTGTAAGTGGCTTAACTAAAATGACAAAATTTGAAATATATCTCCTTATGAAATTGATTTTCCCAAAGAAATTTTGCAAAGCCTTTTTGTGTTTAGACAAAGAGAGTGAAAGAATGGATTTAATCCTTTTATCATTTATGATTAAACCATGATTTGAAATAGTATGTCCAAGAAGCTTACCTTCATGAACCAAAAAAACACACTTTTTGGGATTTATAGATATCTCAAATTGCCTACACCATTTGAACACTTGCCCGAGATGAACCATGTGATCCTCTGTATTCTTTGAAAATATTGTTATGTCATCCAAATAAATAAGTACAAACCTATTAATAAGGCCTTGGAATTCCATATCCATGGCTCTCTAAAAGGTTGCTCTAGCATTAGACAAATTGAATGGCATATTTTTGTATGCAAATATTCCCCACTTAGTTTTGAAGGTTGTCTTAAATTGGTCTTCTTCCTTGACCAAAATTTGATTGTAGCCACTATATCCATCCAAAAAATAAAACCTCTTTGAACCTACAACAAGCTATAAAATTTGTTCCATTTATGGCAATGGATAGTGATCTTTAAGGGAAGACCTATTAAAATCATGAAAGTCAACACACAAATGAATCTCACCATTCTTATTTCATACCAGAACAAGATTTTCCACCCAAGTTGAGTTCTTTATTGGAAATATAATAGTTGATTCTATGAGCTTGTGAAGCTCAGCTCTCATCAAAGGCTCAAACTTAGGATTGATTAGCCTTTATCTTTGTCTTACTGGTTTAGTCTCTTACTATAACTCAATGGTGTCCTGAGCTAAAATTGGATCAAATCCCTTGAGATTAATATACTGCCATGCAAATATATCAGAAAAACTTGTGCATAACTCAAAGAAATCTTTCTTTTGTGAAGGAGTGCATACCTTACCCAACTTCAATAGCTTACTAGTTGTAATCTTTACATTGGCATAGTGTTCTTCCTTTATTGACAAGAATGACTTATCTTTCCTTAGTTCATCATCTCCATTGAAAATGTTTTCAAGTGTGACCAATCCCTTGGGTAGATTATTTGTTTTCAATTACACAGTATGATCACCATACTACTATAAGTGCCTTGTTTGGTTTCTTGAAGAAAACTCAGCCTCTTCTTGTAAAAATATAATAATTTGATTGTCATCTTTGAACACTTGCCAATTATCATGATTATTTGAAACAAAGGGCCTTCTAACCACCTTTATATGTGAGTGAATTTCCTCACATTTATATTAGTTGGAATTCTAAATTGGGACCCAATAATAGCTAGCCTATTAGCATGTTTATTCTCACCTCTTGGTATTG
Source organism: Torreya grandis (assembly GCA_037957365.1). Classification (NCBI taxonomy): domain Eukaryota; kingdom Viridiplantae; phylum Streptophyta; class Pinopsida; order Cupressales; family Taxaceae; genus Torreya; species Torreya grandis. The sequence continues at coordinate 515,534 of JARHVA010003205.1, read as the reverse complement.
GTTGAATGTTAAAAGCTTGGAAATCTTCAAGTAAATCCCAAATTATATGCTTTTAAGATTTAAGCAAAAAAAAATTAATACATTCAAACCTCTTAATTTGAGGACTACATGCTCACTATCTACAAACACTTGCAAAGAATTGACTTTCATCTTCCTAGCCCAATGCAAACTGTGAACTAGTGCTTCATACTCAGCAACATTGTTTGAAAAACCAAACTCAAATTTAATAGAATATAAATACCTTTTTTTTTTGGATAAACTAACATCATTATAGCTCTGATTCCATGTTTATTCCTTGATCCATCAAAGTACAATTTCCATAAACCTTCATTAGACTCATCTTATTTGACCATGGTTAGAATTGGTACATCATTCTCATGAAGGAAATACACACCAAGTCATTCTTATTTAATCAATTTATAAGGATCATGATCATTAAAATTGGAATCCCACTCATCAATGAATAAATTTAGAACTCCATCCAAAGGTGATCCATTTTCTACTTCACTAGCTTCTAGTACTTCATTTGAGATGATACAGTTAGTATTCACAACACTTGGCATATATGGCTCCATATGAAAATGTGTAATAAGCTCATAATGAATTGTTACCTTAGTACCATACCTAGTTTTAAATATAAAATAAGTCTAATCATTTGGCTAATATCCCCCAATCTTAGAGGTGAAGTCTCTTGAAAGGAACATAGCAAAGTAAGGAGGCAAGTCTACGACAACAACATCCTACTAAATAGTAACATTGGGACAAGCATGTAATGTTAATTTTAGATATTTTATAATGCATACCATATTTTTTGGTGACCCATCCAATTGCAATACTCCTTTAGTGTTTAGCCCATAAACAAGTCCAAGCTTGTTTGCAATCTATTTAGGCATGATTGTACTACTAACTCCACTATTCACCATACAATTATGAACCAAAGTATCACCTACTATCAAAGAAAGGTAAAAAGGAAGAGTTTTCTTTGATTTAACCTCATATTTTTCCACCTTTTCCTTATTATTTACTTTTTATATGTGTTACTTTGATGGCTGATCCTAATTAATTACGACAACACCTTCTTGTCAAACTAGTTTTGGAGACAATTCAAGAGCTGAAAGCTCTTGAATGAGCTTATCCTTTTGTCTTGGAATGGAAAGAGAATCCAACATACTAATGATAATATTATATTTCTTCATTTGATCTACTATACTGAATTGAGATCCACTAACCTTTAGTTGTACCTTCTAAAACATTGGCTTATCATGAACTGAAGGTAGTTGATGAACCTTACCAACCTCTATATTATGTTTTTTTTGAGTTATAGGGACAAGAAGTTTCTCTTTGGTGCTCTTATAAATAACCCTAAGAATACTTTAAGAATTTTTTATCTCTTGAGCCTCTTCAATGGCTCTTCTTTTAGATCTAGTTATAGCTACAACTTAACCACTTGAATTATTAGTTTCAACACCTTGAGTAAAAGAAACATGATCATCAAATTGCTAATTCACATTAATGACATCAAGTTAACTTTAAACTTGATGATTCTCTCCTTGTGATGCCAACCCTGTATCCTTGTAATGACCTCCTTGAAAAGAAAACTCTTCTTATGTTATTTGTGGCATAGTGATGTTTTATGATACCAAGGCTTGGTTTTGAGCATCATTAAGATTTGAGGACTGCCAAATCAAATCTTACATCATGTTATTTTGAGGTGGGGTGGGAATAATGGCCTTTTAAGTGGAAAGAACATTAGGATTAAGGGAAACATATGGCTTAGCTAGAGTTATGGCTCCCTATGATTGATATGGTGGTCTATTCTCTTTGAAACCCTAATAAAGAGGCCTTTGATGTTTGAAGGGCTGATAGGTGTTCTAATTTTATTATTGATAAAGCATATTAGACTGATATTTCTATTTCTTGAGCTACACTATTTCATTTCCAAATTATTGTAGAAAACTTTTCAACTCACCTATCGCTTGACTAGTAAGGGTTGTAATTTGAGCTGTAAGTGGTGGAATAAGAGCTAAAGATGGAACTTGAGGAATTTGAAGGGCTGGTATGGAACTTATTTCTACAAATATAGACATTAGAGGTCTTGGAGAAAGCTTACCAGCTTATATCAAACTATTTTCTACCCTTATTTCAACCTCATAATCACGTGGTAAGGTAGTACCACCCATTGACTGTATAATCACACTAATGTCAAAATTAAGGGCTTTTAAATAGTACAAAAATGCATATTCAGAGGATGGCCTTATTAGCATAGGTACTATAGTCCATGTCTTTTAGAATGTGAGGTTAAAATTAAACATGAACTCATGAGGAGCCCTTGTTATGGTGGTTAATTTCTCAACTAAAGATAGGTGATTAGATTTGTCCTCAAATTGCTTTACTAAGGTTTCACCTAATTAATCCTATGTAGAAATGGAATTTAGTGGGATATTTCTATACCATTGTAATGCTTTTCCTTTGAAGGAAGTAGTAAGCAATCTAATAATAACATTATCCTTAATAACATTATAGACTAAAAAAAGATTAGCCACATCTTGGATATGCTTAATAGGGGTTATTGGATTTTCTCCTGAGAAGAATGGGATACTCTTGAGGGTAGACACTAGAATGTCATCAAACTAGGCTAAATTTCATGGGCTACCTCTATTGAATGGAACAAACACTTGGTTTCTAAGGGCCATTTGGATAGTGGGGATTATAGTGCTTAGAATAATAAGATGACCAGGAGGCAAATACTATTTTTGAGGATATGGTTTTTCCCTCCTAAATCTTGATCTCTTATAAGATATAAATTCAAAAAGAATACCTTTGCTTGCTGACCTTATGGTAACCTTTGGCATGAAAGAGCTACTTGAATGATGCTTTGAACTCTATGACTTGATGAATCTTTAGCTTGTGATGAAGATAGATATTCTCTTCTACTAAAAATTCTTCTCTTTAGCTTTGAACTTCTTTAGATCTAAAAATGATTTCTTTGTTGGGTCCCACTAGGTGTGCCAAAAATTATTGTCAATCAGACTTGTACCCCTATGAAGGTAGTTTCAGGCCTTCATAGTCTGCTGAAACATGAAAATAATCCTAGGCTATGGATGACCTAATTAGTGGATTGAATCTCTTGATTCTAAGGGCTAGCTCTCTTTGGTGTATCAATTATGATCTTTTCTCTATGCTACAAACTACTAGGAAAAGAGAGAGAAACTTAAAGGAAAATTCTATCTAATGATGGTGATACACCTATATATTTTGATTAATCCACTTAATGAGAGCTCCTAAAAACATTGATTTAGACAAGATAAAGGTTAAACTTTCAAATCTAATTGACCAATATGCATAAGTATTTCATGAAAAGGTTTTATCTTATGATCAAAGCTTAAGGGAAATGATGGAATAGGCTTGATTCAAGGCACTAACCAAACACTTTCATCCACTATGAACTCAAACAAAAGACATTAAACATGTAACATGACCTGCATAATTTGACCAGCTAGTAACTAGGTAAGAATCAAGACTTGACAAGGAAGAAAACTCTATCACTTATGCAAATCAATGAGATAAATACACTATACCAATAGCTAGAAATTGAAAGCTATCCTTCTATTAATCTAAAAAAGGTTACAACTTAGTATTTAATAGAATTTTTACTTGCCAAAAGAGGGATATAATTCAAGGCTAAAAGGCCAACTTATATAAAAAAATACACAACAACCAAGAGGTTGGCATTGAAAATAGAAGAAGAAGACAACACCCACTTCAGCCCAAGTCTAATTTGTGTTATCACAACCTTCTAAATTTGTCTTTTTTTTCTTTTGTCTTGCATGAAAAAACCTTTGGCATTAAAATATATGGTGGACTCATCTTAGGCTATTCTTTTAACATGCATGAAATCTACGCTCGCCTCCAAATATGGAACTCTTCTTGAGCTGTTGGAATATTTGTAAGGCTTCCCTTTGCATGAAAGCTATGCCAACATAGAATTTAGAACTCCACTTGAACTGATGGAATGTTTGAAAACCTTTAAGCTCTCCAATGTTAAACCACTTAAGTCCTCCATGTAAATGAGTCTTCATTTTTAAAATTTAAGGTGTTGTGTTTGGAATGGTTACAACTAGACATGTATAATCCTCTTTTGGGATAATTTGCATGATATGGAATGCTTTAATATATTTATATTGGCCATTAAAATTTCTTGTGTTTTTTGTTTTTTGGTTTATGTGCATGTTTTTTAACTTGTCTTTCTCTTTGGGTTTATTCATCTATTCCCTTCACTCATTAGCTCTGTTTCTTCCCATAGAATTGTTTAAGCTTTTGGGCACTTATCTATTTCCATATATTATATTTCCACTATCAATTTTTCCTCAAAAAAATAATCTTTGACTATTTTATTTATCCATTCCCTTGTTTATCTCCTCTGTCTTTTCCTTTGGACAAAATTTTTGAAGGAATTACTTCCTCGGTCTCCTTGTCTATCTTTTTCCCGCAGTCCTTTGTCTCTAGCTTTTTTGTTAAGTCATTTTCTTGTGGACATAATGTCCATGGGAATTATCTCTTAGGATTTTCCTTTGGCCTTTAGAATTATTCTTTAGACATATGTCTTTAGACAAAAATTCCATGGTTTATCCTTCCTGGGCCTCTCCTTTCCTTTTCTAAAAGAATTCCTTCAGACAATTTGTTCGAAGGAATTCCTTTAGAATTTTGTAAAGTCCTTTTCCATAGGTTTTTCTTCCTTTTGAATCATTTCAAGCCCATCTCCTTTTTTATTCCCTTGAATTCTTTTTTAAATGAACAATTCCTTCAGAGAAATGAGAATGGTCTTTCAGAAAAGTCCACTTGCCCTTCATTTCTTCAAAGTGTCCCTTCAAGCATTTTGAAATGTGACTTTCCTGAAGGATTGGTACCCTTGAGGATTCTTGTAAATTTACTCTTTCCCTTTGATTTATCTCTATCCCTTGGAAATTCTTTCAAAAGAATTATTTCAAACAAAATGTTTGAAGGAATTCCTTCATGCTTTTTGTCCCTGCCCTTCGAGCTTATAAAATGGTCCTTCAAAAATCTTGTGATGAACTTTCCTAAAGGGTTGATAGCCTTCAGAATTATTGTTATGTCCCTTTTTATTTTGAATAATTCCCCTTGGGTTTTTGTAAATTCCTTTGGATTTCTTCAAGTGGACTCTTCTCTCGAAATGTGCCCTTCTTCCAAAAGGCATATACCCTTCAAGTTAGCTCAAGTGTCCCTCAAAATAAATGGCAAGCCCTTCATCGAGTACCCTTTAGAATTATGTAAATTGTCATCTTACCCTTAAAAATGGTCTTTTTACTTTATTTCTTGGTCCTCATCAAAATTAAAGTACCCTTCAAAACAACTACATAGTACCCTTTAGAATTTTCAAGTTGCCTTTCAGGTTTCTTGTGAAAAAACCTTCCTGAAGGGAAAGAACCCTTCGAGAAATCTATAAGGGACCCTTCTTCTCATATTTCCTTTAGATAAAAAGTCTGAAGGAATTTTTTCTTAAGCTTCTTCAAATTATCCCCTTGGATTGGTCCTCTTTCCCTTCTTTAAAAGGCATGTTTATGCAAAATCCCAAAATGATAGAGGCTATAATTTTGACCTATAGGGTCAAAATTGTCAACATTTTAGTGACTCTACTGGAGAGCATGCCTAATATGCTTAAGAACCTAGGCATATACATGGTATTGAACTCAAAAAATAATGGTAAACATGGTACATGTACATGAGTTTTGAACTCATAAAGAAATGACAGATCTGATCCATGACTACAAACTCCCTTGACCAAACATGAAGTAACCTTCATCATTCAAAATAAGAAGGGAAACACAGGAAAACTAACTAAGAAGCAAATGTGAAAATAATAACTTATACAAATAATATAGAATGAAACTATTGTTCTTGAAGAGTAATTGGAGGAAATCAAAACAAACTATGTATAAGGAGCTTTACTCTTTAATAGCAATGTTTCAGATGTATCCCATTAACTGGGATTGAAAGCTCTTGACCATCCACCTTTACAAGTTGGAAGGAATTATGGGATTTATATTTTGTAATTGTGTATGGGACACTCGAAATGGAATCAAACTTTGTGTGCCTTTCTAGTTTAGATCTATCCTCATCTCACTTGAGGATCAGATCGCCTTTTTTGAAAATTCATGAAGAAGCTCCTTTGTCAAACATTCTCTTCACCTGTGCTTGATGAATTTCCATGGTTAGCATGGAATGATTTCTTGTCTCTTCCAACTTCATAAGCTCAACATACCTAATTTCCATAGGCTCATTCTCTAATAACTCAAGCTGATGCATTAGTTCCAAAGCGAGAAATTCAAGAGAAATGGGTAACCTTGATTCCTTACCATATACCAGTTTGTATGGAGAGTTGGCTATTTATATTTTGTAGGTGATCCTATTATCCCATAGAGATGACTCCAAATTGAGATTCCATGATCTCTAATTGTCTTCACTAATCCTTGTTATGATCTTCAATAGGTTCTTATTCATAGATTTAACAAGGCTATTGCCTTATGGATAATAGCTCGATGAAGTGTTGAGATAAACTCCATGTTTAATAACCCATCGACTGATCTTAGAGCCCATAAAATCCATTACGATATTAAAAACAATATTTGAATTAACTCTAAACCTAGTAATCAAACTTTCATATAAATTAAGAACATTAGTTTTATTTTCTTCTTTCAATGCTATTGCTTCTATCCAATGTGTGAAGTAATTTGTAGCAGTGAGAATCCATTTATGTCCTAAACTTGAAGGAGGATTAATGAGGCCAATAAAATTCAATCCCCATTGGACAAAGGGTTGATCCACCACTATTGGCTGAAGAGGTAAGGCTGCAAGCTTCACTTTTCCTACAAATATAGCACACTAGTTGTACTTTCTAACCCATCCATGGCAATCACCAATTATAATAGGCATATAGTACCCACCTCTCATGATATTAAGAGCTATATTTCTTGTGAAAAAATTCCCTCCACCATGTCCTTCATGTAATTCTTCAAGCAATCTCTGATTTTAGCTTGGTTCTACACATCTTAGCAACATTCCATTGATATCTTTCTTGAACAAAACACCATCAAAAAACAAAAATGAAATTGATTTCAATCTAAAATATCTTCTCTTTGAATCATTTAAATGAGAGGGATAAATACTATCTTGGAGATAACTTACCAAGTCATGAAACTAGCTAGAAGGTGAGGTATGCCTAGTTGTAACCTTTTCATCATTTAACATCAAAACAAGCTCATTAGCCTCTTGCAAGTCTTGTGATAGATGCTCACATAATAATTTACTTCTAATCAGCTTTGTGACCTTAATTTTCACATCATACTCCATTACCTTAGTTATCCAACCAGATCTCTTCTCATTTATATCTTTATTCAAAAGGAACTCCTTGATGCTCGAATGGGTAACCATTAGGTGTATCTTATTGTTAAATAATAAGTATCTAAATTTTCTAAGAGACCTTATGACTAAAATTACATTATTTTCAACAAAATAATACCTCATTTCATACTCATCCAATCCTTGACTGAAGAAGTCTATTAACTACTCCAAAGCCTCATGATTTTGTTGCATAAGAATGCCTGAAATGGTGTCCATGTTAGCATAAGTGTACAAAATGAAATATTTCATAAAATCTAGATATATAAGTGTAGGAGAACTAGATATGGCCTTCTTAATATCCTCAAACCCTTTTATTTATTCTTTTGACTAGTTGAAGTTCTTATTTTTATTTAGCATGGCTTTAAGTGGCTTAGCTAAAATGGCAAAATTTGAAATATATCTCCTTATGAAATTGATTTTCCTAAAGAAACTTTGTAAAGCCTTTTTGTGTTTAGGTAAGGAGAGTGAAATAATAGATTGAATCCTTTCATAATCTATGCTTAAACCATGATTTGAAACAAAATGTCCAAGAAGATTACCTTCATGAACTAAAAAAACACACTTTTTGGGATTTAGAGATACCTCAAATTGCCTACACCTTTGGAATACTTACTCAAAATGAACCATGTGACCTTCTATATTATTTTAAAATAATATTATTTCATCCAAATAAATAAGTACAAAACTATTATGAAGGCCTTGGAATGCCATATCCATGGCTCTCAAAAAGGTTGCTCTAGCATTAGACAAATCGAATGGCATCTTTATGTATGCAAATGTCCCCCACTTAGTTGTGAAGGATGTCTTAAATTGGTCTTCTTCATTGACCAAAATTTGATTGTAGCCACTATATCCATCCAAAAAACAAAACCTATTTGAACCTGCAACAAGCTATAAAATTTGTTCCATTGATGGCAATGGATAGTGATCTTTAAGTGAAGACCTATTCAAATCATGAAATTCAACACATAAATGAATCTTAGTATTCTTCTTTCATACCAAGATTTTCCACCAAAGTTGAGTGCTTGATTGGAAATATAATGGCTGATTATATGAGCTTGTGAAGCTTAACTCTCATCAAAGGCTAAAGCTTAGGATTGATTGGCCTTTGTCTTTATCTTACTGGTTTAGTCTCCTCCTCTAACTCAATGGTGTGTTGAGCCAAATTTGGATCAAACACTTTATGATCACTATATTTCCATGCAAATATATTATCAAAACTTGTGTATAACTCAATGAAAGCTTTATTTTGTGAAGGAGTACATACCTTACCCAAATTCAAAATCTTACCAGCTACAATCTCTACATTGGCATAGTGTACTTCCTTTATTGACAAGGATGACTTCTCTTTCCTTAGCTCATCATTTCCACCAAATTTTTTTTCAAGTGTGACCAATCCCTTGGGTAGCTTATTTATTTTTAGTTTCACATTCTAATCACCATACTACTATAAGTGCTTTGCTTGGTTTCTTGAAGAAGACTCAGTCTCTTCTTGTAAGAATCTCACAATTTGATGGTCATCTTCGAACACTTGCCAATTCTCATGATTATCTATAATAGAGGGCCTTACAACCACCTTTATATGTGACTAAATTTTTTCACATTTTGTATCAGTTAGAATGCTAAATTAGGACCCAAAAGTAGCTAGCCTATCAACATGTTTATTCTCACCTCTTTGTATTGCCTAAATGTTAAAAGCTCGGATATATTCAAGTAAATCCAAAATTATATGCTTGTAATATTTAAGCAACAAATTTTTTCATACATTCAAACCTCTTACTTTGTGGACTACAAGCTCACTATCTCTAAACACTTGCAAAGAATTGACTTTCATCTTCCTAGCCCACTGCAAATTGTGAACTAGTGCTTCATACTCAACAACATTATTTGAATATCCAAACTAAAATTTAATAGAAGATAAATAACTTTATTTTATTTAGAAACCAAATAAACTTCAGCTCTAGTTCCATGTTTATTCTTTGATCCATCAAAGTAAGATTTACACAAACCTTCATTAGACTCATCTTCTTTGACCATGATCAGAATTGGTACATCATTCTCATGAAGGCAATACACACCAAGTCATTCTTATTCAATAATTTTTTAAGGATAATGATCATGAAAATTGGAAGCCCACTCATCAAGGAATAAATTTGGAACTCCATCCAAAGGTGATCCATTTTCTACTTCACTAGCTTCTAGTACTTCATCTGAGATGATACAATTAGTATTCACAACACTTGGCATATATGGTTCCATATGAAAATGTGCAATAGGATCAGAATGAATTATTACCTTAGTACCATACCTGGTTATAAATAGGAAATAAGTCCAGTTAGCTTATAAATATCCTCCAATCTTTGAGGTGATGTCTCTTGAAAGACACTTAGCAAAGTAAGGAGGTAAGTCTACCACAACAACATCCTACTGAATAGTAACATTGGGACAAAAATGTAATGCCAATTTCAGATATTTTATAATGCCTACCATATTTTTTGGTGACCCATCCAATTGTAATACTCCTTTAGTTTTTGGCTCATAAACAAGTTGAAGCTTATCTGCAATCTATTTAGGCATGACTGTATTACTAGCTCCACTATCCATCATACAACTATGAACCATAGTATCACCTACTATCAAGGAAAGGTAAAAAGGAGGAGTTTTATTTTATTTAACCTTATATTTATCCACCTTTTCCATCTTATTTACTTGTTGTACCTATTATTTTGTTGGCTGATCTAAATTAGTTAAGATAACACCTTCTTGCAAAACTAGTTTTGGAGACAATTCAAGAGCTGAAGCTCTTGAATGAGCTTATAATTTTATCCTATAATGGAAAGATAATCCCATATACTAATTCTTATATTAGATTTATTCATTTCATCCACTATACTAAAATTAGATCCACTAACCTTTGGCTATACCTTCTGAAGCACTTGTTGTTCACAAACTAGAGGTAGTTGATGAATCTTAACAAATCTATATTCTAATTTTTCTAAGTTGTAGGGACAACAAGTTTCTCTTTGGTACTCTTAAAAATAACCCTGGGATTACTTAAATAATTTATTATCTCTTGAGCCTCTTCAATGGATCTTCTTTTAGCTCTAGTTATAGCTACAACTTGACCACTTGAATTGTTAGTTTCAACACCTTGAGTAAAAGCAACATGATCATCTACTTGTAAATTTACATTAATGGCATTAGGCTTCCCTTGAACTTGATGAGTCTCTCCTTATGATTCCAAACTTGTATCTTGGTATTTACTTCCTTGAAAAGAAAACTCTTTTTATGTCATTTTGTGGCATAGTGATGTTCTATGATACCAAGGCTTGGTTTTGAGCATCATTTAGATTTGAGGATTGCCAACCTGAATCCTACATCATGTTATTTTGAGTTTTGGTAGGAATAATTACCTTTGAATTGGAAGGAGTATTAGGATCAAGGGAAACATATGGCTTAGCTATAGTTATGGCTCCTTGTGCTTGATATGGTGATCTATTCTCTCTGAAACCTTGATAAGGAGGCCTTTGATATTTGAAGGGCTGATAGGTGTTCTTATTTTATTATTGATAATTCTTATTAGACTAATATTATTGTCTCTTGAGTTATATTATTTCATTCCAAAAGGACTAAAGAAAACTTTTCAACTCACCTATCTCATTAGCTTGACTAGTAAGGGCTGCAATTTGAGCTGGAGCTAGTGGAATAGGAGCTAAGGATGGAACTTGAGGAATTTGAGGGGCTGGTATGCAACTTATTTATAGAAATATACACATTGAAGGTCTTGGATAAATCTTACCATTTTGTATCAAACTATTTTCTACCCTTATTGCAACCTCATAAGCACCTAGTAAGGAAGTACCACCCATTGATTGTATCATCACACTAATGTCATAATTAAGGGATTTTAAATAGTATAAAAATGCATATTTAGAGGATGTCCTTATAAACACAAGTATTATGGTCCATGTCTTTTGGAATATGAGGTTAAAATCAAATATGAACTCATGAAGAGCCCTTTACAACATAGGTGATCAGATTTGTCCTCAAATTACTTGACTAAGGCTGTACCCAATTCATCCCAAGTAGAAATGGAATTTAGTGGGAGATTTTTATACCATTGTAATGCCTTTATTTTAAAGGAAGCATCAATAAATATAATAGAAAAATTATCCTCATCAATGTTATGGACTGACTAGAGATTAGCGACATCTTGGATATGCTCAATATGGGTTGTTTGATTTTCTCTTGTGAATAATGGGATACTCTTTGAGGGTAGACACTAGAATTTCATCAAATTGGGATAAATTCAATGGGATACCTCTATTTAATGGAGAAAAAACTTGACTTTTTAGGGCCATTTGGATAGTGGGGATTGTAGTGCTTAGAACAATAAGATGACCAGGAGGCAAATATTATTTTTGAGGATATGGTTTTGCCCTCCTAAATCTTGATCTCTTATAATATATAGATTCAAAAGGAATACCTTTGTTTTCTAACCTTGTGGTAACCTTTTTCATGAAAGAGATTCCTAAATGATGCTACGAACTCTATAACTTGAAGAATCTTTAGCTTGTGATGAAGATAGATATTCTCTTCTACTACAAATGCTTCTCTTCAGCTTTAAACTTCTTCAAATATGTAAAATATTTATTTTTTGGGTCCCACCAGGCATGCCAAAAATTATTTTCAATCAGACTTGCATTTTTGTGAAGGTAGTTTCAGGCCTTCATAGTCTGTTGAAACATGGAAACAATCCTAGGCTATGGGTGACCTAATCATTAGATTGAATCTCTATATTCTAAGGGCTAGCTCCCTTGGTGTATCAATTAGGATATTTTCTCTATGCTACAAACTACTAAGAAAAGAGAAAGAAACTTGAAGGAAAATCCTATTTAATGATGGTGATACACCTGTATCTTTTGATTGATCCACTCAATTAGAGCTCCTAAAAACACTGATATAGACAAGAGAAAGGTTGAACTTTTAACTTAAATTGACCAAAATGCATAAGTATTTCATGAGAAGGTTCTATCTTATGATAAAAGCTTGAGGGAAATGATGGAATAGACTTGATTTAAGGCATTAACCATCTAATTACATCCACTATGAACTTAGCCAAAAGACATTAAACATGGAACATGACCTGCATAATCTAACCAGCTAGTAACTGGGTAAGAATCAAGAATTGACAAGGAAGAAAACTCTATCACTTATGCAAATCAATGACATAAATACACTATACCAATAGCTATAAATTGAAAACTATCCTTCTATTAATCTAAAAAAAAAGGTTACAACTCAGTCTTTGGTAGAATTTTTACTTAACAAAAGAGGATACAATTCAAGGCTAAAAGGCCAACTTATATAGAAAAATACACAACATCCAAAAGGTTATCATTGAAAATAGAAGAATATAACTCCCAATTCAGCCCAAGTCTAATTCATGTTATTACAGCCTTCTATTTTTGTCTTTTGTCTTGCATGAAAAACCCTTTGGCATTGAAAATAGATGGTGGGCTCATCTTGAGTTGTTCTTTTAGCATGCATGAAATCTATACCCACCTTCAAATATGGAACTCCTCTTGAGCTCCTGGAATTCTTGAAAGGATTCCCTTTACATGAAATCTATGCCAACATAGAATTTAGAACTCTACTTGAAATTTTAGAATGTTTGAAAACCTTTAAGCTCTCCAATGTTAAACCACTTGAGTCCTCCATGCAAATGAGTCTTTATTTTTAGAACTAAAGGTGTCATGTTTGAAATGGTTACACCTGAATGTGTCTAATCCTTTTTTGGGATACTTTACATGTTATGGAATGCATTAATCTATTTATATTGGGTATTGAAATCTCTTGCATTTTCTAGTTTTCTATTTCTATGTATGTTCTTTAGCTTGTCTTGTTCTTTGGGTTTATTCATATATTCCCTTCACTCATTAGTTCTATTTCTTCTCATGGAATTGTTTCAGATTTTGGGCACTTATCTATTTCTATCTATGTTATTCCCACTGTCAATATTTCCTTAGATAAATTGTTCATGACTATTTGCTTTATCCATTCCCTTGTTTATCTCCTCTATCTTTTCTTTCAAATAAAAAGTCTAATGGAATTACTTCCTCGGTCTCCTTGTATATCTTTTTGTCATATATCTCATGGGCCTTTGTCTTTGTATTTGGATTTTTTGTTAAGTCATTTTCCCATGGACAAAATCTCCACAGGAATTTTCTCTTGGACCTTTCTTTTGGCCTTCACAATTCTTCTTCAGACTTATGTCTTCAAACAAAAACTCTATAGTGTATCCTTCCTAGGCCTCTCATTTCCTTTTCTAAAGGAATTCCTTTGGATAATTTATCTAAAGGATTTCCTTCAAACTTTTGTAAAGTCCTTTCCATGGGTTTTTCTTCCTTTTGAATATTTTTGATTCCATCTCCTTGTATATTCCTTCAACTTCTTTTTTAAATGGATAATTCCTTCAGAGAAATAAGAATGTGTCTCAAAAAATCCCACTTGCCCTTTGTTTCTTCAAAGTGTCCCTTTGGGAATTTTGAAATGTGACTTTCTCAAATGGTTGGTACCCTTTGAGATTCTTGTAAAGGTCCTCTTTCCCTTTGAATTGTCTCTCTCCCTTATAAAGTCTTTCGAATGAATTCTTTCAGATAAAATGTTTGAAGGAATTCCTTCAGACTTTATGTCCCTATCCTTCAAGCTTATAAAATGGTCCTTCAAAATTCTTGTGATAAACTTTCTCAAAGAGTTGGTACCCTTTAGGATTCTTTTAATTTCCCTTCGGATTTTGAAGACTACCCCTCATGTTTCTACAAATGCCTTCAAATTTCCTTAAGTGGACTCTTCTCCCAAAATGTGCTCTTCTTCTGAAAGGCATATACCCTTCAAGTTTTTTCAAGTGTCCCTTCAACTAAATGACAAGCCCTTCACTTAGAACCCTTTAGAATTATGTAAATGGTCCTCTTCCCCTTAAAAATGGTTTTTTAACTTTCTTGCTTGGTCCTCATCAAAAATAAAGTAACCTTTAGAATAACTATAGAGTACCCATTACAATTTTCAAGTTACCTTTCAGGTTTCTTGTGAAAAAACATTCTCATAGGGAAATAACACTTCGGGAAACCTATAAATGACCCTTCTTCTCATATTTCCTTCAGACAAAAAGTTTGAAGGAATTTTGTCTTAAGATTCTTCAAAGTATCCCCTCAGCCTAGTCCTCTTCCCCTTCTTCAAAAGACATGTTTATGCAAAATCCTGAATGATAGAGGTTGCAATTTTGACCTGTAGGGTCAAAATTATCAATAGTTTCCTCTATCAAAACTAAAATTACATTATCTTCATGACCCAATAATGTGCAATCTTTGTTTTTTTTCAATCATTGCTCTTATTAATTTTAACTATATTCCTCCAAACACAAAAATATGTGTACTTGTATTGGAAATAAAATGAAAAGTAATAAAACACTTTTTTAAAGAAAATGAATCTTGTAACCTAATTGATCTCATACATGTTGTGAATGCATTAGTTTGATTTGAGTGTTGAAGATTATATCTAAGAGATAAAATAAATGACAAAAAAAATGATAATTTATAACCTTGACATCATTAAATTAGTTACAATTTATGTGAATAGTGATAGTGAAAGGTTATTAATACGAGGAAAGGCTTGTAATTTACCCCTTTGCAATCACATTTGAAACTTTAACTTTTTGAGTTATCTCTTGCTTTGGAAACTCTTTTATTAGTAACCCTTTATTAATGATACTTTCTTGCTTAGGTTAAACTTGTTTTGGAAAATTTTGTTCTTGCTCTTTTTTATATATTTCATTTATGATACAATCATTTTGTAATCATTATTTTTCATATTATTTCCTTTTTACTCATGTTTGCTCTACCTTTTTAAAAACTTTTTCTTGTTTTGAATTGTTATTTGGTATCCATACTTGTTGTCTTTATTATTTTTATACTTATTCTTATTTTTCCACATGTTTTACTTGTACTTGTTCCACTGTGGGTTGTTTGATTGATGTATCTATTATAGGTTCACCACTATCAATAATAATTTTTATTTAATTTTTCAAAGCCAAACAACTATTTGTATGATCCTCATGCATTTTATGATATGTGCAATAGTATTTTTATCTCCTTAGAGAATGTATAGAAGGTAATTTTATCAACTTGTTAAGAAGCATATCCCTTAGAATATCACTTGAAATCTTAGTAGATTTTTGTATATTTTTAAAAAAATTAAAGTTTTAGATGTATTATCTTAGAGCTTATCATTTTGATATAAGGTATTGTTAAGCACAACATTGCTAGGTGAAGATGCAAATACATGATTAATACTAGTATACTTTGAGTTCTTTACATATGTGGTCTTATTTTCCCATGATGTAATACTTGAAATGAAATATTGATTTTTATTTTGTAATTATTATATTAACTTGCTCATAATGATGATTTTATCCTTGAGGGCTTCACAAACACAAACCTTAAGTACTTCCAACTGAATATGCATGTAAACATAATCATGATAAGATGTGGAAGGTGGAGGGGTTAAGGAATGATATGTTAGTTAACTTAATTTGGCATTATAAGATGGGTCACCTTACCCCTTTGAATAGTGATAGCATGGACTTGGTTAAGGGGAAAGTAGTTATCACCATCTTGAGGGTTAAGAGGAGAAAGAAATGTCTTTTTTATCTATGTTAAAACTTCTAATTATTAAAATGAGAACAAGAGGAGAGATACACATGAATGATATAAAATAATCTAACATGAATAACGAAATCAGAACTTTATTTTAAACTCTAAGAAAAAATTAGAAGGAAAAACCCTAGGAAAATCTAGGGCTTGTAATATTAAATCAATAAATGGGTTCATTAATATGTTATATCAAATTTTATTTAATATAATTATTAATTACCTAATTAGATGAATTTATGCATAAATTAAAATGCTACATATATACAATAAATAACATAAACCAATTTAAAACTTCTTAAGTTGGGAGAGATACTAAAATAGGAAATAACAAAGACAAATTACTTAGCTAAAAAATCCATAATGTAGGATTGAGACAAAAACATCTTAAATTGATGGGGAGGTTCTATGATAATGTTGTGAATTAATAATATTTTTTTTATTATCTCTATGATAGTGTTATTATATTTGGATAGAGGTGGGGAGTGTTTTTGTTGCAGACACCTAAATCTGGCCACCAATGACCTCTAACTAGGCTTTTGACCAATTTCTACCAAAACGTAGAATTTGGCCTAAAAACACTAAAACACATTAAATGAGTTGAAATTGATATATTAAAGTGCCAATTTTGGTTAGGGTATCCCTAAAAGGGATAATGCAATTTATGGGCCAGCTAACTTTGATTAGATCATTTTGAATCAAAATGCCAATTTTGCACTTGGGTGCTTTGGATTGCTCTTTTCTATCAAATTTATTATACAAGACATGTGCCTTTGTTATTTTGTGTTGGAAACATCATAAATTGGATAAAATATCTAACACATCTGACTTCACATTCTAATTCCAATCCAATCAAATTTTGGAGCAATAACAAGGCATTCTAATTAATGTGAGTAATTTGTGCACAAAGTGCATAATTATGCTTAAGAGATAATTAAACCAAATTAGAGCCTAATTAAGAATTACATGGAAACTTGTTGAATACTTATTTTTTGAAATGAATATTTAATATCTAAATCATCAGGTGATCTCATTTATTGGGAAGATATCCCTAGGCCATAAATGCCATAAATATCAAGATTCATGCCTCCCATGCCTCATCAAACCCCTCCATGCCTCTTAATTTCTTCTCTATCCCAAATATTGATGAGCCTATTTATCAATTTTAATTGAAAAAGTATATTAATTCTTAGCCACACATCTCAATCTTAAGATGGATGGTCTAGGTTGATTCTAGCCATTTGGAAAAATCTATAAACATCATTTCTAAGTCTTGATAATGCAAATTTATAATGAAAAAATGATTCCAAAAGATATTGAAATTAGTTTTACCATGCCAAATTTATTCCAATCCAATCCAATCCAATCCAAAGCCACAAGGTGCCAAGGAGAAGAGGAGATAACCAAGCCTCTTTTGATGAAGACTTCATGAGCACAAGCCAAGAAAGCCACTGTAATAAGAATTTGGATCATCCAAGGAAGGTAAAAGAAGGTTTATTTTGAATTTTAGTTGTGTCATTTATTAATTTTTGTTATTAATCTCACCCTAGTAACTAGGCATGAAGGTTTTAGTTTAGTGTGTTGTTTGTCAATTTGCTTTGTTCATTTTTTCACTAACACCATACAAATCTCCTCTTCTTAGTTAAATTCCTAGTTCACATAGTGGCACAACTAATGGGACCCAATGCATCCTACACGTGAAGAAGATCATTCTAGAACTTTAAAATCTTCATTTAGATCATTAAAACTTTTGAAATTTGATTTTCTAGCTTTGTTTTGCCATTTTTCTTTGTCACAGGTTTACACAAGAACCATCATTGATTGAGTAAACTACCGATAAACCATTGTCAGTTAAGTATAAATATCATCGATTAAGTTAGTAAAAATGACATCAATATACATAACCATTTTTTATTAGTAAAACCATCATTGATCTGCATAAATGTCACCATTTTCAGTTAGTATAACCATCGATGGTCTCTATGTTTTTTTACACAAACTTGAGAACTCATTTTTCTAAGTTGGTTGTTTCATCTTCAAAAGTGCTTCTAAGCTAAACATCTTGATAACATTTTTTTTTTTACATGTTTTACTTTAAAATCATCAAAGCATGCTTAAATAGATCCTTTTAAACTTCTTTTAGGGTGTTTTAAAATGGATCAAACTTTCCATTTTGGTGCTTAAAGGATAATCATTTAGGGTGATATTACTTAAATCTTGTAGTTATCTTTCAAAGTTACAAATTAAGACCAATGGGTCAAATAAACACCACCAAATATTTCATTTGGGCTTAAAATTGAACACACTTGTCAATTTTGTTTTCACATATTTCAATTAGCACTTTGTTTTTACAAAATACAAGGATGTTACATGCATGCTCTTCCATTTTCCCCTTTAGGGAACCCTTGGAATCAAAAATGATTTTTTTATTTACAAATTGCCTAATCCAAGGCATAGAAAGAACCTCATCTAAATCACTCCCTAAAAACTCGTCAAAGTTTGGGTGACCTTAAAAATGACCCTAAAGTCTTTCTATTAGTCTTTTACTTCATTACATCTTGGCTTGCGAGGGGGATGTCATTACCTTCCATGAGTTATTTAGGGAAGCTTTGACCCAAGGTTTCATCTCCTGACATTGAATTGACTTACTCCTTCTGAGTTATACATGAGATGTATATATATTTATACATTGCTCTACACTAAGCGAATAGTAAGATGTAGTGGTTATAAAAAGGACTAGACCTTTTTACAACTAGCCAATACCATGGTCACCCAATTTTTATGCTTGTCTTTTGAAATGTTTGACATGAAAGTCATTATATAATTTATTCCCCTAGAAATGTTTGAAAGCTTGCTAGTTTAGTCAACCCCACATTGCCATACCCTTGCTAGGTTTTGGAAGATTATACTTAGTGTATTTTGGTCTTTTTTGCTTGGTATGTTTTGAGACTAAAACTTGTTTGTTTGTTCATAAACCATGTCAAAAAAATGTATTTGAGTTGAGGAGGGTAGTGTTATGCTACCCAAATCATGTCAAACCATTTTGCCTTTGAGTCTTTGAAACATAGCATAGATCACACCATTCAACCATGTTGACGCCATTAGGTTATTTAATTTATTTAAAGACTTGTTTACCATTGCACTAAAAATTATTTATTTCAAACCATTTTATGTATACCATTTAGACCTTTGTCTTGTGTTGTCATGTTGTCCAATATTTTCTAGCTTGTTTGGTCAAATCCTAGTTTTCACCATTGACTTTTCAATTAGCCCTGTCAAGTTTGGATTCAAACATTGATTGATTTCTATTTATACCTTAATTCATGGGGTTGATACATAGATATTTCTCTTTTGGGTTGCATAACTATGGTTAATCAATTACCCAAATTTGAAAACTATTGATGGTTTATTTATTTAATACTTATCCTTATCATTGGTTGTGCCTTTATTTGGGAAAACATAATCTTTCTTCAAAGAACCTTTTGTCTTATGCCTTATGTCAAAGGTAGACTTGAAACAAACGTCTATGTCAAAGTTATTTCCAAACTTGTTATATTAAATCAAATCACATCAACCTTTGTTTCAAGTCTACCTTTTGACATCATTTGGCCAAAAGTCCTAGCATATGCCTATTTGTTTGAGCCTAGATTTTAATGCCACATTTGGGCAAAAGACCTAGTAACTCAACTTTTCCCTTTCCTAGTTTAGACCTTATTTGGAACACTTTGACTTAGACCTTTGACATGCCATTTTTATTCAAACACTTGACCTTTTATGTGAATGATATTTGACATTGTACATTTGATGTTAGACTATTTTATGCCAAGTCTTAGCACAAATCATTTTGGAGATACAACTCTACTTTTATACCATATTAGAGATACAGGTCCACTCTTTCAACCATGTTATACCAAGTTTTAACCATTTGTCCTTTGGATAGTTTTTTAGATTTTGTAAAACTCTAAGCATTTTTGTTTCAAACCCTTCATCATTTACATGGATATGTCTAGCTACACTTATAGTGGAGTCACATACAATCCAGATTATGATAGAATGGCTACAAAAAATCCCACTAGGAGCCCCTATAGAGAAAGATTTTCTAGGGAGTTTTATTATTCTCCCTACAATACTCCATATGGAAAACATAGTCAAAATCTACAAAATCTAAATCGAGACCTTGATTGGCATGAAGAGGCTTGTGAGGAGGAATTTTAAGACCCAACTATAGATAATGTTGTTTGGGATATAGATCCGTACCCTCTTCATAATAATCATTACATGGAACATAGTAAAAAACTAGCTTATGATCCAACTCATAACTAAGATGATATGATTTATGAGGAAGACTTGGATGCTTTGGTTTGTGCAAACAATCAAGTTTCATGAAATCCTTTTTTTATTTGATCATCAACTACCTCTAACCCTCCTTTAGCTTATATGAACTATCAATCAAGCTTTAAAATATATAAGGAATACCATTACCATTCTTAGACCTAGTCCTTTGGCTTATGCAAGAAATCAGGCTCCACAATGCCCCATTATCATTCCAAGACCTAGTCCTTTGACCTATGTGAGCAATCAAGATCAACACCACCCTATCGTTACTATCTTAGGAAATTGTCATTTGGCTCATGCAAGAAATCAAGCTCCCTAATGCCATACCATTATCCAACCACAAGCCATTCCTCATCCAGAACCAATCCCATCCAAACCTCAACCAATCCAATCCTTCAAAGACCAAGATGTGTTCAAAATTGGTATTTTCCAACTCATTAGAAAAAAATCCTAGAAACCAACCAATCCAAGATGTTTTTATTGAAACAACCACTTATGATAATTCAACCTATGATGAATCACCTATTGATCTTATACTAGTTGTCAAGGAGTCTCACACTAATGAGCTAGTCTTTATCGAGTCACTTTTTAATGATTATAATCACATTTGGGTAAATCATTACCTTGATCATGTGCCTATTTTTCAAGATCCTCATATTGACAAGCTAGTCTTTGAGGAGTTATCTCTTGACCTTTTTCCCATCCTAGAGGTGTCCCACTCTAACAAACTAGTTTTTATAGAGCCCATTATACCATCACAAGTTGTTACTTGTCTAAAACCAAATATTCAATAATACATCATTGTAATAGAGTACTTGTAAAATGAAGAATCAGAGTTAGAGTTAGGTTCTATTCTTGGATTGACATTAGATTTTACATCAAAATATAATTCAACTTTAGTTTTAACATTAGATTTAGAGTCCCTTGAGTTAGAATCAGATTCAAAAGAAAAATATGTTTGTGGCTATTATAACATTGGTTATGCATGCCTTGTAGATAAATTTGAATACATTTATGATCCTTCTATATTTTTTGATGATGAGTACTTCAACTTTGACACAAGTTATCCTAGTATAGTCTATGAAGATTGTGCAACCTCTCCTCATTCCATTACCATTTCACAAGCCATTACCATCAACCAAAGTAGCCATATCATTAACATTCTATCTCCCACAAGTGTCTATTGGGATCAATAGAATCACACTTTATTTAACTACATCTATGGCAATGTAATAGTTAAAGAAGAGTAAAGAGGCCAATACCACATTCATATAGCAAAAGAACACTCTCCTAGTGAAACCTTTTTGGAGGCACTAGGGGACAATTAAAGTCAAAACTCAGAGTATTATAGTAAAACTTTTTTAGAATTGCTAGAAGATAATCAAAGTCAAAATTCAACATTCATTAGTGAAACCTTCTTAGAGGTGCTATGAGACAATCAAGACAACTTCATTGGTGAAAACATCTTTGAGGCACCAATAGCTAAGCACAAAAGTTCTTCACTACTCGATGAAGATAAAATAAATGATCAAATAAAAATATCTTCCAATCTATAACCTAATAATATGGTAGCTACTCTCAAGATCAAACAACAAAAAAATCTAGTCATCCTATCAAGAGAATAAGTCTTCAACCCTACCATAACCAAAATTATGTTGAATTTGGCATCAACAACATTACATGTGACTAAAAGTCTTGATCTTCATTTGTTTCCCCACCATTATAATTTTCCATTCTATTTCACAATAAAACCTACCATCCATTATTTTTCCTTATTCACCATCCATGGTCACACTTTCCTTTGTAGATGTTACAAAGACACCTTGTCTCAACATTTGAAGGAATCAAAATCAATGACCAATGAAGATCACAATAATATTCTCAAAATCACATTCTGTAGGCAGTTCTTGAGAGAGTAACTATTTAGATGAGGTGTGGGATAGAAATTAACATGATCAAGTATTTTGTTTTTATCATTTATTGATTAGGATGTGCATCCCCCCATCAATAAAAACAATAGAGTCAAAAACCACACCCAAACCAAAAACATGTACCATACCATTTCACATTGTCATTGTTACATATCCTTTTTCCATTATCGTTTATCCTAGCTAATAAATTTCTCACTTGGGGGTAACCCTCTTACTATTTTATCCAATTTATCAAACTATCATTATCCTTATCAAGACTGTGTATCTAACCATTCCATTCCTATCTAGACCAAAGCCTATTTTTAGTCATCCTACCCAATCTTATTTTGATCTTAGTTCCTTTGGTTCTCATACTTTTTGTGAGAGGATTCCAATCAAGTTTCAACAATCAATCAAGTCTATGTTTAAATGATAGTCTATAAAAGTAGTGTGATAGTTGATCTGGCAAGATAGCTTTCATCTTATCAAGTTTATTTATGTGAGCCTGATTATAACTGCCTATGGGCAAATGAGTGTCTCACCAGTCTTGCAACTAATTATAACCACCTATGGTAAAATTATTATAATTAACCTATGCCATTATATCTTAGTTATAACTTATTATGGGAAAACTAGGGGCAATACTTGTTTATCATGCATTACTATATCACCTTAGCATTACTATTTTCATTTGACTAGCCATTTTCTAGATTAGAGAACTTGTTGGGACCTAGTTGGTTTTTCCCTACCTTTTATGTAGATGTAATTACTATGACTTGAGGTCATTTTAGGACAATTTGGGTCATGCTCAATTCATGTTGAGGTCACCTTAGTCCCCCTTTCCATGTGTTCTCTCTATTTTGTGAGCAACCTAAGCCAAATGCTCTCACCATTTTAAGAGTAGGTATCTTTTCATTCTTTAATGAGTTAAGATACCTTAAAATTCCAAAAACATTCAAATATTTCAAAAATCCAAAAAAAATTTGTGTTGTGTAAGCCTAGTTGGTTATCTTTGATCTACCCTATTGGGGCAAACTCATTGTTAGGAGTCTTTCTTTTGCTTTTGTTTTTAGGATTTATGTTTTTTTTTTACTTCAATTTGTTTGTTTGTTTGTTTGTTTGTTTTTATTTTTATTTTCTTTGTTTATTCACTTGCCTATTTATTTGGTTCCAGTACTATTGCCTAGACTCAGACTATATGTGTTCATTAGGCGATTCCTTAAGCACATTATTCTTGAGTCCATCCATATTCATATGTCAATATTGTCATCATGGTTTTTATCATTTGCACATTATTTTTGAGTGTTTATTGGATCAAGATTCAATCTTTATGCATATTTTGGCCAAGTCTTTATGGTGTTTTATCATGAAGCCTACCATCACATGCTATAACAAAAATCAACTTCAAAAAGGTCTAAAATCAATGGAGCTATAGAAGTTTCTCCTTGGCACCTTAGCAAATCCTTCTATCCCACCCTTGACCAAATCAACCCATTAACCATTTTATTTATAACATTGCTAATCAGGATGAGCATCTCCTCATTGGTAGGTATAATTAAATCATTCACACTGATTAATCTTATTCTTCTATTTATATATTTCATCACTTTTCACCTACTCATCCTTTAATCTATATTTTAGGTTATATCATTAGGTTATGCTTGTTAATCAAGCCTAACTGGGGCACAATCATCTTTAGCCATTCTAGGCCCTCTTAAAGATTATAAATGCCTATGGGTAAATCCTTATTTTAATTTTTATTCTTGATTATAACCACCTTTGGTCAAATTAGTATCCTTTTTACATCAATGCATGCAAGCATTTTCTTATTGGATTAATCTCAACCACATGTTAATTCCACCTTTCTTCTTGTTTCTTTTTGATGGACCATCCATCAATAAATGTGATGGCCACTCCCTCGAGGGGGCATCATCATAGGCTTCAAAAAACAATTTGAAGATTTGTTCTTTAATCATCATCTTCTTTTTGGCATACAGGCCAATTCTCATTATTTGAGAAGACATTGCTTTGCCTATAGTTTGCAACACCTTCCCAAACAAGGGCAAACTGTAGACACTTAAATCTAGCCACCAATGATCTCCAACTAAGATTTTGACCAATTTTCACCAAAATGCACTTTTTAGCCTAAAAATCCTAAAACACATTAAATGAGTTGAAATTGATATATTCAAGTGCTAATTTTGGTTAGGTTATCCCTAAATAAAACAATGAAATTTATGGGATAGCTAACTTTGATCAAATCATTTTGAGTCCAAAGATCATCATAGACTTCTAAAAACCATTTGGAGCTTTGTTATTTAATCATCATCTTCTTTTTGGCATATAGGCCATTTCTCATTATTTGAGAATACATTTTTTTGCCTATAGTTTGCAATTCCTTCCCAAATAGGGGCAAACTGTAGACACCTAAATCTAGCCACCAATGACCTCCAACTAGGCTTTTGACCAATTTCCACCAAAATGCATAGTTTAACCTAAAAACACTAAAACACATTAAATAAGTTGAAATTTATATATTTAATTACCAATTTTGGTTAGGGTATCCCTAAATGGGACAATGCAATTTATGGGCTAGCTAACTTTGATTAGATCTTTTCAAGTCAAAATACTAAATTTTGCACATGGGTGCTCAGGATAGCTATTTTCTATCAAATTTATTGTATGGGACATGTGCCTTTGTTATTTTATTTTGGAAACAACTTAAATGGGATAATGGACCTAACACATCTAACTTCATATTCTAATTCCAATATAGTCAAATTGTATACCAATAACAAAGCATTTTGATTAATTTGAGTACTTTGTGCATAAAGTGCTTAATTATTATTAAGAGATAATTAAACCAAATTAGATACTAATTAATAATTCCATGGAAACTTTTTGAATACTTATTTTTGAAAATGAATATTGAATATCTGCATCATCAGGTGACCTCATTTCTTGGAAAAACATCCCTAGGCCATAAATGTCACAAATATCAGGATTCATGCCTCCCATGCCTCATCAAAGCCTTCCATGTCTCTTAATGGCTCCTCTATCCCAAATATTTATGAGCCTATTTATCAATTTTAATTTCAAAATTAGATTAATTCTTATCCACACATCTCAATATTGAGATGGACGGTTTAGGTTGATTCTAGCCATTTGCAAAAACCTATAAATAGAGAGGCCATGAACATCATTTCTAAGTCTTGATAATGCAAAGTTATAATGCAAAAATGATTCCAAAATCTATTTAAATTAGTGTTATCATGCTAAATTTATTCTAATCCAAGCTAAGCCAATGCCATAAGGTGCTAAGGAGAAGAGGAGATAGCCAAGACTCCTTTGATGAAGACTTCATGCACACAAGCTGAGCAAGTCACTACAACAAGTATTTGGAGCATCCAAGGAAGGTAAAAGAAGGTTTCTTTTCCATTTTAGTTGTGTGTTTTATTCATTTTTTTATTAATCTCACCCTAGTAACTAGGCATGAAGGTGTTAGTTTAGTGTGTTGTTTGTCAATTTGTTTTGTCCATTTTGTCATTAACACTATACTAATATCTTCTTCTTAGTAAAATTATTAGTTCACAATTGTCCTCAGGGAACTATGTTTGGTAAGGATTTATGTTGTATGATTGATAATATAGGTTTGATTCACTTTTTTTTTTGTTAAATTGAGTGGGAGCTCTCTATATTCCATGAAAACAACCAATTGTAACCATATATAAATTGACCATGAATGATAAATAAAATAAAACATAAAAATTAGTTATTAGCTAAAGTTGTATTAGACCTCAACACCCCTTGTGTTAAGTGTTACCTACAGACAAATACTCAAAAAAGGGATCAAAATCTATGTGATTCTCCCATGATATTGTGGTGTGTGAAAGACTAATGTAATAATAAATGTTGGTGTATTTATGTGCTTCAACTATGACTTGTGACCTTTGAAAGTGTATGAAGACTTAGCTCAAGGCTACTAAGATTGTATGGACTATGTATTGAGAAAAATATATGTGTTTATCTCAATGTGAAGTTAGATGTTCTAGTGTTTTTCTATTTGTGAGCCTCTTATGTGAAAAATGACTTGAAATTTTGGCTTTATAGTGGTCATTTAAGAATCAATTTAGATGGGTAATAATAAATGTGTATGATAAACCATTACACGAATTTAAATTTGAGCACCTAGTCATTATTTGGTGGGAAGTATGGATTATCCCTATTTGAGGAGAAATGATAGTTGACTTGGAAGTATGGATAAGTCAAGGGATAAACTTGATCTATTTAGAATGAGGAATAGGGACATTATGAGATCATTAATTTCTTGAATGAATGGGTCATCCATAAAGAAGTGAATGAAAGTCAATTAAAAGATTTTTTAATAAGGCATGAACTAAGTATATTTAAGGAGTGGAGTTAGCTCCCTTATTTCATTAAGCAAAGGACTCATACCAACATGATATCCACCTAGGCATGAAGGAATAATTTTGTGAAGTGGTTAGCCTTTTGACATTTTAGCACTAGTTGGAGGGTGCAATGCATATCTTGCACTAGCTACCAAGAGGCTAACTATCTCCTAAATTTTCAAGGCATCTTCTAAGATTGGTAATACGTGGTAACTATAGTGCAAACTTCATGAAGTAATGGAGCCAATGGGTATGATCACCAAAGTTCTAGCTTGGGACTTAACATGCACTTTCCACCTTGGTGAAGATGCTTTTGAAGTCTATTTAAAGAGATTAAACCAATTAAAGTGAGAGATGATGATAATTGTAGAAATGCCTTGGAAAAATTAAGTTGTTTTGTCTACATTACTTCAAAATCCATTAGGATTAGAAATAGCATAGAAGCCAAGAAGGCTCCATTTGTAAGTGCCTAAGCTTGCATATGAGCCTCTAGGTTGTTAAGTAGTATAAATTGAGTATATACTATGATGAGTGTTATGAACTCTATACTCTATTTTGAACTATAATTAATGATGAAGTTTGTTGCATTAACACATAATGTTTTTGATTAACACATCTTTAGTATTACTAGTGGAATGACTAATGGTTGTAATGTCATATTTCAATTATGTTAATAAATGTTCATGCATGTTATTTGTTCACATTTTAATTGAGTCCCTATAAAATATCATGACATCATCATAACTCTATATGGGGAATGAGTATCAGCTCTATGCCAAGTATTTGTATTCCTTATTAAGATTGCTTGTCTAGTATGAGTAGTTTGAGTGAAAATAGCCTTTTGATCCTTCAAGTGCCTATATGACATGATGCTTAGTCCATCAAAGGCTTGGGACTATAGATCTACCTTAATATTTCTTTAAATTTATCAAGTCCCCTAATTAAATTCTCACACCATGGCATAACTAGACCAATGAAGGGCTTGGTTCCTTCCCAGTTGTGCTTCAAGTGAGTGTATAAGCCCTGTGCCTTATGTGGATTTATGTTGGTGTAGCTGAGTGTTCAAATGTTGAGTTTAAAAGGAAATATCCCATGATTACACTTGGTTAAAATAAATCAAGAATTAACTAAATATAATTTTGTGCCCTTCTCTACAACATTTTGGTTCTGTTGCTGAGACTCATGTTGAATTTTGTTGTTGTGATGGTGTGATAGAATGATGTACCATCATTACCTTAAAAAAATTGAGTGCTAGATGAAATAAGTAGAATATGGATTTTTTCTAAATCATCTAACATGTTAAGGATAAAATCCAAGAAAATGGGCTTAGAATAACTTATATGATGTTTTGTACAAGGTCTTTTTCTATGAGTTACTTGAGCATGTGTATAGGTGGTTAGTTTCATATTCAACCCATAGAAGAAGAAGCTATGGATAGTGCTATGAGTGAATGAAGGAACACCTAGAGAGGATTGAGAGCCTATATGCTACTTAGACTAGAGTAGTGGATAAATGGTGGCAAGAAGCTTTGAATAGCTACATACTTGAGTTCACAGTCTCAACATAATTATGCCCTAAGGAAGTAAAGTATTAGTTTTTTAACAACCCTAGAGGCATGTTTGTGAAGGAATTTAGCAAAAAGCTCAAAAATATAATGGTTGATTATGGTTTTAAAACTTTGGGAATGGAAGTCTAAAGTCCTTTTATGTATGGGTAGTGAAAATGGGGAGAATGAAATGTTTAGTTGAGGTGTGATGAAAGGGAATGAGAAAATTTACACCTAAGAGCTCAAAAGATAGACCTATAATAAGAGACAACATTGATTGATAGAAGATATAAAACATAGAAGTGTTCAAATAACTTATAGTGAATGGGAAGGGTATGGGGAAGGATCTCTTGAAATATAGTAGTGTGAGAATGTGAGATATAATGAAGTGATAAATCAATTTCAACACTTGATATGTGTAGAATTCACTAGGTTCCTAAAAAATTTGGTGACTATAGATATGCTTGATGTGCCTACCCACTTTAAACCTATGGCATAGGATCGTATGTTAGATCCCCCACTTGAATAAAGTATATAAGTAATAACTAACTATATCTATGACTTAGATCTTATATGTTTTGCATACTTGGATTGTAAATTTTTGATTGAATAGATTATTTATACAAGAAGGTGAGCACAACTACCTCTAAACCATTGGGTGCTAGCTTACCATAATAAAACTTGAATATGAACATAAAAACTCATCTAATATAAGTAATGTAAAGTGGGAAATAGCCTACATGAAATGGTCTATTCCCATAATTAAGTATCAAAATTCTAATGACATCACCTATGCTAGTATTAACAATGATATCAACACCTAACCCCATAGTTGGAGGTGTTGGAGGACTATGTTAGGATAGGCACTAAGGGGACAAGTACTTTAAAAACTAACTACCCCCCATAAAAAATATACTATGAGATGGATATGTACTTGTTATAGTATCATGGCATGTATAATGCTTCAAAATATGTGTTGAAGTGTGAACTGTAGTGGCACATGTGAGGCATAACCCAATTAGAGTGCAGGCCTACCCAGTTTGTGACAACTTTACTTGATCGTACCCACACCTAGTACAAAAAAATTTGATCATAATCAGGCCATATTTGAATATGATACCTATTTTCACTTATATTTTCATCCCTTGAGGATATTCCTAGCTCTCCTCATCTAAGTGTCACAATGGAAACATCTCTCTTGTTGTGGGTAACAATTTATTGAGATGAATCTCTGGAAGGGCTAGTCCCCTTGATGTACTCTTTGAAGTAATTTCTTACCTATCAATTTTGGATGAAAAGGGAATATAAAAAAAACTAAGAAAACTGAAATGTGATGCACCAATATTGAATTTACTCCTATTGATTGAAAATATACTACTTAGAGCTAAATAAAGCTTCCTTCACTGAAGATGAATTATCACATCAATATTTCATAAGTTAGGTTCAAGAGGTATTTGAATGATTAGGATGGTAATGGATGATTCCTTTTTGGAATAAAATCATAGACCACTTCTATAACACACATACACTTAATAGATAACACCAACAAAGATTTGTAATAATTATTGTTATATACATTGGAGAACAATCAAAGATAACATGCTAGAAAAGATCATCTTCTACTAGGCAAGACCAAAAAGATTGCATAAAAAATAAATTATATAACATTTAAGTAATAAAATTCACTTTTTTTATTTCTTCAAGAGATATTAAATTACAAAATTCACTAGGATTTCACCATCAACCAATGGAGGCTGCTAAAAAGAGTGAAACGAGTCAATATATGATTTTAACATGTTAAAGGGATGAAATTATACCTATATAATATTTCGGAATGAAATTAAACCTATAATAAATCTAATTCTATACCTATATATATATATATATATCCCACCAAGAGTTGGAAATGAAAATGGACCCCAAATTGGTTATTGATCCTTTGAAGGCCTAAAGGGTTTAGCATGTATTTTGAAAGTTTGGGATATCTGAGATGATATTTCAATATTTGGATGGAATATCCTAATTATTAATTATTCATTAAAACTTTTATTATTTCCACAAAATCTCCTAATTACTCTATTCTTTATTTTCTCTCATTCACCAACTAAGCCTAGTGAAAGCTTGCCTAGTTGGATTGTGTGTAAGGGGAATTTTGGTCTAAAGAGAGATATGAGATTGGTATATTAATTTTAAACAAATTTTCACCTTATATTCACCTCAATACATGTTTCCATGAGGTTCCCAAAGATCCATATCAAGTCTTTTGTTCATTTTATGCTCACTAGCTCACTTTGCCAAAGCCTAATTTTCCTAGAGTAGCTAACCTCTAAGATAAAATAGTGAGGTATAGCCTTCATCACCATATAAAATTTAATATTTTTTTATATTTTCCAATCCCTAATGATCATTTTTACCAATTTTTTTTCCTTTATTCCATGTTTTAGGTGTCTAACCAACTCCAAATGCCCCAAAAAGGCCTCTAAAACCCTATTTTCCTCAAACCTTCCTAAGAGTGACCTCTCCAAGACAATAAAATGCATATATGTTTATATAACATGTTTCCCATATCCAATTCATGATCATTAATCTTTTAACTCATCCAAAAACACTCTTTTCCTTGGATTCCACATGTTCATATATTGTGTTCAAAGGTTTCTTGGTTTTGTACGGATTGTTGCCCCTTTGGCCAAGTAAAGAAGAGTGTATGGACATCTTGGAGGATTTTTGGTATTATAAACCCAATTTTTTATTATTCCTAAACCACGTTTCCTTTTCTATAACCCTCTTCTTTCTCCAAACAAGTCCATGTTTAACCTTACCCTAACTAGTTTACACCATGTTGTAAGTGCACATAGGGGTCTTGGGGTCTATGTAACATCATTTATCCCTTGGAGTAGTTTATGAAGTCACTATAATATTTATTTATGTGGTCATACCTTACCTCATCATGTTTTATCTTCCATTTGGTTTCATTTTTAGTTTGAACTCACCAAACTGAGCCCTTTTTCCATAGGAGTGAGAAACCTTGGTTGACTATTGTAGGTATATGTTGAGCATGATAGGACTTGGGTTCTGATGTTTTTTGAACTCCTTGAATCCATATTTATGTTACATAACATATATTTTTACATTTATTATTCCTTATAAACCTTCAATCACCATTTGGGGTATCTAGCTTAGGGTCACTATCTCATACCCTACTAGACTGAGATACCCCTACCTATAGATGCATATGGATTTAACTAAAATTGATAATGGTGTAAAAATAAATTATTTACCCCCCCCCCAATAATAAAAATATTTTTATATCTTCCTATTTTTTTTTCACCTTGTATGCTCATCGAGTTAATGACTATTTCCTTTTACCATGACTGGGATAACCCTATCTACAAACCTACTTGTAGGTTACTTTGCCTCTATTTAGTTTGTCTATGAGGTTAAAGTAATTCTCTTGAAAAATATTGATGTCACAAAATCTCCTTCCCTCACATTAAAATCACTCTAAGTGACCTACAACCACAAACACTCGTGCTAGCTTTTGCCTATTGACTGAGACACTTTGCTTCTCATTGATTCTTATAGCATTTATTACTTCAAATGGGTTTGGTAAAGATGATAAATAACATCCCTTAAACCCTATTTAATCACAAAATTCAAAATTGATCCTATTCTCACCTTTTTTAAGACCCAAAAGCATCAAAAAGGCATAAAGGTTGGAGTCATTGATCTAACCCTGTTGTAGGTGTGTGTTCTCCATACAAGGGACACCTATAGACATTAATGGGGGTTCAAAGGGAACATTTAAATCCTTTCATTATTACTTTAAATATATTATTTTATCCTTCCATATATTGAAACCATATCATCCATGAGAATTTTCAATGTTTCTCTTTAGAGTGTCAAACTTCATTTGTATCTTCAGGCCTGTAGATGTTACTAAAACATCTCAGTGTGTTTTAAAACATGTTTAAGGCCTTCAAAACCCTATCTCCCTCTACTCTTTGACCTTAATTCATGGTATAGTTTTTTTTTGTGATATGGGATGTAATATGGGTTAGGTTATATGCCTTGGAATATTTTTAAATCATGCTTTGAGATACTTATAAGAATCCCCCTGACCTCTATTTTGACACTCTAGGGACAATTTCCTAGAACATAGCCCTTTATCTCTTCAACATGATCATACACCTATTTTTATCAATTTCCACTTGCATTGGTCTATCAAGACTTGATTATGCATCCCATATCCTTAAGTGGGTGTCAAGTTGTTTCACCCTCTTCATCTAACCATTTAAGCACCTTACTTAGCCACCTGTAGGTGGATGTTTTGGTTGTAATAGTGAACTAGATATGAACAACATGAAACTTTATATGAAAGTGAACTTTATATGCTTCAATTAAACATTCCAATTCACCTATATCAATTCTAAGATGTTGTAAAACATCTTTTACCCTTCCACACCTTAATATGATGTCAAAAAGGCCCTGTAGGTGTACATTAGGATATTTTATGTAGGCAAGACATGGAGTTGAGCAAGAACATGTTAGGAAATAGCTTTAAAACACATCAAATGCATTTTTCAACCTTCAAGTAAGTGATATTAATCAAGGAAACCTTGAAAATATATTTAACACACTTTTTAACATGGAAATCACTTGTATATACATGGAATAGAGCAATCAAAAACATCAAATGACTATTAGCATGGTGAACATGTTTGGGACCCCATGTTTACCTTTTTCAAACATCTCAATGGGATATATTTAACTCTTGATGTCTTGGAAAACTAAATAATTCTAATTACAACTCCATGGATAAGTTGAGTAAGCTTATACAAGTGATTGTAAGTGAAACTAAGCATGATGACTATGGAGAAAGACAAGGTTGAAAACTACCAAAATGATGACATGGTGAAACCAAAATAAGGAAAGAGGTGGAAATATGACCATGAGACTTATGAAAAACAATTTAACAACTATAAAATACCCTTAAAATAGAAAAACACTTAGCAAATAAGAAACACTTCAGCTGAATTGCACATGGTGACACCTTCTTACATCATGGACTAACTTACTCATCTAAACATAATGAAATATAAAACTAAGAATGGATACCATATAAGAAGGAATTAAAAATCTTGTGGATCCCACCTCAATAATTGGTTTGTATATAATTGCTTAGAATGAATCAAAACCTATAGGGTGCATGAAACAACTAGTAAAAGAGCACAATCACCTTGTTAGCAATGGTTAATAAAGCATATTTGATCAATATTTTCACTCTTAATATGAAAATTAAGTTATATAATTATACTATCATCTTCCAAAAATCATTCATATTGAAACCTCATGAGTGGTTTGTACCAAGTACAAACCTACAAGTTAGTTTTGATTACCAAGAAGGGTTGAAAAGAAGTAGAATAGTTTTGATCAATAAATGGAACTTATATATCAAACCAAACATGAAATTTAGGATGGGGAAGCTGACGAGAAATTTATTGACCATTTCTCATGTGTCACACTTCCCAAGGAGGTCGTATAAGTGCCAAATTCATCTTTTCCTTCAAGAAAACTAGCTTTTTCTAAATAACCTACCAATTTTTAGTTGTTTTCAATTAATCAAGACCTCCTAAGACACATGTCACATGAAACAACCCTTCTACACCTTCATATTTCCCAATAAACCCATACAAAGTATTAAATGCACCTTTTTGACCTCTAAAATGACTCAAAAAGGCATGTTGGCTAATGAAATTTATGACCAAGGCTAATATATAATTGAATAAAATTAAATGAACTATGAAACACCTCATTAAAAAATATTATTCCACCTAAAACATCTAAAAATCCAAGTTTTTACTTAAGGGCACCCCAATTTGACTTAAAAGTCAAATTTGGTCAACAAATTGGTGACTCATAGAGGTAGTATGCCTGCTATACTAAGGATCAGTAGCCTTATCCTATCTTGGGCCAAGGGATTCAATGAATTATTGAAGACAACTAGAAAGTAATTGCTTAAAATACACACACAAAAAAAACACACCACACCAAGCAAACATAAGATATAGCAAGACACAAACAAGACTCACACATGTGCATAAGCACTTAGGGAAAATAAGGGAAATAACAAACTATATACAAAGATAGAGGAGGACCTTAGTAGTAATATTTGAGATATATCCCTTTGAATTTTATATGAAGATCCTCTCCATCCAAATTTGAGAGTTAGAAAGTATTGTGTTACTTTCATTGGGTGATAACATAAGGGCCACTCCACAAAGCATCAAACTTTGTGTGTCTTCTAGGCGTATCCCTATCTTCATCCCACTTGTATTTATTTATTTTATCTTGGTGAGATATCATAGTTTGCATATCTTGATGTTTTTTATCCTCAAGCTCCAATTCACACAACCTGATTTCCATTCTTTCATTTTCCATCAATTCTAGTTGATAAGTGAGATCCAAGGTTATTAGCTCAAGTGAAATAGGTAGTATAGCTTCTCTCCCATAAACAAGTGTGTATGGTGAGTTTCTAATGGATCTTTTTAGGGTGATCATATCAGCCTAGAGAGTTTTATTTGACTTGGAATGCCAAGTCCTTTGGTTCTCTTCCATTGTTCTCTTTATGATTCTAATTAGATTCTTGTTAGCAGACTCATCTAGTCCATTCCCTTGTGGATAATAGTTGGAAACGGTACTGAGATAGATGCCATATTTCAAATCCTATTCACTTGTCTTCATTCTAAGGAAATCTAATGCATTATATAAAATGATTATTGAAGGAGATCCAAACCTTGTCATTATGCCTTCATATAAGTCTAGAACTAAACTTTCATTTGCTTCTTTGAGAGCAACAACCTCTACCTACCTTGTAAAGTAATCTATATCAGCCAACACCCATTTATGTCTAGCACTAGGAGGTGGGTTGATTATGCCTATGAAATCCAAACCCCATTACATAAAGGGTTGATCAACTTGAATTGGATGAAGAGGCAAGGTAGCAAGATTTTGTTTGCTATCAAAGAGAGCACACTTTTGACACTTCCTTACCCAAGCATGGGTGTCTTTGAACAAACTGGGCCAAAAGTATCTAGCTCTCATAATATTAGCATCTATGGTTCTTGAAGCAAAATGACCACTAGCTAGTCCATCATGAAACACAAGAAAAAATTTCTCAATCTAATCTGATTTAACACACCTCAATAACACACCTAATAAATCCTTTCTAAACAACACTCCATCAACAAGTAAATAATTAATGTATTTCAATCTAAAGTCCCTTTTTCTATCCCTATCAAGGCCTTTTGGACACTCATCGATTTGAAAAAAAAGGATCATATCTTGTGTCCAACTCCTCATTGATTAAGGTGTAGCTATCATAGGGTCATCATGGAGTGATAAAAAAACCTCCTTTTGATCTTTCAAATATGAATCAAGATTTTCACATAACCCCTTCCCTTTCACGAGCTTGGTTGTCTTGATTTACACATCATACTCCATCACTTTTATGATCCAACCAGCTCCTTTTTCATTCAAATCTCTGCTCAAAATAAAGTCTTTAACACTAGGATGATGTACCGATATGTGAATCTTGTTGCTAGATAACATATGCCTAAACTTCTTTAGACTTATAAAAACTAAAATTACTTGCTTCTCAACATAGGTGTATCTTATCTCATAACCTTCCAAACCACGACTAAAGAAGGCAATAGGTTGCTCCAAGTTTTCTTCATTTGATTGAGTAATCATGGTAGATACAAACTTATCATTTCCAAAGGTATACAAGTTGAAATATTTTGATAAATTATTACTTGCAAGAGCTGGATCTTGGGCAATGGCTTGTTTAATCTCTTCCAATCTTACCTCCCTTTTTCTAGTTGAAGTGAACACTTCATCTTTCCTTAAAATAGACGTTAAAGGCTTAACTAAATTGTCAAAATTAGGAATGAACATCCTTATGAAATTAATTTTCCCAAAGAAACTTTGCAAACCTTTCTTGTATTTAGGTAAAGCCAATGCCAAGATTGCACTCACCCTTTCAGGATATATGGATAATCCCTTCTTGAAGACAATGTGTCCTAAAATTTTGCCTTCATGGATAGAAAACGCACACTTCTTGGGGTTGAGAGAGATTCTAAAATCTCTACATCTCTTAAAAATTTGTCTAAAGTGATTCAAGTGATCCTTTTTAGCCTTAGAAAAAATTATGATATCATCAAGATACACCAACATAATGTCATTTATTATTCCTTGAAAATCTATATCCATAGCACATTGAAATGTAGCTCCAGCATCAGATAATCCAAAATTCATCTTCCTATAAGCATATGCACCCTACTTAGTAGTAAAGGCTATCTTATATTGGTCACTTTCCTTCACCAAAATCTGATTATACCCTGAATATCCATCGAGGAGAGAAAACCTTTCACTACCTACCACAACTTTCAAAATTTGTTCCATGGAGGGAAGAGTATAATGTTATTTCAAATAAACTCTATTCAAGTCCCTAAAATCAACACACGCCCTTATTTCCCCATTCTTATTCCTAATAGGGACTAAATTTGCCAACCAATATAAATGCTTAATAAGAAAGATGATTTTGAACTCAATCAACTTAGTAATCTCTTTCTTCATGAAAGGCTCAATATTAGGATTGATTGGCATTTGTCTTTTATTGATAGGCTTAGCATTCTCATCTAGCTCTATGGTATGTTGAGTTAATTTTGGATTAAAGCCCTTTAAATATTATATTCCCATGTAAAGACAACAGAAAAATCCTTGCATAACTCAATGAAAGCATGTTTCTCTTCACTAATACATACCTTCCTAAGTGCAAGCAACTTATCCTTAAAGATTTGTACTTTTTCATAGTTTTATTGCTTAGTATACATGCTTACCTTTTATTTCTTCAATTGGTCATCATCATTGAAGATACTCTCAAGTGTGACTAGGCCTTTAAGGAGCTTATTTGACTTCAATTATACAATTTGCCCTCCATATTACTGTTGTAGTTTGGACTAATTCTTAGAATAAAACTTAGCCTCCTATTGTAGAAAAAGTGTTGTATGTTGGTCACTATCAAACACTTTCCAATTATTTACATTATCTAGTGTAGAGGGCCTTATAATCACCTTGAGATGTGGCTAATTATTATCTTCTCTTATCCCTTTTAAAATATCAAACTAAGCTCCAATTTCTACCAACCTATCAACATGTTTGTTGTCTTCTCTTGGGATATATGTGATGTTAAAGACTTGAAAATACTCCACAAGATCCCATGCTCTATGCTTATAGGACTTAAGCAAAGAGTTCTTAGTTACATTTTGGGCTCTTACTTGATTCATAACCAATTCACTATCACCATACACTTGTAATTATTTCACACCTATTTTCCTAACCCATTCAAGACCATGAATAAAGGCCTCATATTATGCCACATTACAAGTAGAAGAGAAGTAAAATTTGAAAGTGGAATAGTACCTTTCTTTGGATGGTGAAACCAACATTGCTCTACCACCTACCTCAACCTTACTTCTAGATCCATTAAAGAATAGCTACCATAAACCATCTATGTCTTCACTTGGATTGACCAAGTTTGGCATGAAAAATTCCTCCTCATTCATTAAATACACTCTAAAACCAACCTATTTTATTAATTTTTAAGGATCATTCTCATAATTTTCATCTCCCTATTCATATAAGTATAAATTAGAAACTCCTTCAAGAGAAGATGTTGGAGATTGATCTATGTGAAGTTCCTCCTCATCAATAATGACATAATTGACATTTGCCACTTTAGGGCATATAAGGATATAATTGACTATGATGGATAGGCTCTGATTTAATCTTCATCTTAGTACCATACTTTGTCTTAAAAACCATATAAGATTAATTAGCTACGAAGTATCCACCTATCTTAGTTGTAAATTCCCTTGACAAGTAAAGAGTAAAGTATGGAGGTAAATTTGCTTCAACCACATCATGAGGAATAGAAAAGGTGGGAAAAGCATGTAAAATTAGATAAAAATCCCTAACCACTCCTAAGGTCTTTTTTGGTGATTCATCCAATTGTAGGACTCCTTTAGCCATTGGTTCATATTTGAGGCCTAGTTTATCCACTATACACTTGGGCATAACTAAAGTACTAGCCCCACTATCTATGATGCAATTTTAAACTAAGAAATCACCAATGATTAAATATAGGTAAAAATGAGGATTCTTATCAATTTTCTTCACTTTCTCAAAAAGGGGTTGAGTTCCATTCACTAATACAACATTCTCATTCCTAACTGATCCAACTTGCTTACTTAGTCCTTGTAATTATTTTTTGAAGCATATCTTTTTTTCCAGGTATTTTTGATGAATCCCATAGTGAAATATTCATATGTAACTTCTTCATCTAGTCTAAAATATTGATATAAGGATTTCTTACCTTGGAAGGTTCTTTGGAAGCACTAGTACCTTATGGTGTAGCTTGTGGAGGTGGATGTGTAGGAGTAAGCCTTACATTCTAAAACTTATGATTTTATTGCACCTTAAGGGATGATTTAGACCCAACCACCATTGGAGATGATGTAGGGTTAAAAATAGGTCCTTGCTTATCCCCTTTTGTCTCTTCAACAACCCTCTTCTTAGACCTAGTATTAGAGGCCACACTAGCATTCACATTGCTTGTATTCCCCAAATGATTGATAACACAAAAATATCCCTCCAAATGATTTATGAGAGTATAATAAGATTGTGTTTTCCCATTATCCATTATAATTTTAATTCCACTTTGCATTTTCACATCAAAATTTAAAAATTAAGATGTTTGATAACCTTGCATAGTCATGGCTTGATTATGCATCTTATTAGCATAAGCAACTTGGTCTTGATTTTGGTCATAGGAGGGATAACATGGTTGTTCTTGAACAAAGTTATTTTTATTGGGAGTAAGAGATTTAGGATATGAGGTAGCATTAGGATTGTAACTTTGGTAAGGTTTATCTTGGGTGATTTGACCTTATCCTTGAGCATTACCTTAGAAAGAAGGCCTATTGGTTTGCTTGAATTGATTATAGGATTGGTATGGCTTATAACTTTTAGCTTGTTGCATTTTGAGAGAAAACAATTCATTGGTAACACTTTGGAGTAAACTCTTGAATTCATGTATCTCATTATTTGGGATAATGTAAAACTTTTCATGACTATGCAAAGGATCTAAGGTAGGTAATGTAACTTGCCTAAGAGGCTACAAGTTAGGGAGCAATGGCATAGGTGGCCTAGGAGCAATCTTTCCACTTGAACAAGACAATTTTCAGCATTGATGGCTACCTCATAAGTAGCAGGTAGTTTATTCCCACCCATGGATTGGATCATCATGGTGACATCACTATTCAATGCTTTTAGATAGTACAAGAAGACATAATTTGGAATGGGTCTCACAAGGGCTAGAATCCTATCCCATGTCTTTTGAAATATAGTATTAAAATATTGCATAAACTCTTGTGGTGCCCTCTTGATAGTGGTCAATTACTTATATAGTGATAGATGATCACTCTTTTCTCTAAGCCTCTTAGTCAATAGATCTCCTAGTTCATCCCATGAACCAGTAGAATTTTTAGGTAGAGTCCCATACCAATATAAAGCTTTTCCTTTGAAAGACAATGCCAATAACCTAATAGCAACATTATCATGAATGATATTATGGATATTTTATAAGTTTTATATGTTTCTAATGTGTTTAATGGTAGTAATAGGACCTTCTCCACTAAAATATGGAACACTCTTAAGGGTTGCTCCTTGAATTTGGTCATATTGGGCAAGATCAAAGGAGATGATCCAGTGAAGGCTATAACATGTTGGTTCCTGGCCATCTTGGAATGTAGGATATGGTATTAGAGGTTGAAATTATTAATAGATAGGACTTATTAAACACCAACTCTCTTGAATAAGGATGAGTATTCACAAACCTAAACCTTTTGATAGAATACAAAGGCAATTGCACAAACTCAAAGGTTATAACCTTAGCAGCAAACCTAGTGGTCACCTTTGGCATAGAAATTAGGCATTGATCAGAAACCAAAGAGTTAAAACTTTTAATGGAGTTTCTAGGTAATTAATGTAGATGTTCTTGTACATGCAACTATGTCAAGACCAACACCAATCTTAGACATTCTTCTAGGACTTAAAGTCCCACCAAGTATGCCAAAAATCACTGTCACTTGGATTTACACCCCTTGAGGAGATGTCTATATCTCCTCATCCAAGTGTAACAATGGATACATCTCTCTTTTTATGGGTAAATTTTTTTGAGATGAATCTCTAGAAGGGCTAGTTCCCTTGATGCACTCTTTGAAGTACTTTGTTACCTATCAACTTTGGATGAAAAAGGTATATAAAAACAACTAAGAAAACTAAAATATGATGTACCAATTTTTAATTTCTTCCTATTGACCTAAAATATACTACTTATATCTAAACAAAGCTTCCTTCACTCAATACTCACAACTCAAGATGAATTGTCACATCAATATTTCATAAGTTAGGTTCAAGAGGTATTTGAATGCTTAGGAGGGTAATGGATTATTACTTTGGTGAATAAAATCATATATCAATTATATAACACAAATACACTTAAGAGATAACACCAACAAAGACCTATAATAATTACTCTTCTATACATTGGAGAACAATCAAGGATAACATGCTAGAAAAGCTCATCTTCTACTAGGCAAGACCAACAAAATTGCATCAACACTCAATTATACATCATGTAAGTAGTAAAATTCACTTATTTAATTTATTAAATAGATATTAAAGTACATAATTTGCCTAGGTTTCACCATAAACCAATGGAGGCTACTAAAAAGAGCCAAAAGAGTCAATATTTATAGCTTTTGAGAGAAGATCAAGACAAGGGAAGTCCAAAGGTCACTTAGACAATTTTAAATATACTAAAATAAGTTAAAATTAAATTATAAATATATATGGGATGAAACATGCAATGTTATGAGGACCAAGTGTTCATACAAGTCATTAAACTTATGAAAAATTGCATAAAACTCCCAGTCTTGGCTCATAAAACTACCTTCATAATTTGAACCTATTTAAACATCCCACAAATAACTATGGATATTTATAATATTTAAGGCCTTTATTAATTCATATCTATGCATTGGTTTCATTTTTACTCATCTAAAAACTCCTAGAAGGAAGCCATCACTATCTGTAGTTTAAAAAACTCCCTTTTCAGTCATCCCTCACACTTGGCCTCAAAAATGCCTTAAATTTTCCATGAAAATACATTGGAGGTATTTAATTTCAACTTTAAATACCCTCCATGGAATTAGAGGCATTAGGTATGCTTTAAAAAGGCTCACACTTATATTTTTCACCCTTTTCACTCTTGTGTCCACTATGCCAGTTTTGACTGGTTGAAAGGAGAGCTCTGGTTTGGAAATTTAAATGTTTTTAATTTGAATAAAATTTTCATATTGAGTATTATAATTCCTAATATTCCACCCAAACTTGATTTCATCTTCAAAATCCTCTTATAGCATATAAAACACACAAAATGGTTAAGAAAACCATGTTTCTCATGCTGTCCATACAATACCATACAACTTATCTTAGTGGGAGATACCTTGAGAGAGTCCTATACATGGTAAAATAAATTTTATTACCAAAAAATGTCGTTAGGACAACTTCCCAAGCTCATTTTATCCATTACATCTTGGTTGAGGGTTTAGTAGGGTTTTAGGTAGTTTTAGGTCTTAAGCTTTGTTCATAAAACTTTGACATTGAATATTCTACTAAATTACACAAAATTTAATATTTAGGTAGTCTTGTACATTTTCTAATAATTTTCATTACCAAACTATGTTGTTAGGATAACTTTCCAAGCTCATTTTTTGCTTTGGGTCTTGGATGAGGGTTTAGTAGGGTTTTACGCAGTTCTAGGTCTTAAACTTTGTTCATAAAGATTTGAAATTGAATATGATACAAAATTATACAAAATTTAATCCAAGGTACCTTTATAACTCCTCCAAATTACTCTATTTCTCATGCGTAGTCTTATAAAAGATTGAGCACTTGAAGACACCCATCAAGTTTGTTTTCCTCTTTCCCTACATGCTTGGACTATGTCAAGGATAGAATTATCTTTCCTGTAGGTTTAATTCACTCCAAAAGATTATATATGTCTAATTTCATCCCTTTAACATTTTCAAATCATCTTTATATCCCACTAATAGTTGGAAATGAAAATGGACCCCAAATTGGTTCTTGGTCCTTTAAAGGCCTAAAGGGTTTAACACGTATTTTGAAAGTTTTGGATAACTAATCTGATATTTCATTATTTTTTAGGAATATACTTATTATTAATTCTTCATTAAAACTTTTAGGATCACCAAAAAACCTCCCAATTACTCCACTTCTTCCTTTTCTCTCATTCACCAACTAAGCCTAGTGAAAGCTTGCCTAGTTGGATTGTGTGTAAGGGGAATTTTGGTCTAGATAGAGGACTTAACTTTTTATATTACTATAATAACCTATTAACCTTAAATTAACCTCAATAAATATTCCCATGAGATTCCCAAAGCTCCATATCAAGTCTTTTGTTCATTTTGCCCTCACTAGCTCACTTTGCCAAACCCTGATTTTCCTAGACTGGTTGACCTATGATACAAAATAGTGAGGTATATCCCTCATCAAAATGGAAAATTTAATATTTTTTGAGTTTTAAAAATCCTTTATGATAATTTTTATGAAGTTTTTTAATTTATACCATGTTTTAGGTGTCTAACCAACTCCAAATGCCCCAAAAAGGCCCCTAAAAAGCATGTTTTCTTACATTTTCCTCAAACCTTCCTAAGAGTGACCTCTACAAGACAATAAAATGAAACTATGTTTCTATAAAAAATTTAAAATATATAATTCATTCTCATTAATATTTTAAATGATCTGAAAACACTCTTTTCCTTGGACTCCACATGTTCATCTATTGTGTTAAGAGGTTTCCTAGCTCTTTGTATGGACTATTGCCCCTTTGGCCAAGTAAGGAAGAGTGGATGGACATCTTGGAGGATATTTGGGATTATTAACCCAATTTTTTATTATTCATAAACCAATTTTACTTTTCCATAACTCTCTTTTTTCTCCAAACAAGTCCATGTTTCACCTTACCCTTACTAGTTTGTACCCTGTTATAAGTGCACACAGGGGTCTTGGGGTCTATGTAACATCATTTCTCCCTTGGAGTAGTTTATGAATTTAATATAATATTTATTGAGGTGGTAATACCTTAAATCATCATGTTTTATCTTCCATTTTTTTTCATTTTTAGTTTGATCTAACCAAATTGATCCCCTTTTCCATAGGATTAAAAAACCCTAATTGACTGTTGTAGGTGTATGTTAAGCATGTTAGGACTTGGGTTCTGATGTTGGTGTAACTCCTTGAATCAATATTTATGTTAAAAAAAATTATTTTCACCATTATTACTCTTTGAAAACCTTCAAGGCACCATTTTGGGTATCTAGCTTAGGGTCACTATCTCATACCCTGCTAGACTGAGACACCCCTACCTATAGATGCATATGGATTTAACTAAAATTAATCATGGTGTAAAAATAATTTATTGACCACCCCCCTTGATAAAAAAATAATTTGATATATTCATATATATTTTTTTCACCTTGTATGCTCATTGGGTTCATGACTGTGTTTCCTTTTACCATGACTAGGACAACCCTATCTACATACTTGTATGTAGGTTACTTTGCCTCTATTTAGTTTGTCCATGAGGTTAAATTACTTATCTTTAAATCTCTTTAGGTCACATAATATCCTTACCTCACATAAAAATCACTATAAGTGA
Source organism: Torreya grandis (assembly GCA_037957365.1). Lineage (NCBI taxonomy): Eukaryota > Viridiplantae > Streptophyta > Pinopsida > Cupressales > Taxaceae > Torreya > Torreya grandis. Next base: position 471,345 of record JARHVA010003205.1, on the reverse strand, counting down.
CCTAAAACCACACTTCCACACTTATGCTAGCTTTTGCCTATTGATTGAGACACGTTGCTTCTCATTGATTTTTGTAGCATTTATTGCTTAAAATGGGTCTAGTAAAGATGACAAAGAACCTTCCTTGATCCATATCTACTCACAAAATTCAAACCTGATCCTTCACTCATAGTTTTAGGACCCCAAAGCATCAAAAAGTCATTAAGGTTGGGGTCATTGATCTAACCCTATTGTAGGTGTGTGTTCTCAATACAAGGGACACCTGTATACATTAATGGGGTTTGTAAGGTAACATTTCAATCCTTTCATGCTTAAATTCAAGCTATTAGTTTAACCTTACATATTTTGAAACCATCTCATTGATGAGAATGTTCAATATTTCTATTTAGAGTGTCAAACTTCATTTGTATCTTCAAGCCTATAGATGTTATGAAAACATCTTAGTGTGTTTTAGAACATATTTGAGGCCTTAAAAACCCTATCTCCCTCTACTCTTTAACCTTCATTCTTGGTAGAGTTTTTTTTTTGATATAGTATGTAAGATTGGTTAGGTTATATTGCTTGGACCATTTTTAAATCATGCTTTCATATCCTCATAAGAAGTTCCCTAACCTCTATTTTAACACTTTAGGGACAATTTTCCAGAACACAACCCTTTGTCTCTTCAACATGATCATACACCTATTTTGATCAAATCCACTTGAATTGGTCTATCAAGGCTTGATTATGCATCCCATAGTGTTAATTTAGTTTCATTTTGCTTCACCCTCTCCATCTAAGCATTTAAGCACCCTACTCAGCAACCTATAGGTGGATATTTTGGTTGTATATAATGAACTAGATATGAAAAACATGAAACTTTCTATGAAATTGAACTTTTTAAGCTTCCATTAAACATTACAATGTACCTCTATAAATTTTAAGAGGTTTTAAAACATATTTTACCCTTCCACACCTTAGTATGAAGTCATTAAGGCCCTCTAAGTGTATATTAGGATGTTTTACGTAGGCAAGACATGGAGTTGAGCAAGAACATGTTAGGGAATAGCTTAAAAACACATCAACTGCATTTTTCAGCCTTAAAATAACTAATATTAATCAAGGAAACCTTGAAACTATCTTCACCACACCTTTTCAACATGGAAATCACTTGCATATACGTGGAATAGAGCAATCAAAAACATCAAATGACTATTTTAGCATGGTGAACATGCTTAAGACCACATTTGCACCTTTTTAAAACATCTCAATGGGATCTATTCAGATCATAATGGATTTTAAAATTAAATAATTATAATTAAAACTCCATGGACAAGTTTAATAAGCTTATACAAGTGACTGTAATTGAAATTAAGCATAAAGTTGACTATGGAGAAAGACAAGGTTGCAAACTACCCAAATGATGACATAGTGAAACCAAAAAAAGGAAGGAGGTGAAAATATGACCATGAGACCTATTAAAAACCATTTCCCAAATGTAGGACACCCTTACAAGAGATAAAATATCAACAAAGAAGAAACACTTTAGTTGAATTACACATCTTACATCATGGACTAACTTACCCATCCAAACATTATGAAAGATTAAAATAAGAATGGAGACCATTTGATAAGGAATTAAACATCCTTTCTATCCCACATCATCAACTAGTTCATAGGGAATTTCTTAAAATAAATCAAAACCTATAGGGTCCATGAAACAGTAGTAAAAGAGCACAACCAACTTGTTAGCAATGGTTCATAAAGAAAATTTGATCAATATTTTCACTCTTTCTATGAAAATGAATGTCTCTGAGTATAATATCATATCCTAAAATCATTTATCCTGAAACCTCATGATCAATTTGTACCAAGTACAAACCTATAAATTACTTTTTCTTGCCAAAAAGGGCTGAAAAGAGGTAGAATAATTTTGATAAATAAATGGCACTTTCAAATAAAAACAAACATGTAATTGATCATGTGGATTAATAGTCACTACCTGACCATTTCCCATGTGGCACACTTCCCAAGGAGGTTGTACAAGTGCCAAATTCACCTTTTCCTTCAAGAAAACTACCTTTTTATTAAATAACCTACCAATTTTTAGTTGGTTTCAGTTACTTAAGACACATGTCATGTGAAATCACCCTTTGACAACTTCACATTTCCCAATAAACATGTACAAATCATTTAATGCACCTTTTTGACCCCTAAAATGACTCAAAAGGAAATGTTGGCTAATGAAATTTATGACCAAGGCTAATATATCATTGAATAACATTAAATTACCTATGAAACACCTAATTACAAGATATTATTCCCCCCAAAACATATATAAATTCATGTTTTTACCTAGGGGTGCCCTAATTTGACCTAAAATTCAAATTTGGTCAATAATACCCTAAAGGATGCATCCCTGAAGGAATTTGACATTGATGAGTTTGAAAAATAGAGCATCACTATGATAAAAAAGATTACCCAAGGAATATTAGAGAGTGTGAACCTATATGATGCAAGGTTTAAAACTCTCTTATCAAATCTCCCATATGATATTCACCCTTCCCAATATGTATAGTGGTTCATTGGGTGGTTACTCGTGTCATTCTAATGATCACTTTCCATGAAGAATTTTAAAGACCCTCAAGAAGAACTTGAATCCATGCTCAAAGTTGAGACAATAATAATTGCAAATATTAGGATCAACCCATTTATGGAAGTGTAGATTGCATATATGGCCTTCCAACTCTAAAATCTTACCACTAAGTCATTATATGATGTTTAAAGTGGACTATGGTGTACTAACTGTAAAGTAAAGGGTCATAATAGGACTAAATGACCATGAAGAATGTGCACACATTTATTCAAAGATACAAAGTCTATTAAGAGGTGCATGATGTCCATAACTACCTTTTGTTACAATGTGCTAGCCAAGTCAACACAGCCATCGATTGTCAGTTGTGTGATACCTACACCCATACCACTTCTGATTACTAGGTGATTGATGAAATACATGAGAATATGGAAATAATCACATGATAGGCCAAAATAGTAGTCAAAGGGTAGGCTAACTAAGGTATTGAAGGCTATGGCCAACAAAAAATAGGCTTTAGGATACAAAAAGGCACAATAGGGTGAGATAGAACATGCGATGGTGGAAGGTTCCCACTACGTCTCATAAGGTCAAATAATGATTTTAACTATACAAAAACTTGATCCAAAGTAGGCTTGGCATAGATAAGGGCATAAGAATGATCAGGCATGAGTATAAAAAAATGGACCCCAAAGGTGAAATCTATGTGCATAGAGGTAGTCAAGGTATAGGAAACTACGTGTATTGGATTCACCATCTAGTTACCAATTATGCCAATACCTGAATTACATTACAATATGGGAATAAGGGTCATAATTAGCACATAACATGGCTTGAACCTAAAGCTTCACCATGCCCAGACTCAATGTGCCAAAAATACATGTTATAGTAGGCTATGAGTGTCATCTAAAACCTGCAAGGAGAACTCCAATAAATGTGAGACCTATAAGCATAGGCTACCACCTCTCATAAGAAGCAAGATAACTAGGGAACTGAGATACAAGAATTAACTAAGATCTTGTGCCTCCTACAGACAAAGGGAATGTTGTCACTATTGAAGAACTTGCTCCTAGAACATGTAGGTCAAAATCAAGTTGAGGTCATCATGCCACACATGGAGAGGGCACAAGAAGTTTAACATATTCAAAATTTTGAATATGACCAAGAACTCCTAATAGATACCAATATTGATGGATGGTCTATCTATGAAGTTCTTTTAGAAATAGGCACTAAGGTCAACATCTTGACCAAGAATTCCTGGGAGAATATGGATAGGGTAGCCTTGAGGCCTTCTCCTCATGTACTCTTTATGACTAATAATACATGAGCATAGCCTATTATAATTTTTAAGAGTGAAATTGTAGATATAATGGATGATAAATTCTATACTAACTTTGAAGTGAGAGTTAGCAGAGTGGGATAACTACCCGGCACTTCTAGGAAGGCCATGATGTTATGCAAACAATGTAGATATGCACTTTAAAAGGTGTTACATGAAATTTGAGAATGGACAGGAGAGGGTATTTATACCCCTCTAAAATTACCAAGGACCCCCTATGTTGAGAGTGTGAACATCAAAGATGAGATCAACCATATTTAGAACATCATGGCAAAAGGCATCGAGACTCTACACCCAAATGATCAAGGAATCCTCTCTTATGAAGATGGATAATCATCCTTAGACACCATCAATGTTAATTGTGATTAATGGGTCTATTAGTACCAAAAATTGCATTAAATAAATTGGGACCTTATCACATATAAATGCTGAAGTCCTCAAGCCCAAGTCATGTTTTCAAGTGTTCCTTCAAAGGTCAAGTTTTTTTTATCTTTTAGCTAAGTGTCAATCTAGTCTTTAATTAGTGTGTTTTAAGCCTTAGGGTCTTTTTTTTTTTGTCGAGACATTTTTCCTGATGGAAATATGTTTTTGGGATTTTTTGTTCATACAAAAATTTCAAAGACTTATTTTCATCAGGTAAATTGTCTGTGATAAAAAAACTGGCAAAGTCTATTTGTCCTAAGTAAAGCATACTGCATTATTTCTTTCGATCACTTTGCCTTTACAAAATCCCTAAAGGGTCATTTATTTTAGGCAATTTGCAATTACAAAATATCTGAAGGGTTATTTTGCCTTTGCATAGTCCTTGAAGGGCCATTTCTTTTGGTCATTTTGCCCTTACAAAATTTCTAAAGGGCACTTTCATAAGATCTGAATGACACTTTCAATAAGTTCGAAGGGCACTTTCAAAATATTTAAAGGGCTATTCCAAAAGTATGAAGGGAGCTTACCCTTTGGTAAGAGTGCAAAGGTCTAATTTTATTTATCAAAAGGGATAAGTCTAATTCCTTCAGCAAAATTGTCAAGCCCATTTTCACTGGGAAAAATGTAAGGTCCTTATTTGTTTTGGACTTTTTATCTATGGCAAAGATTTTGAAGGGCCCTTTCCCTTCAGGCATTTTACATGCACAAAAACCCTAACAAAAAGTCCTTTCTTTAGTAAAAGTGTTAGCTCAAATTGTCTAAAAGCCATATTATTTTGGGAATTTTATCCACACACAAAAAACCCGAAGGGCTATTTCCTTCAGGTATTTTGTCGGCACAAAAAAGCTCGAAGGGCTATTTCAATTATTTTGGAAAAATTATAAGGACTTATTTATTTTGAACAAAGTGTTTGTAAAAAGTATAAAGGGTTAATTACTTTGGGCATTTTGCCCATGCAAAAATTCCAAAGAGATAATTCCTTCAAGTCTTTTACCCACACAAAAAGATTAAAACAATTATCTAAACAAAATTACCCGAAAGGATTGTTTCAAAACAAAAAGCTGAAGGTATGATTGCTTGAATATAAAAGACTTGTAAAAATAGTATGATGGTCTCATAGACATCATTGATGGTCATGTGAACATCTTTGATGATCTCAATCATGTCAAAATTAATCTTAGGCTAAAAACCATAGGGGTTTAAATTTAAACGATCACACAGATGTCAAAAATGATCCATGTAGATATCAGAGGTTTGTGTTTGATCTTGGGTTCAAGGGATCAATAGAGGTGGGAATCTAACATGCATCATATATAAGACACAAGTGTAAAAGTGCTCTTATCTAAAAAAGGGAGCTATTAAATGGAAGCAACCACATTTCAAGGTTCTATAATAGATTAAATGATTTGCATTTGATCCTAGATGTAGGCTCTTTTTTGAGTTAGTGTAGAGTTTTTGTCTAGTTTCTTTCTTTCCTATCCCTTGTTTCTATATAGTGCCTTTACATATTTGTTTGCTTTCTTCTGTGTCGTTCTTTATTTTTAATAAGTCTTTTCAAGATAGTCATCAATTTGGATTTCATCTAGTCTCTCAAAGAAGGACCTTTTAAGTTGAGAGTGCAGGTGTAAAAGGACTATGGGTCTAAAATTTAAGCTTGATGTTTTTAATTTTAGGGATACTGGTAAAGACAAATGAATAGACTAATCATTCCCTAAAATATTTAACTTTGTTCTGATCTAAGCTTGATTTTGATAAGGTTTGCATATGCAAGATGAAAGTTTAAATTATTGAAGCACAGTCATGCTTGCACTTAAACAACATTCAATGCTTGGGGTAAATTTTGTGACCAAGGATGATTGCCTAAAGATTAGACACTTGAAAAAATCCCAAAACTCAACTAAATTAGTTCCTAACCTTTGCTAGGAAGCTGAAAATGGTCTATAAAAAGCAAAAAATACAAAAATAAGATCTCATTACAAATTTCAAACAGAACTTTTTAAGTAAAGGTGATTTGGGTAATCTCTACCAGGTCTATAGATGTCTACTTGGCAATGGATCAAGTCCTTGAATGGAGCTAAAGGCATCTCTATTAGGGATATGGATGTTTGTCTAGTAGTAGAGCAATTCCCAAGACATCCGTAAGCAAAAAATATGGTTTAAAAAAAAAATCAAACATGTTGTAAGTCAATGTCAATGGTTAAAGACATGAAGTATGGAAATTTCTCTCTAAATCTCAATGGAAAACAATAAGTGGAACCAAAGCACAAACACAACATGACTAGGTTTTGATATTTGATCTTAATTTTTCATGTGTGAGGCTTGTTTTAAACATGACTAGGTTTTTACAATGGTGCTTGATCAAGTGGAATGAATAGCCTAGTTTTAAGTATGAACTTTAATCTTTGAATTTTAAAACATATTGCTATGAAAATTCAATTGATCAGGGTGTTATTAGTATGTTTTCACATTGTATTTAACTAGAGATCATTCACACCTGATTTGGTTGGTATATTTGTGCATGATTATGGTTTAGATCTTATCTTAGTTTGCTAACATTGGATTTCTGAGTTTTAGATTTGCAAGTTTAATGGAACCCTCCTTAAAAATGGATCATCTCTAGGTTTTATTATTTAATGTCAATGTTGGTCTTTTACCAACCTTTGTTTTTCAAAGGCCAAGTTGAGTTCATTTTGATCACCTTGAAACCCTGATTCTAGTTACCCTAACCTAAGTCTTTCCATTTAATTTCAAAATTGGTGAGAACATTTTTTATGTGGGAGAATTTTAAAATGCCATGGAATTAGTTAAATGTTTATACTAAGGCTTGGTTATGTTTATTTACATGACCAAACCCTAGACTAAAAATACATGTTTGGTCCTTTTTACATCTCATGATCCCTTAGCCTATGTTCCTCATGGTCTGAAACTAATGTATGGTAATTTTATTTAGCAAAGCCCCATTTATTTCAAGCTTAGTCTAAACTTTAGCCTAAGGTCTTAATTCATATTTATTAATTTGAATCAAAACCTTGGTCTAAGTTTGTAGCCTAAGTCTTATATTATTTTTGAGCTTTGATTTAGTTATATTTTTCACTATTTGCTTGCACCAATCACCTTTTGACCTAATGGATTATAATTAATGGCATGTATTTGCTCAGGTAACCAAGATCAAATGGTACAAGTTCAAAGTCAAAAGGTCAAGCTTATGGTGTATGATAAGGCTCAAACATGTTCCCATTGATTAACAGTATGTGGTTAAGTGTACACCTTTTGATCGATGGGTCACATTAAGTCAAGGTTTCAAACTAGGCCCAAAGTGAATGCGGTGATGACATGCATCATAACCACATTAGACAAAGTATTGAGAAGCCAATGGTATTTGATCCTTTGGATCAAAATCCAATGGCATGAAATGATCTAGCCTAGTAAGATCCAACAGTGTAATATTAAAGGGTCCCTTTTATTTATGTTTTAACTTGGTATAGGACTTTACCCTAAAGCTTCATTGTATTTATTAATATAATGCAACCTTAGGCTAAAACCTTATGCTATGTATCTTTTTATTAAGCATGAGGCCCCCTTTTATTTTATCTAGAGCTTAGTCTAAACTTTGGCCTAAAGTTTTTTTCATGTTCATTAACGTAAATAGGATATTAGTCTAAAGATTTTAGATTAAGCTTTATATTATTCCTCAAATTTTAAAATTAGACATTTTTAATGTTTGCAAGATTAAATCATGCTCAATCTCATGGATTACAATTTGATGATGCACATTTTATCAGATGAAGAGACGTAATATTACAAGGGCATGGTTTAAAAATTATTGCATGATCCTAGGCTAAAAATTGAGCACACTCCGAAAGAATGATGGTATGCATTCAAGTGTACACTATCCAATCTATGGTATGTATTAAGTCAAGACTTTTTAATGAATCCTAGAATGAACATGGGACCACCACTTGGTAAGAGCATGTTAGCCTAATTAGACTAAAAAAGTAGGATGTATAAATCCCATACAGATACCAAGCGAAACCACTTTGGTATAAGACCCATATATAACCAATGGAATTTGATCCTTTGGATCAAGATCAATGGCATGTGTTTGCTCAAGTGAGTAGATCTAATGGTATGAGCAAAGATGGAATTTTCAAAGGGATCAGGACCAATAAACAAGTGACACATGCTTAGATTAGATCCAATTAAGTAAAATAGTTATTTTTAAACCTCACAAGTGCCCAAATAGATTTAAAGTGGTGTGTCAAGTGTTAATATTGGTTGAGAAGCCAAAGGTTAATTTTTCTTCCATGGATAGGAAATGATTTGAAGCATATAGGGAGGTCTATAGGCCATTTCAAAACATATTTTTCAATAATAACCATATATCATTTTATGTTTACACCAAAACTAGATCATTCACATAGCATCATTAAAAAATTAGGTTGTTCCATGGTGTACACTAAGGAAAACATAAAAGTCCAGGATATCCCAACTATGCATACAATTGATCGAGAACTTCTCCAAATGGTTGCACATAAGGACAAAGTTTGCTTGGACCTTGACCATGAATATTCTCCCTCTAGCTCGAATGAATATATTTTTAACCATGAAATCAAATAGTTTATTTCAAATATTCATCATTCATTATAGAGGTAGTTAGAGCAATCATTCTTTTCTTGTAAATGGATAAAGATCTCAGGCATGGCATAGAATATTTTCTAGTTAGGAGCGTCTTGGTGGGACTTCAAAGTTTGTTTTGAAATTTTGAAAATTGTAACCTATAGGTCCAAATTTGAAAAAGGATTGAAAAATGTATAAATAGGGAGCTTCTCCTCTATTAAATGTTGTTAGATGTTGTTATTGGTCACTGATATTAGTCTTTACTTTCTCTAAGTCTAGGTTTTATAAAAATTTTGAGATCAATTGTTGTGTGTATATCTTGTCTCTCTTAATAAGGTGGTTACAATTATAAAAACATTAGAAAGATTTGAGAGCATGTTATATGTCTCCCTTGTCAAAATATAAACTCACCATGCTTGTCCCCTTGGTAGCATTTTGAATAATTGATGTGCGTAATTTTTTTCTTCAAGATTAATGAAAATGTTTGTGGTTCTTTACTCTTTCTTGTTGATGAAGTGTAGTAATATGTCTTATAAGTCTTGTTTATTGGATATCTTCATTTATGTTCACTACTAGTTGTCATCTTGAGCATAGATCTGGGTTGTACATCCCTTTTTATAGTTTAACTTTGAAAATGTGTTATGGAATGACATTTCAAGACACCCTAGATCTACAGATTTGATAGAAAAAAATTTCTTGAAATTTTAGTTGAAGTATATGATCTAGGTGTTTAGGGACCATTTGGTATTTCTCATTAGATTATATTTGAGTCTTTTATACTTCTTTTTCTAAGGATAGTGTCATGAACATTGTAAGAGACCTTGTTGTTTAAACAGGCTACCAACACGCCACCTTCCCTTTTTATATAATCATCTAATTATCCTACCTCTTACCACCTTACATATCATACATCCTTTGAATATTATGAATATTATTTTCCCTTAAGATTCATAATATCTATGTTGTATTTACATTTTGTGATTTGAATACTAGTGGTACAATTTTCCATTTGAGCTTTATTTTGAAGATTTGTTAGAATGAAAGTTGTAGTCATATACATATTTGTCTTTAGTATCTTGAATATAACCTAGTGCATTTGTGCATTCCTTGTGACAACCCTTCCTAGGTGGAGTGTGCAAGTTTGGTTGTGTCCAGGTAACATCTATGTCTCTTTATGCCAATAATCCCCATGGATGTTGAATTGCATAATATCTTCATGTGAGCAAGCTACCCCTTAGGTCCTCTCACCTTGGTTAAGAAAGAGCCAAAAGTAACAATGAGATAACCATACCCTTTTTCAGTGCCTCTTAGTTAATTTTTCAATCTGGTCCATTCTTGGTATCCAACCTTTCCCTAGCTATAAAAACATACTAGCAAGTTTCTCATTATTGTTTGCCATTTTATTCGAGTGTGCAAAGGCTAGATTAGAGAGGTGTATAAATGGGAACCAACACTCTAATTCCATCATTTTGAGGGATTAAATTGAACTTATGGTCAATTATGTTGCCATAAATTCTTGTAGAGAGCCGTGAGTATTTCATTTTATGAAGTTATCTGATATTACTACATTGATCTAGCTATCTTGGCTATCAACATCATAGCACTCCACTGGGGATGTGCCAGGAAGTTTTAAGGATTGAAAATTTGAATTTGTTGAGTCTATTTCAAATAACTATTAATATTTCATGTTTAAATGTGTTTTATCTCTTTTGAACATTATTCTAAAAACTTTAGTTTCTTCATTTTCTGTCTCATTAAGCTTCAATAAGTTTAATTTCATTCTGTATCACAATAGTTTGTCAAATATTATATTCTATAAGTTTGATTCTAGTGGTGAATCTGAATTTATTTTCTAATTTCAAGGAAGATTGGTGCCTATTTTGAATATTCTGTTAACTTTCAATTTGAGTATTTTCTTGTTTGTAAAGCTAAAAGGACTAAGGTCTTCTTTCAAAAGTGAACTATCAAATAAACTTGTCTCTCCTTTTAGTATTCCTCAAAGAAGAGGGAGACAAGTTTGGAAGCTTATTGAAGGGTAGAGCTCAGCTACTAAGGAACATTAATATCCTAATAATCTAGAAATATTTATTGAGCCCCCCATTATTGAGGACTATCAAAGCTCTTCTATTGATTCTAAAACACAGTACCATTTATTTTATAGCTCCCTCCCAAGTTTTATCCACCAAATCCACCTCATTCACCCCCTCATATCCCTTTTCCATTTGTTCTTGAACCTCTTATTAAACCAATCATGAGGCATAGTGACCAAGATGATAATGGACATCCTACATTCTATGCTCCCATATTTAGGCCTATCAACTTCAATGAAATGGAAGGATATCCTAATGAGGTCCCAAATGAAGTTAGGAAATGCCTCCCAAAATTCCAAGGGAACAATACAGTGAGAAATGATCAACATCTGAGGGCCTTTCAAAATATAATTGAAGATTATGAGGTTGAGTATGAGGATGTGTGAATTAATTTTTTCATGCACACACTAGAATAAGATGCTTGTGAATGGTTCAATTCCCTTCCCACTAGATGCATTAATTCATGGGAAGAGATGTAGAATGTTTTTAGAATTCAGTATGGTTCTAGGATTGATCCAAGGTTTCTCTTGGCTGAATATGAAAATATCAAAAAGAATCCTAATGAGTGTGTACAAGACTTTAACATAAGGTTCAACAAGACTATGATGTGGCTACTTAAAAACATTAGGCTCAATGATACAACATGCTTGATAAAGTATTGTGATGCCTTTGATAAAAATGTTACGTACTATTTGAGGGACAAGGATCCTATTAACCTGTAGTTGGCATTCAATATGTCTATCCAAATTGAGAACAACATAAAGGTTGTGGGAAATCCCATGAAAAACCATGTTGATTTTAAGTTAATCAATCCAAAAAAGACATAGCCCACAAAGATAACCAACTTGGATGAAACTATTGAAACTTTGGCCTCTATTGTCAAGTAAATGTTATATAAGTTGGCTAAATCTGAAAAGGGGGTCCCTCATGTGTCTAAAAGATACAAATGGGCTCCAAATCCAAATCAAGCACCAAAGGGGCCTAATTTCCAAAATAGAGAAAATGATAAAGGAAAGAGGTATACACATGAAGAAATAATGGAAAGAAATTAGAATAAAGGGGGCTAGAAAAGAAGTGCCTAATCCTTTAAATTCTAAGGTAAATACTATAGATTATGGCATTGATATTGATTGGTGTGACAAGTGCTTCCTTCCACATCCCCCATGTGATACAACTAAACTAATTGTTAAAGTGGTTATAGGATTGATCCAAGGTTTCTCTTGGCTGAATATGAAAATATCAAAAAGAATCCTAATGAGTGTGTACAAGACTTTAACATAAGGTTCAACAAGACTATGATGTGGCTGCCTAAAAACATTAGGCCCAATGATAAAACATGCTTAATTAAGTATTATGATGCCTTTGATAAAAATGTTACGTACTATTTGAGGGACAGGGATCCTATTAACCTATAGTTGGCATTCAATATGGCTATCCAAATTGAGAAAAACATAAAGGTTGTGGGAAATCCCATGAACAAGCATGTTGATTTGAAGTTTATCAATCCAAAAAATACATAGCCCACAAAGATAACCAACTTGGAGGAAACTATTGAAACTTTGGCCTCTATTGTCAAGTAAATGTTATATAAGTTGGCTAAGTCTAAAAAGGGGGTCCCTCATGTGTCTACAAGGTACAAATGGGCTCCAAATCCAAATCAAGAACCAAAGGGGCATAATTTCCAAAATAGAGATAATGATAAAGGAAAGAGGTATACACATGAAGAAATAATGGAAAGAAACCAGAATAAAGGGGGCTAGAAAAGAAGTGCTTAATCCTTTAAATGCTAAGGTGAATACTATATATTATGGCATTGCTATTGATTGGTGTGACAAGTACTTCCTTCCACATCCCCCATGTGATATAACCAAACTGATTGTTGAAGATGTAGATGAGTTTGTGTTTACATCATCAGATGATGAGATCTTGATGTTTAATTATTAAATCCCTCAAAGTGAGATGATTGCCTCCATAGAGTTACTGAGTGCTATTATTGTTGAATAATTTTAGAGTGCAGTTGAGAAGGTAAATGTCCCAACTCTTGAATTTGATTTTGAAATTAATATAACATAAACATATGAGTTTCCCATTCATGATTTTGATTTCTTACATTCCATGATGATTAAGAAATATTATGGGGGGATTCTATCAATTGAGGATAGGTAGTTGCTAATTAATGCATAAATTGCTCAAGAGAAGGAGTATCACTTGAGAAGAAAATATTAGTTTGTTGATCCTAAAAACACTACTTGTAGATCCAAAGGTAGGGGATGTTAATAAGGATGCTAGAAAAACTACAATAGTCCTTAAAGCTTCCAAACCAGTGATCATTTCCCAATTTTCTAAGTCTAGAGGTGCTCCAACTAAGAATAGAGTACCCTTGTTATCTTGTATCCAATAGGGTGTTAATGATTCTAAAACTAATCCACCTTTTAAGGTTGCCTTTAAAAATGTTAATCCATCCTATCCTACCCCACTTTAGACCCTAAGTGACTGTATTTTAGTTGAAGATGTTGTCACTCTTCCACCAAATACTCTTCTTCCTCAGTATATCATATGTGTCATGGTCCAAGTGTTGAGCCAATTGAAAATCATGGTGCCTCTTGTTGAATTATTAAGAATACTTGAACATAGGAAGAGGGAATTTGAATATTTAGAATTTGGTGAAAGGTTAGTTGTGAATGAAATTGAGTTTCCCCAAACACCCTCAAAAAGTGATGAAGAATCAGAAGAGGTTATTGAACTTGCTCTAAAGGTTTATTTTGGAACTACATTGGTATAAAGTTAGCTAAATGTGGATTTATTTAATACAACTCTATTGATCAATGGTTTGATTATTCATAATTGCATGTTTAAATCTCAAGATTCTTAAAATGTGATGTCCCTAGGTGTCTTAAATGAAATTAGAGTTAAGATCACATTAGCCTTTGGCAAGTGTTATACCATAGACTCATGAGAGGTTCCAATTATTGGACAAGTCAAGGGATTAGTTATATAATTTGTAGTTAATCATGGTAAGTATTTGAATATAGATGTGGTAGTTGTAGACTACCCACCTAAATGGGGGATGTTGCTATCATGAAAATGGATTGTTAATATGGGTGGAAGTGTGCATACGGACCTTTCTTATACCACTATTCCACTGGAGGGTAATATGGTCAAACTTTATAGAGATTCAAAGATGGTTCATGTCATTGAAGATCTGAAATGTGTTCTTAATGAAGTGTTGTACATGGATGTTGAATTGGGCAACCTTGTTGGGAATGTTGATACTAATGAATAGCCTATTTTTCTTAATGTTGAACCTGATAAAGAAAGTATAGTTTGGAAGATGTAATTCAATGGGTCTTAATCTAATTTTAGAAATGGAGTTGGGGTTTTCTTATACACCCATAATGGTAAATGTTTTATGTGTTCTTTTCAGTTATCCTTTGAGTGCACTAATAATACTATTGAGTATGAGGCACTCTTGCTTGGTTTAAAGATCACCCACAAGTATGGAATTAGATTTTTGATTATCAAGGGTGATTTTAAGATAGTGGTAAAGCAAGTACATAGTGATTTTGCCACAAAAAATAAGAGGTTGAAATAATATTAGAATGTTATTTAAGATTTTCTTGAATTTATAGATGCATTCAATATATGTTATCATGATAGAAGTTTAAACCAAGAAGTTGATACTCTTGTAGGGATAAGTTCTCAATTTTATATTGCAAATATGATCCCTTATTGTCAATATCAAGTGGAGGTACTTGTCAGGAATTCAATCCTAAACAATGTTTATCATTAGCTAGTGTTTGATGATGATGAACAAATGAAGAGGTTTATGAATTATGAAGTTGAGTTCCATGACCAGCTCATAGAGTTGGACTCTATGGTTCAAGTTTGTGATGGAAAAGAAACCTTATTTTGGAAGGACATTATTCAATTAAAGACAAGCATGCTCCCTCAAGGACTGGTAAGCTTAGAGGCATATTTTGATAGAGTGGATAGAATCAAGTTGAGAGACTCATTTATTTCAAAATATGTGATTGTGTTTAACTTGGGTTCTCATGAGAGTCCAAAAAAGGTTTGGTTAGGTACTCACTTAAGTACAACTAAGAAGAAATCTTACATGCAGCTACTAAGGAAGTACCAAGATTGGTTAGCATGGTCTTATTCTAAGTTAAAGCCATATAGGGAATACTTGTTCTAGCACATCATCCCATTATAGTCTGATATCAAGCCTTTCAAGAAGAAACAGAGGCCCATTAACCCCATCTTGTCCACCAAGATGTGGGATGAATTAAAGAAGCTAAGGGATGATGGTATCATTTAACCCATTAGGTATTTGTCATGGATAATGAATTTAGTCCCTATAAGAAAGAAAAATGGTGGCATCTACTTGGGTGTAGATTTCAAAAATTTGAATAAGGCTTCTTTAAAAGATAATTATCCCCTACCCAATATGGAGAACCTATTGAAAATTGTCACTAGATCAGAATTGTTATCCACATTAGATGCTTTCTTAGGTTACAAATCGGTTATGGTGAAGGAATCTGAGAGATCCAAGACCATGTTCATAATGCTTTAAGGCATGTATGTAAATATGAGGATGCCTTTTGAGTTGATGAATGCTGGTGAAATGTTATAGTGAGCTATGGGCATCACTTTTATATGGATAATTAACCAGTTAATTATTATGTATCAAGATGACATTACTTTATACTCCAAGACTAGAGAAGAACATTTGGAGCATCTAGAGTAGGTGTTGATTAGATGTAGGTAGTTTAGTATTTTACTTAATCCAAAGAAGAACCACTTTGGAATATAAAAGGCCAAGTTATTGGGACATATAGTGTCCAAGGATGGTGTCATGATTGACCCTGAGAGGGTTGAACCCATTGGAAAAGATCCTATCCCATAGTCCAAGAAATTAATTTAGTCTTTATTTGAAAAAATTAACTTTGTAAGGAGGTTTGTGTCCAATTTTGCAGAGATCACTTTGCCTATTACTTTCATGCTGAAGAAGGACCAAATCATCAAGTGGGAGGAGAAGGTTGTGTAAGTTTTTAGTGACATAAAGGAAAATTTAAAATCTCTCCCTATCTTGGCCAACCCTGGTTACACAAATCCATTCTAGATATTCTCTTTTACATCATATAATATTGTTGCATTTATCTTATTTTAAAAGAATGAAGATAATAATGAATAGCCCATAACTTTATTTATAAAATATATGCATGGTCTTGAACTAAACTATACTATCATGTATAAATAAGATTTTTCTCTTTTAAAGGCTAATAAAACATTCAGGCCGTATATTCTGAGTTCAAAGATTATTGCCTATGTCCTGCACACCATGGTGAAGGACATTTTAACACAAATTAAGGTATCTAATAGGAGGTGTAGGTAGGTCAACAAGTTACAAGAGTATGACATGGACATTCAAACCACCAAGTTATAAGAGGGATGGGTTTGGCCAAGCTTATGGTTGAGACTAATTTTCAAGTTATTGAGGTAAACACTATTATTTTTAATGTTGATGATTCATTGAGTCAATTTAACATATCTCCATCGTAAAGAGGTATTGTTTACTACTTAAAAAATCTGAGTTGTCCCCCTTAATTAGATAAGAATCAAATAAGAACTCTCAAACTTGTCTCCCAAAAATACCTCTTTACTGAAAATGGACTAGCATGAAAGAATCCAGATAGAGTTCTCCTAAGATGTGTGTTAGAAGAAAAAATTACTGACCTGATTACTTCCATAGTGGAAAATGTGGTGGTCATTTAATTCCTAAAGTTATAGATCATAAAATTTTAAGGGTTGGTTATTGGTGGCCATTAATATTTAAGGATGTTACTCAGATAGTCTAGAAAAGTGAGAAATGTCAGCACTTTGCTAAAAGGATAAAAAATTTAGGTTCTCTTCCCTTACAGCCTATGATGATTAAAGGCCCATTAAAATAATGGGGAATGTATTTAATTGGATAAATTTTTGATTAATCAAGAATTGGATGTGTATGGATACTATTTTCATTTGACTACTTCACAAAATGGGTTGAGGCAATCCCTACAAAGAAAGCAACACACTAGGTAGTTGTGGATTTTTTGTTAAATCAAATTATTTATAGATTTGGTGTGCCTATCAAGATGTTTGTTGATAATTCCATGAGATTAAAATCTAAACCTTTGGTGACATTATGAAAATACTATGGGATTGAATTAACCTATTCTTCCAACTATAATCCTTAAGGGAATAGGAAAGCAGATTTAAGTAACAAGAACTTGCTCAAGATCATTAGGCAAACTTTTGAAGCAAACAAGAAGAAGTGGGGTGAATTGTTAAAGTTTGCCTTGTGGGATGATAGGATTATGCCTAAGAGATCTATAGTTGGAATCCATTTTAAGCTTATTTATGGAGCTCAAGCAGTTTCACTATGAATTTATAGTTGTGCACCTATCAGCGCATGTAGCAAGTAGAGGATGCTAAGTAGATAAACCACTATGAGAATAGAATGAACCAAATTATTGAGCTTGATGAAATTCAATG
The DNA here is from genome assembly GCA_037957365.1 of Torreya grandis. Classification (NCBI taxonomy): domain Eukaryota; kingdom Viridiplantae; phylum Streptophyta; class Pinopsida; order Cupressales; family Taxaceae; genus Torreya; species Torreya grandis. The sequence continues at coordinate 453,770 of JARHVA010003205.1, read as the reverse complement.
ATAATCTCATGAAATACACCTCAAATTTAAATATAATCTAAATAAAATAATTGATAAGAAGGTCACTCCAAGAACCTTCCAAGTAGGTGATCTAGTTCTACTTTAGGACATCAAGCATGAGGAGAAAAGAAAACATGGCAAATTTGATGCCTTGTGGATGGGTCCCTATTCCATTGACAATCAGATTGGGGATCATAATTTCTTCTTGAGAGATCTAGATGGTGAAATAATAGAGTTGTCAATTAATGGCAAACATCTGAAACACTTCCTTGTTTAAGTCCTTAACATGTGTACCATATTATATAGTGTTTTATTACTTTATCTTTTTGTTATGTTGTTGCTTTGTTGCCCCTCTATTTTGGGCCTTAATTGTATAGTTTCCCTTTATGTTTTATTGTGTCCATTTATAAATCTTCTTGATCTATTTGTGTAGATTTACCATGTTTTGATGAGCCTTCATGGATGTTCATTGAAAATTACTAAGTTTTGACTCCATAGCCCAATGGATTGGCATGTGGTCTTACATTCTAGGATTCTTCTCATACCCACAAGGGGTATGCATCCCTAGGTGAGATCTAGTGTTAGTTACCCAAATTATACTAAAGAAAGTGGGCCTTTATCAAGTATAAATGCCAAAGTCCTCAAGCCCAAGTCATGTTTTTAAGTGTTCCTTCAAAGGTCAAGTTTCTTGATCTTTAGTCTAAGTGTCAATCTCATCTTTACTTAATGTGTTTTAAGCCTTGGGGTCTTTGGGTTTTTTGTTGAGACATTTTTCCAAACAAAAATATGTATTTGGGATTTTTTATTCATGCAAAAAGTCTAAAGACTTATTTTTGTCAAGCAAATTATCCATGATAAAAAACCTGACAAAGTCTATTTGTCCCTAGTAAAGCATACTACCTTATTTATTTTAGTCACTTTGCCTTTGCAGAATCCCTGAAGGGTCATTTCTTTTGGGCATTTTGCCCTTACAAATATATGAAGGGTCATTTTGCTTTTGAAAAATCCCTGAAGGGCCATTTCTTTTGGGCATTTTACCCTTGCAAAATTTTTGAAGGGCACTTTCATAACATCTAAATGACAATTTAAATAAGTTTGAAGGGCACTTTCAAAATATCTAAAGGGCCATTATAAAAGTTTGAAAGGCACTTACCCTTTAGCAAGAGTGTAAAGGTCTGATTTTCTTTGGTAAAGGGGCTAAGTCCAATTCCTTTGTTAAAAATTGTCAAGCCCATTTTCTTTGATAAAAATGTAAGGTCCTGATTTGTTTCATACTTTTTGTTCATGGCAAAAAGTTTGAAGTGTAATTTCCCTTTCAGCATTTTTCTCGTACAAAAAGATTGATAATAAGTCCTTTGTTTGGAAAAAGTGTTCACTCAAATCATCTAAAGGCCATATTCTTTCAAGCATTTTGTCTACATAAAAAACTCAAAGGGATATTTCCTTTAGGGATTTTATCTGCACAAAAAATCTTGAAGGGATATTTCCATTGTTTTGGAAAAATTGTAAGTACTTATTTATTTTGGCCAAAGTGTTTACAAAAATTCTGAAGGGTTAATTACTTTGAGAATTTTGCCCATGCAAAAAGTCTAAAGGGATAATTCCTTTGGGACTTTTGCCTGCACAAAAATACCAAAATAATTATCTAGACAAAATTACCCAAAATGATTGTTCGAAAAAAAAAATTGAAGGTATGATTTCCTAAATACAAAAGACTCAAAAATAGTAGTATGATGGTCTTATAGACATCATTGATGGTCCCATGAACATATTTTATAGTCATGAGGATGTCAAAATTAAGCCTAGGATAAAAACCATAGGGGTTTAAATTTTAATGATCACACAAATGTCATAAATGAGCCAAACAGATATCAAACGTCTATATTTGATCTTGGTTCAAAGGATCAATAGAGGTGAGAATTCAAGTTGCATCATATAGAAGACATAAGCGTACAAGTGATCTTATCCACAAAAGGGAGATATTGAATGGAAGCAACCACATTTCAAGGTTCTTTAATAGATTAAATGATTTCCATTTGATCTTGGAGGTAGGATCTTTTTTGAGTTAGTTTAGAGTTTTTATTTAGTTTATTTCTTTCTCTGTCTTTCTTGTCCCTTATTTGTATATAGTGCCTATACATGTTTATTTACTTTCTTTTATGTTGTTCTTTGTTTTTTAATTAGTCTTTTCAAGATAGTCCTTGATTTGGGTTTCATCCAATCTCTTAAAGAAGGACCATTTAAGTTGGGAGTGTAGGTGTAAAAGAACTATGGGTTTGAAATTTAAGCTTGATGTTTTGAATTTTAGGGAGACTAGTAAAGACAAATGAATAAACTAATTGTTCCATAAAATCTTGAACTTTGTTATGATCTAAGCTTGATTTTGATAACGTTTATATATATAGGATGAAAGTTTAAATTATTTAATTATAGTCATGCTTTCACTTAAACAACATTAATTGACTGGGTTAAAGTTTGTGACCAAAGATGATTGCCTGAAGATCAGACACTTGACCAAATCCCAAAACCCAACTCAATTCCAAACCTTTACCAAGAAGTTGAAAATGGTCTATAAAAGGAACTTTTTAAGCAAAGGTGATTCAATTAATCTCCACCAAGGATATGGATGCCTAGATGGTAGTGGAACAAGGCATTAAATGGAGCCAAAATCATCTCTATCAAGGATATGGATGCCTTGTTAGTAGTAGAGTAATTCCCAAGCCTTCCCTAAGCTAAGAGCATGGTTCTTAATGAAAATTCAAATATGTTGTAAGTCAATGTCAATGGTTAAATAGATGAAGTCTATAAATTAATCTCTAAATCTCAATGGAAAATAAAAAGTATAATCAAAGCACACACACAACATGACTAGGTTTTGATATTTGATCCCAATTTTTGATGTGTGAGGCTTGTTTTAAACATGACTAGGTCTTAACAATGGTGCTTAATCAAGTGGAATAAATAGCCTATTTGTAAGTCTAAACCATAATTTCTAAATTTTAAAACATATTGATATGGAAATTCACTTGATCAGGGTGTTACTAGTATGTTTACACATTGTCTTTATTTGGAGATCATCCACACCTGGTTTGATTGGCATATGTGTGCATGATTCTAGTTCTTATCTTAATTTCCTAACATTGGATTTTTGAGTTTCAAATTTATAGATTTAATGCAGCCCTCCTTAAAAATGGATTATGTCCGGGTTTCATGATTTAATTTCAATATTGGTCTTTTACTAGCCTTTAGTTTTTCAAAGGTCAAGTTGAGTTCATTTTTATTACCTTGAAACCTTGATTCCAATTACCCTGACCCAAGTCTTTCCATTTGATTTCAAAATTAGTGGGACCATTTTGTATATAGGAGCATTTTAAAACACCATGGACTTAGTTAAATTTTTATACTAAGGCTTGGTTGTGTTTATTTACATGACCAAACCTTACTCTAAAAATCCATGCTTGGTCCCTTTTAGGTCTCGTGATCCCATAGCCTATGTTCCTCATGGTCTGAAACTAACATATGGTCTTTTTGATTTAACAGAGCCCAATTTTATTTCAAGCTTAGTCTAAACTTTAGCATAAGGTCTTAATTCATATTTATTAATAAATCAAAACCTTGTTTTAAGATTATATCCTAAGTCTTATATTATTTATGAGCTCTGACTTCATTATATTTTTCATTGTCCATAGGCACCAGTCATGTTTTGACCTAATATATTGAAATTGACACCCTACATTTACTCAAGCAATCAAGATTAGATGGTGCAATTTCAAATTCAAAAGGTCAAGCTTGTAGTGCTTGATAAGGCTCAAGCATGTTCCCATCAATTGATAGTATGTAATTCAAGGTTTCAAATCAAGCCTAAAGTGAAATCCAATGGCACGTGTTGATCTAGCATAGTAAGATCCAATGGTACGAGATCAAAGGGTCCCTTTTATTTATGTTTTAACATGGTATAGGACTTTACCCTAAAGTTTCATTGTATTTATTAATATAAAAAAACCTTAGGTTAAAACCTTATGTTATGTCTCTTTTTATTAAGCACGGGGCCCCCTTTTATTTTGTCTTGAGCTTAGTCTAAAGTTTAGCCTAAATTTTTATTTGTGTTCATTAACATAAATAAGCTCTTAGTCTAAAAAAATTATATTAAGTTTTATATTATTCCTCAAGTTTTAAACTTAGACATTTTTATTATTTATAGGAATAAATTATGCTTAATATCATGGATTGCAATCTAAAAATGCACATTTGATCAGATAAAGAGATCTAACAACATGAGGGCATGGTTGAAAAGTCAATACATGGTCCTAAGCTAAAAATTAAGCACATTCTTAGAGATTGATGGTATGCATTCAAGCAAATACTATATGATCTACAGTGCATATTAAGTCAAGTCTTTTTAATAAAGCCTAGAATGAATGCAAGATCATCACTTGGCAAGAATGCATTAGCCCAACAAGACCAACAGAGCAGGATGTAAAAAGCCATTAGAGCTACCAAGTGACACCACTTTAGTATAAGACCCATACATAGACAATGGCATTCAATCCTTTGGATCAAGATAAATGGCATGTGTTTGCTTAGGCAATCAAATCCAATGGTATGATCTAAGATGGACTTTTCAAAGGGCTCGAGACTAATAAACAAGTAACACATACCTAGATTAAAGCCAATTAAGTAACCTAGTTAGTTTTAAACCTCATGAGTGCCCAATTAGATCTATTATGGTGTGTTAAGTGTCAATATTGGCTAGGAAGCCAAAGATTAAGTGTTCTTTCATGGATGGGCAATGATTTGAAGCATAGAAGAAGGTTTATAGGTCATTTTAAAGCATATTTTTCAATAATTACCATGAATCATTTTCTATTTACACCATAACCAGATCATTCACATGCCATAATTATAAAATCAAGTTGTTCCATGGTATGCACTAAGGAAAAGGTAGCAGTCTAGGAGATCCCAACTATGCAAATAAGTGATCAAGAGCTTCTCTAGATGGTTCCACATGAGGAAAAAGTTTATTTGGCCTTTAACCATGAATATTTTCCCTCCAGGTTGAATGTAGATATTTACATCCATGAAATTAAAGATTTTGTTACAAATTTCCATCATTCATTATATAATCAGTTAAAGCAATGATTTTTTTCTTGTAAATGGATAAAGATCTCAAGCGTGGCATGGAATATTTTACATCTAGGAGCATCTTGGTGGGACTTGAAAGTTTGTTTTGAAATTCTATAAATTTCAACCTATAGGTCTAGATTTGAAAAAATATTGAAAAATGTATAAATAGGGGGATTCTCCTATATTCAAAGTTACTAGTTGTTATTGTTAATCATTGCTATTAGTATTTATTTTATCTAAGTCTATGTTATGCAAATTTTTTGGGATCAATTATTGTATGTAGATCTTATCTCTCTTACTAAGGTGGTTGCAGTTGTACAGACATTAAAAAGCTTTGAGAGCATGTTATATGTCTCCCTTTTCAAAATCTAAAACTCACCATGTTTTTCCCCTTGGTAGCATTTTGAAAAATTGATGTGTGTAAAGTTTATTTAATCAAGATTAATGAAAATATTTGTGGTTCTTTGCTCTTTATTGTTGATGAAGTGTAGTAAAATATTTTACAAGTCTTATTAATTGGATATCTAGGTTTATGTTCACTATTATTTGTCATCGTGAGCATAAATCTAGGTTATAAATCTTTTTTTATAGTTTAGCTTTGAAAATGTGTTATTGAATGACCTTTCAGGGCACCCTAGGTCTACAGATTTGATAGAAAAAAGTTTCTTAAAAGTTTAGTTATAGTGTATGTTATAGGTTTTAAGGTACAATTTATTATTTCTCATTATCTTATATTTTATTCTTTTCTACATCTTTAACTAAAGATAATTTCATGAACATTGTAAGAGACCTTGTTGTTTGAATAGACAACTAACATGCCACCTTCTATTTTTATATAATCATCTAATTGTCCTACCTCTTCCCACCTTGCATATAATACATCCTTTACATATTATGAGTATTATATGCATTGAAAATACATAATATCTTGCTTACCTAACATGTATTTGTATTTTGTGCTTTGAATACTAGTTTTGTAGTTTTCCATTTGAGCTCTATTTTGAAGATTATTTAGAATAAAATTTGTAGTCATATACATATCTATCTTCAGTAGCTTGAATGAGACCTAGTACATTTGTGCATTCCTTGTAATAACCCTCCTTGGGTAGAGTGTGCAAGTTTGGTTGTGTCTGGGTCACATATGTGTCTCTTTCTACCAATAATCCCCATAGAGGTTGAATTGTATAATCTCTCCATGTGATCAAGATACCCATTATGTCCTCTCACCTTAGTTCAAGAAGATCTAGAAGTAGTAGAGAACTAACCATACCCTTTGTTGGTACCTCTCAGTAATTTTCTCAATCTAGTCCATTCTTGATGTCCAACCCTTCCCCAACTATAATGACATACTAGCAGGTTTTTCATCATTATTTGCCATTTTATTCAAGTGTGCAAAGGACAAATTAGAGAGGTGTACAACTAGGAACTAATAGAGTTGAGGAAGAATATGAGATCATCAGTAGAAGGTGTTACTTGGTGCACACAAAGGTGCTACAACCAATAAAAATAGGTTGGGTACATATCAAGCACATTTCTAAAAGATGGGTCCCTTACACCAAGAGGAAGGGAAAAAGAATGTTTTGCCTTAATAAGGGAAACTTACAGTGCTTCCAAGATATGGAGGGAGTAATCTAGTGAAAGACTATGTCTATGACCTTGATTCATACATGTTAAAGGAAGTGGATATAATGGGTGTATTAATGTATACATTGAAGAGCATTACCACTCATTAGTGGGTTGTGAAAAATCCTATCTTACCTACTTGGGAAGATGTGAAGGTATCAATTTTCACTAGATTTGGAAATATCATTGAGGACCTAGACATTTCAGCCTACTCTGGTGACTCTGACCCTATAGTGCATGTATGTCTTTATGAAGAAATGTGGACTATTTGTCATGAAAATTTCCCAAAGAACCTATGGGTGTATGCCTTCTACAAGACCTTGAAGACTTGGGTATAGGCATGGTACATATTCAATGAGACATGCCATGATACAACTAATTGTGATGCCCTTAAGAAGTGATTTGTTCACACCTTCTCCTTTTCTTTACAAAACCTTGAATTAAAAGAGCCACTATAAATAGCTCAAAGGTCAATATTTGAGGAGCCTAAAATATTAGAGGAGTCCATAAAAGACATGTTTGACAAAAAAAGGGTTAGCACTCCCAACCTTATTCAAAGAGAAAACTCTTAATAGTGACTCTAGCGATGAAGATGATGGCACATGGAAGGCATGTAACTGGAAGAATTAGATAGGCAAAAGGAAGTTAGTGTACCAAGTTGAAGATAACACCCTAGAATATGAAGACCCTACCCATCTTCAAGTATAAATAATAGAGGGTAGTAAATAAGTTGAGGATTTATACCAGGAGAAGAATGAACCCTATTGAACACCATTAAAAATTACCAAGGTAGATATTAGTTCAGAGGGGGAACCAAAAATTGCCACTCTAGGCGCCTATTGATCTGACATGGAACTGGCATGTATTATGTATCTCTTAAAGAAATTTTAAGACTTGTTCCCTAAAAAATATATAGATATGAAAGGTACACACCTATCCCTCAAGAAGATGAGCATCAAACTAGTCAACAATGCAAGACCCATCAAGAAGTGGCCTTACAAGATGAACCCAAATCTTCATGCCAAATTCAATATGAAGATAAATTACATTCTAGCTATAGGCATCATCTACCCCATCTAAGAATTCAAGTGGGTTAGCCCCATGGTCATTAGCATCAAAAAGGATGGGTGCATCTATATTTATGTTGACTATATCTTTTTGAATTCCTCCTACATAATTGACCCCTTTTTGACTTCATTCACCGATGAAGTATCAAATGCAATTATAGGTTGTGAGATATACACCTTTATCAATGGGTTCTTAAGATACCATCAAGTCTAGATCAAGGAGGAAGATAATATTAAAACCACCTTTATAACTAAATGGGGTTGTTTCACTTATAATGTGATACCCTTTGGGCTAAATAATGTACCAGTCATGTTCTCTCGAGTGATGATTACAAATTTTAAAAACTTCATTGACAAGTTCCTCCAAGTATACTTAGATGATTGAATCATGTATGGGTTAGTGAAAGATCACTATGATAACTTGCACCTAATGTTTGAAAGGTGTAGGCAATTTTAAATTTCACTGAACCTTAAAAAATGTGTTTTTGTAATGCCATTTGACACTTTACTCAGGCACATCATCTACAAAGATGGTATGCTTGTTGATCTAAAAAGGATTGCAATCTTCCTTCAAATCTAGACCCCATCTACAAAGAAAGATGTTCATACCATTCTTGGACATTATGGGTACTACAAGAAGTTAATAAATAACTATGCCAAGATTGCAATGTTGTTAGAAGATCTCTTACAAAAGGATGGTTGATTTTATTGAAGCATAGTATAAGAAGATGCATTTGAGACCCTAACTAAATCTCAAACTAACAAGTACATTGAAATCATAATTCTTGACTAGGTTACTCCCTTCCACATCCATATCAATGTATTTGGTTCTACGATTATCACCATTCTTTCACAATCAGGTGAGGGAAAAATGGATCATCCTATTTCCTTCGTAAGTCAAAAACTAACCAAGGTAGAACAAAACTACACCACAACTGAGCATGAGATGCTTGTTATAGTCTATGCCCTACAAAAATTTTGACAAAATTTGATGGAAACCCCCTTCATATTATTCATTTATCATGAGGCACTTAATTACCTATTAAAAAATCCCATTCTACATGGCACATTTGTCGATAGATTGTTTTGTTTCAAGAGTTCCAATTCTTTGTTGTACTACATCCTAGAAAACAAAACTCAATCCTAGACCATCTATGCTACATCAAATTTGGTGATGTGGTAGTATCTATTGAACATGATATGCCTGATGCACAAATTTATAGGGTCCACTCACATCTCTGAAGACTTGATAAATATCACTACATTTCTGTTTGTATCTGTACTCGAGACCATGATCACTAAGGAGAAGTAGCTTTAAGTTTGTACCACCCATTTTCAACTCATTAACTAGGAACTATACAAGTTTATCTATTCTTTAGTCATGTGTTCATGTGTCTTAGAGCATGAATGAGACTCAATACTATAAGAGGCACATGAGGGGATTGCAGGAGGACGTTGTGTTGGAGATGATACAATATGTAAAGTACTACAATCAGGCTTGTGGTGGCCAAATTTATTCCATGATGCAAAAGAGTACACCAAATTATGTGACATCTATCAGCACATAGGAAAACCAAACCACTAAGATGAGATGCCTCTCATCCCCATCCTTGCCCAAGTGCCATTTGAAAAATGGACCATTGACTTTTTTTGGCTTATTACTCCCACTATGAGGTGCATAGGTGCATGATACAAATTGGCTACCACAAATTACTTCATAAAGTGGGCACAAGTAGTACCAACCAAGGATTTTATAGCTTTTATAGTATCAATATTCATCTAGGAGAATATCATTAGTCATTATGGATGCCTTCTTAGCTTGTCTAATGACCATGGCACACACTTCATCAATGAAACTATTTAGATATTTTTGACTGAATATATGGTGACATACCATAAAATGACACCTTACCATCCCTAATAAAATGTCACCATAGAATTATTTAATAAATTATTGGTGATATGCCTAATAAAATGTAATGTTGGTCACAAAGATTGAGATGACCATGTGTCAGTAGTATTATGGGTTAATTGCACTGCATACAAGTGCTTAAATAAAGCTACACCATTTTAGCTAGTGTTTAGTGTAGAGGCTATTTTACTTATGGAATTACTAGTACCCTAATTTTTCATCATGCATATTGGTTAGTTAGATGACCATGAGTCATTAATCACACACCTAGAAGAGTTAGAGTGCTTGGATGAGACATGCACCCATGCACAGTGGATCCAATAGAAAGAAAAAGCATGTCATAAGGTATGGCATGATAAGCACATAAAGTGCAAGGTATTTATCAAAGGTGCATTGGTACTTTTATATGACTCTAAGTACCTTAAACACTTAGGTAAATTGAAGCAAATGTATATGGGACCTTATGTCATCCATAGTATATTAGAGACTAGTGCATGCAAGTTGCACACATTGATGAGTGAAATTATCCCTAAGAATTTCAATGGTAATGAATTAAATCTTTAATTTCATTAGAATGGAAATTGCACAATCAAATACCAACTTCTTAGTCATGAGTTAGATGCTTGGTTTTTACCATAAAAATATTTGGTGCAAGCCAAATCTTTCTTTATGTTATTTATTTTGTGATGAACAAATAAGCTTGGCACTTCCAGGCCCATAAGAGATCTTTTTTGATGATTTCATGCATAAATAAATTTAAGTGAGTCTAGCATAGTCACTTTTTAATCACCTGAGGCTAAACACCTAAGTTTTTAGGTGTGTGAATTTTGTTAGTTGTGAGTACAAGTTGAAAAATAATGGTGCACAAGATGTTCATGCATAAGAAATAAAGAGAAGATAACGAAGCACTAGAGCACTAATGTAAGGATTTATATGGGGTAGGGAAGGATAAATCAAGAGAGATGAAAGCATAGATAATTTGACCAAAAAACATAGGCACACTTTTAAGGAAGCATAAAACTGAGAAGAGATGGAACTAAGGAGGTTTAATGACACATATGTGAAGTATTTCACCCAAGTTTACATAAAAAGGGAAAAGGTCACACCAAGTTGAACTAAGAATAAAATAATGACCATCGAGATAGCTGGTACCCACCCAATGGTTGGTGTGAAGTGAATGTTTGAATAACCAATCACTTAGACAAATAAACCATTAATAATGTTAATGTTATGGTGGCAGGATCATAAGGATTTGTAATAAATGAGAATTTGGTGGTGGATTTTAGTGGATTTCATAGGTTTAGAAGATTTCAATAAATACACATGACATCAGCCATTAATGAGGTGGCTAAAAATAGAGTATAAAAGGGTGGATGATAAACTTCAATAAGTTACTAACCTTTCTAAGAATTTAACATAGAGCACAGAGTTGAAGCCATTAAAACCAAAAAATGCTTCCAGAAATAACTAGGCATACACATCCCCCCAAGCAAGAATGGTTGAACAATGAGAATATTGTATTCCACTTTGGATTGAAAAGGAGGTGAGTGGAGAGAAACTAGTAGATAAATAGGGTAGTAGGAGTTTTGTAGAATGACTAGGCCACCATTAACAACATAGGAAGCTTGAGAGTTGAATGCATAGTTGTAATTCCCATGACTATGAAGAAGTGCCAAGCATAATTTTGGGCTTCAATAAGATTAACCAATCATGTTTCAATAGCAAGAGGTTTAGGATGGGAAAAAAGAGGATAAGCATAGGTCCACTATAGGAATAAAAAGATGCAAAGAAAGTTTGGGTGGTGAAAGAAGTAGTCATCATGAAATGGGAGGTACAACTAATGGAAGGTGTTAGCATCACAGAGGTAGATCTAAAAGAGAGCACAAATATTACCTATAGATAAATGCAATTCCCCCCAGAGGTCATAGTGGGGGATAAATGGGTTTCATATTTTCACATATGCAAGCTCAAAGATTACAACCACTGAACAAGGATCAATGCACAAGATTTGAACCAAGATTATATGTTAAACATGAGGAAGAAGATAAAGGTGGGCACTTCACTCTTTGATGTCTCCATTAAAGACAAATTAGCAACCACATGCGCCATGTAACTATTTAAGTTGCCAAGATTTGGCAAGCCTGAAGAGTTGGTGTAATTCCTCCTCTTGTGTGTGTATGGTGACCATTTATACTTTATAGGATGGTGCATGAGGATCTTGGCATGCCTCATTAGTAAAATTGTGAGACTGATAATCATAGAGGAAAACATTCTTGAAATGATGGAGGATAAAGTGGAGATTGAATGAGTCACAAAGCTCTTGGGATACTATAAGATAGGGTTTATATTCCCCATCAAGGACATCCAACACCCTAGAAAAAAGGTAGTGGTGCACCTTGTCAACTCTAAACTATGCCCTGATGGTTGATGGTTTGATATTAGCAAGACCTTCTTGTGCATTTCCCACCACATGATATAAGGATTGAAATTTAACATCTCCAAGTTCATTATTGAGGAGATTGTCAAGAGTCCACAAGAGTGTCATCAAGTGTGTGAAACCTTCAAGTGGGGGTATATGTGGAATTCGATAGTGATAGAGGAGATAAGTGTGCTATATGTTGATGATAACCACCTATGGGTGTTCCCACCCAACCATGAGTCCCCTATGATGAAGTACTAAGACTCTATTTTCCCACCTAGCTTCTCACAAAAGTATAAGATAAGAGTGCAAGGGTGGTGTGATAGATACATATAAGACTTTCAGAAGGAATGGCACATCCCTCAATAAATTCCCCAACAACTAGTGTGAATGGAAACTTTTGTCATAATTCAACACTTTTATATGGTACATGTAGTGCTCGTTTAGGAAAACCTATTATGGTGGTTCTAGTTACCTTACATATTCTCAGCCAATTATTTCATGGTGGCACTAAGGATAATCCCCAGTGCACAATAGCTTGAGATCCTATCTAAGACCTTGGATCAAGATAGAATCAAGATGGGGCACTAGTTTGTGTGCCCTAGATCTAAGGCTACCAAATATGAGGAAGATGATATTGACAAGATGGACATCTATCCCCTCTAGATAGTGATAATAAATGTGAGGATATTCAACATCTACTATGAAATGAAGTGAAAGAAAGGTAATGATTCTAGAAATGACGATGATTTCCCCCTCCTAGTCAAAAATGAAGGGAAGGTTGCATTAAATCTACAAGACAAGACTTGCTAAAAGAAGTAAGGAGATAAGCTCGAATAAATCATGAAGCACATCTAGTTGAAAATTACCTCCAAAGAGACAACTATGCCCCCAACTCCAAAGAAATGTGTGACCTTTAGGCCAAAGAGTGCTTCCTCTAGAAACAATCACAAGAAAAAGATCAAGGGAGCTATTGTGTTCCTTACTATAACTCTTATGGAGATGGAGAAAGAGGTGACCCTCGCACCCAAAATAGAGGAGGAGATTGAAGAAGATAGAGTAGGGACATATATCCTACAGATAGAAGAATGGGAAGAGGTTCCAAGTACTAAATATATATAGGAATCCCTAAAAAAAACACAACCATCATGCTTGAGGAAATAAAGGAGATAGTAAGCCCCTCATCTAGTGAAGAAACCTCCACATCACCTCTACAAATAGAAGAGGAGAATAGAAGGGTTTAGAACAATATGGGATTAATTGAGGAGGACATCAATAAGGCATTGGCACTTGAAGAGAAGTGAATACTTGCTCAGGAAAAATAATTGGCCAAGGTAGATAAAATGGCCTTGAAAGTTACTCCAAGCTCAGGACCAATAGTTGAAATGATCAGGAAAGCACCAAGTTCCCCCACTAAGAAGGTAGAAGAAGATGAATAAAAGGCATGCCTAAGTAGTGAAAGGGTACCTAAAGAAAAGGAAGGTGATATTGTAGCTTTAGAGAAATAAACAAAGACAACAGAGGACCCAAATAGCAACAAGGTGATGCTAGAATTAAATAAATTTCCCTAGAGGTAAGTATTGAAAAACCTCAAGATGAATAGATTGATGAGGGGGAGAAGTCTGAGGAAGAAACCCCCTAAGATCAAATAGGTGAGTCCTCTTAGGAGAGCATCAAAGAGATTGGTGGTACCAGTGAAGAAGAGGAAGTATAGATAGAAATGGTTATCATTGAGAAGGATGATAAAAAGTTTAATATAAGGTAAAGGGCATAAGAGGGATGGGCAGATGAATAACTCTATATATATGATGCTATGCCCACCCAAGCCACCAAGACCAAGATGCACAAATAACTCTTATTTATGCTAGACCACTACATGGATGAACCTTAGTTTGAGGTGCCTATAGTGGCTACTTTGCACCCTAATGAGGGGAAAGGCTCCCTCCTTACTAACCCTTATATCATGAACTTAGTCTAATCTAAGAATGCACTGATCAAGATAGTTGCATGATGAGACATCATTAATGATGGCAAGGTGAGAAAATGGAAAAATCTTCACAAGGAAGCCAAGGATGAATCATAGGCTACCAAATTCAAGATAAAACAACTATGCAAGAGCATAGAGATGGTTAAACCATCTCTTCTAGTTAGTTTCAATACTTTATACCTTTCATAGATTGACAAAAAATTTGTGTTGGTGAAATAGATGCTCCCAAGGTTAAAACCCATGTCGATGCAAGAAGAAGAAGAAGATCCCAATGTCATACCAGATAAAGAGCTATATAATAAGCTTAAATAGTTATAAGACCTCTTCAATAAATTATAGGAGGTATTGGATATAGTAGACACCATTTTGTTAAGCTTCTCAAACTAATCCTTAGTTATAGATATGTGCCTAAAGTAGGCGAATGAAGACAAGGAGAAACTAATGGTGCAAGTGTACTTGAAAAATAGGTCAAAGTGGGTGAAAATCATGGGGAACACCAATGTGCTCAATAAACAAATCAAAGATCAAGATCATAACCTAGAAGTACTCTTCCATGCTCTACAGACTAAGGCTTGGAAGCAAGGAGTAATATTAAATAGGAGTGTGGAAAAGGCAAAAGCTAATGTTGAGGTATTCTATAAGGAGATGGAGAAAATGGATGTGCTCATACTCACTATTACATCCACTGAGATAGATAGTGTTATTGAAGAAATCAATCTCGCTATTAAGGGCTTTGAAGAATTTAGCATTGAACTTATGGAGAACACACCCGAGTTATGTGCTCCCAAGAGTTTGATAACCTAGTCCAAGGGTGGACTAAATTTTTTGTATGGGGTAATGTTGGGCCCCTTATTTCATTAAGTAAAGGATTCACACCAACATGACATCCACCTAGGTGCAAAGGAATCATTTTGTGAAGTGGTTAACCCCTTTGACATTTTGGCACTAGCTAGAGGGTGTAGTGCATATCTTTCACCAGCTTAAAGGTGGCTATCTCCCAAATTTTTAGGGCATCTTCTAGGATTGGCAATACATGATAACTATAGCACAAACTTTGTGAAGTCATGGAACCAATGGGTATGATCACCAAAGTTACAACTCAGTACTCAACATGTACATTTCACCTTTACAAAGATGCTCCCAAAGGTTATTTAAGTAGCTCGAACTAGTTGAAGTGAGAGATGAAAATAATTGTAGTGAAGCCTTGATAAAACCAAGTTGTTATATATATATTTCTTCAACATCCATTAGGATTAGAAATAGCATGGAAGCTAGGAAGGCTCCATTTGTAAGTGGCAGGCTCACTTATGAGCCACTGGGTTGTTAAGTAGTATAAGATGAGTATATACTATGATGAATGTTATGAACTTTATACTCTATTTTAAACTATAATTAATGATCAAGGTTGTTGCATTAACACATAATGTGTTTGATTTATGCATCTTTGGCATTATTAGTGGAATGAGTAATGGTTGTAATGTTGTATTTCAATTATGTTAAGAAATTTTTATGCATATTATTGGTTCGCATTTGAATAGAATCCCTATAAAATCTCATGACATCATCATAACTCTATATAGGGAATTATTATAGGCTCTATGCCAAGTATTCATATTCCTTGTTAGGATCACTTATCTAGCATGAGTAGTTTGAGTGAAATCAGACTTTTGATCCTTTAAGCACCTATATGACATGAGGCTTAGTCCATCAAAGGATTATGTCTATGGATCTACCTAAAGCTTTCTTCAAATTGATGAAGTACCCTACTTTAAGTCTCACACCATGGCACGACTAGCCCAATACAAGCCCTAATTCCTTCTTATCTATGCTTCAGGTGAGTGCATAAGGCCTATGCCTTATGTGGATTGATGTCGATGCAATCGAGTGTTCAAATGTTAAGTACAAAAGGAAATATCCCATGATTACACCTAGTTGTAATAAACTGAGAATTAACTAAAGACAACTGTGTGCCCTTCTCTATAACAAGTGGTCACAAGTACATTATTTTAACTTAAATGTTAATTTATTTATCTATAACTTGATTATGACAATTCAACCCTATTCCACTTTAATTGGCTTGTGTACTTAATTGGGACCTATTTTTCCACCTTACTCTATCCTAAGCACCTATATGGACCATTTTATTTTTTTTATTTTTATTTTATGACTACATAAATGTTTTGACTACTATAAACACCCCTAAGCATTTGTATAGATAATATGTGATCCATAAGTCATATGTTTCCCTTAAAGATAAAAACATCCATTATGTCACAATAGTGGTAGA
Source organism: Torreya grandis (assembly GCA_037957365.1). Lineage (NCBI taxonomy): Eukaryota > Viridiplantae > Streptophyta > Pinopsida > Cupressales > Taxaceae > Torreya > Torreya grandis. Next base: position 437,351 of record JARHVA010003205.1, on the reverse strand, counting down.
TATTTTTGTCTCCTATTGGACAATTCTATCCTTAACCCATGTAATAGTTAATTTTTCAAATTTGGCCCCTCCCTTAAATTTTGGTTTATAATTTTAGGATAGGAAGTGTGAAGACTTCCCAATGGTTATAAAGGCACACAAAAATGATTTAACCTTTTAGGTTTTTACAATGAAAATCATATGTTTAGATTAAATGGTTGAGTTGTCTAAATTAGTCAAATAAATATGCAATAATTAAGAACTAATTTGTTATGGTTTTGACCTTGTTTGGCTTTCTAATAATAGTAATAAATGGGCATAAATAGATACTTATTTGAAAATTGAATGTCATGGATGATCTAGGTTTTAAAGGTTGAGATTTAGATAGCTATCTATGTCATCAATAAGATTCTAATATTCATCTTCTTATTGGACAATAGTGCCCAATATGGACATTAGTGCCATCTATGTGTAGTGTCCTCAATATGGGCCTAATATCCCCTTTGTGGGATTTTTTTTTTTTGGTAGCACCTGTGCCTATGTTTATATATCTTGTTCCTGCATGCACAAAACTTGTAGCTTTGTGTTGTGTCTAGAAACCTAATTTAATTTTTAAACCCTAATCCTATTTGCAAGTATGGTATAAGAATTTTTTATGTGTGGTAGTAAGATGGACTAGACATACTCAACACCCCACTATGTAGAGAGTTTACTACATACCAATACTCCGAAGAGGGATCAAGCTTGATGTATTTCTCCCATCTAGTGCTTAATGTAAGTGCAAGAGAATGCTAGAATGAGAGTGGGCTTGGATGCCTTGAATGTGCCTGAACTTTAAAATGTTTAAAAACTAAGCTTAGGGATATTATAGATGGTAATATGTAGAAGTAGGACTGAATAGGGATCAAATACATTAATTTTTCTCAACTTTGTCTTTGGTTTGATTAAATTTTGCATCTATTTTCCATCTAGTGAATATAAGTGATTAGACTTGTATTTATAGAGTTTTATTTCTTGTGCAGATAATAAAATATGCTTAAGCCAACCTTAGAAGGGGCACACATTTTAAAAACTATCTATTGTAAATATCTATGGCTAAGGATATTAGCACCCAATTGGGGACTCTAGCACCATGTGGCTGTAGTGTCCCAAATTTGGTACTAATGTCCTATTTGTAGACTACTAAGAAATTTAGATTAGGGTTTGAGATAATAGTTCTAAGACTATGTTTTGACTGTTTATAAGAGAATGTGGTTTGCTGAATGACTAGAAAAGTAAGTCTAATGCTCAAGGATAGGTCTATGGATAGCCTATGGATATGTTAACTCAAGTGATACTCTTAGCATCTAATTACCACTTTTAGGTGATTACATTTGACCCCCCTTTATGTTAGTAATATAATAAATTAAAATGACTAGTATAAAGGAAAAATAGGCATACTTGGACTTACCTTGGAAGTGAATCCTATTTAGCTGAGTTTGAATATATGAATTTAGGTCTACATATGTGGAACATGATCCAAATCAATGACCTTAAATGAAACATGCAAAAATTAGTCTTTACTTAAGAGATGATAAAAAGCAAAAGACTATGCTAAAATGAAATAACTGAGTAAATTTAATAAAAGAGAAAGGAAAATAATGAATACACCTCATTGGGTATGAAAAACCAATGCATGAATCTGGTGAAAAATTATGTGTATGAGTATAAATAGTGATCATATCATTGAATAGCTTGGACTAAGCTAATGGATTGATCAATCCTCATATGGGTGGCTCAAGAACTCAATCTGGTTTTGACTCCATCATTTCTCACCCCTACTTAATAGATCTTTATCTTTGTGAATAGCTTGGATAAGACCATAAGTGTGTCTAACCCTCTCATTTAGGTGGCTCAATAACTAAATTAGTCTATGAATCCATCATTGCCCACCTATGTGAAGTAGATGCATCTGTAATTATCCTACACAAAGTGTTGAAAGTATCTAACTGAGTAAATCTAATTGTGTATTCAAATTTGTAGGCACTCAAGTATATTAGGCAGCTCTAAGCCACTCAAAAATGCTAACCACTACAAATGGAGTAAGGCATGAATCTAGTGACAACCTAGAATATGATAGAAAGTGTATGAAATGGAGGGAATTACCTGGAGTTTGCCATTCGATCTGAACAATATGTCTGAAGCTAAGTATATATAAACCAATTTGTCATGCACATGACCCCAATTTGGTATATGAGTGTATTGAATGTAAATTAAGAATGTAATATTTGAATCTATGTAACTAAACTAAATGTGGGATTGATCATGCCAAACATGATTCCCCCAAATCTGAGCAACTAGTATGAATCTGAGCAACTAGTATGCTTCTAAGCTAAATATAAACATAATTTTGAAACCTATGACTATATTTGTGTAAATTCATATTATACTTGGTGTACTAGTTTGAATGATCTAGACTATCCTGAATCTAGGGATATTAGACATTAATGCCCTATAATGAACAATATTGCCTTGTGGTGCTAGTGTCCTAATCTAGGTTTTAATGTTTATCTAGTCTAATTTCTAAGTGATCTAAATTGAATTTGAGTCTCTATTCTATTTTATATCTTCCCTAGGTTTGATGTCTGAAACTAAACTTGTGTGCTAAAATGTATCTATGATTAGTAAATTAGGAGCTTGATCTCTATGACAAACCCCTGTAAATTTCCCCTTTTTTGAGGGTAGTTATGAAACTTGTGTAAGATATTCCTTTTAATTATCTCTACAAAATAAATTAGTCTAATCATGTGCATGATATCCCAATATAATGTATAAACATAACATCAGAATGTAAATGTATCTAAGCATAAGTAGGAAATATAATATGTATGTTGTAATCTAGCATTGCACAAGGTATCAATATAGCTGTAATCATTATATAATAGAAAAATCTAAGTAACTACCTAGGGGAATGGGGCATAATTTCCATCATAGCTCCCAAGTAGGAAGGGTAGATGCATGAGGTCCTTCATGGTATAAAAAATTAGTGTGTGTGTGTAACAAGAAAATATAAGTGTCATGGTTTAGAAGAATGTAATGAAACAAACATATAAACACATGAGGCACACAAAAGGTAGGCCAAAGGCCCATAATACAAGGGACATAGGCACATGTCAGTAAATCTAATAATGAAGACATATAAGGACATGTTCAAATGTACATGTATGTAAATAACAAGCAATTTGGCGTAAATCCACATAGAAGGCCATCTTCAAATGCCTGCATATAGAAGCAAGAAAGAGAACACACAAGGTACATAAGCACATTTCCAAGGCATACAAATAGATAAGTGGCATAGATCCAAAGAACAATGGCATATTCAAATGCCCTTAAAGATGGAAGAAGCATAGGAAACACAATCAATTCTAATCTAGGAACTAGAAATGAGAGCATGTATAACTATGTAATACAAATCTATGTAGACGCTAAGATGTATATATATTGAGTCTAACTAGTGATAGTCAACAAAAAATCTAATCAATGAAGAGTAATGATCAATATAAAGATAAATCAATGCATAAACTAGAATGTATGGTATGTAAAGATAAAACTTACTTATAATAACCATGGGTAGATGTATCAATGTATAAATTTAGATCAGTGTAAATGCCACCAATGGGTAGATGATAGCTAGTCTAGATTAGTATAGCGAAAAAGAGTCCTATCTGGAATCTACAAGCACTCGATAACAATAAGTGAAGCATATGTGTATGATAAAATTGACTATATTAGGATAGCTAGTAATATGCAATATCTAGAAAGTAGTATAAATGTAAACATACCAATGCATACAATCTATAAAATTTTGTATTTTTGAAATATTTGAAAGTTTTTATACGTTGACATGTTATATGGTTTTTTGTGTTTTCTAAGTATAAGGTATGTACAATCAAATGAAAATAAACTATGTACAAAGAGTGAGAGAGAGAAAGTAAATAATGGAAATGTAAATGAAACAAAATACAAGCAAAGTGTAATGTCTATATAGACCCAAGATCACATGCATGGGATGTGTATAATCAAATGGTAGATCTAGTGGTAGATCATCTAGTGTCAGATACTAATCCTGGCCAAAATCAAATAAGTCATCATCATCATGATCATTATACCATTTTTTTTATATTAGTGAGGCCTTATCCTTGGCATGAGTCTAGATTATGTGCATATAAATGGCATGTTGTTTCATTATGTAAGATACCTCTAGCTCAATCCCAGGGTAAACCATAATAGACTGTGGAGTATCTAAGTGAAACTTGTCATTCTTTTCAATGTCATCATGTAAAATGTGAACCATGTGTCCATCATGAGTGAATATCAAGAATCCCTCTGACTAATCAACTATAACATCCATATCTTGTAATCATGTACTACCAAGTGTGACTTGTAAATGGGTGTCTCTACTCAAAATGAACAATAATGTATTGGCTAGCTTGGGGCCACATGAAACTAGTAATGTAATGTCCAATGGAGTTTTGATAGTGTATAACATGTTGTAGCTCACTCTCATAATAATGAAAGTGGTGTAGAAAACCCAAAGTGTAAGTATTAGGATCAAAATACTCATCTATAGCCACATGTGGAAGATATCTATCTGCTATAAATATTTGTATAGTCAATGTATCATGTTGTGAATATCTATGTCATCAAAGACTCTATTTTAGTGCTTGTATCTATGTAGTAACTTGTATCACTAATGTTGGTGGTGCCTATGAAGGTGGAGGCTATATAATATATATAATACCCTTAGCCTTAAATTTATTTATCTTATGTTGTAGTGCTACACATGTGTTTCTATCATGTCTTGTGAGTTTATGGAAGTGAAAAAATGATTACCCTTCCTGTGGTGACAATATACTATGTGATCTATATCAGACTGTGTGTAATAACATCAATCCTCTATCAAATAATAGCTATAATTGTTGGTGTGGTATGTCTTATGAGTTCCCTGACTGAATTTGTATGACTGAATTAGTATCCATGGATGTGACTATATATACTCACTGGATCAAGGGATCTATTGTTGGTTGTGTTTGAGTATGGGATTCTATAGTTTAAAAATCCTAAACAAGTGATGTTACTAGTGTAGGGTGAGGTATAAGTGCCTGTGAATTATCGCTATACTCCCTTAGGCCTACTAGTGTAATGCTCAACTAAAAAATAATCATCAATGTCCATAGGTGGTTGATCATCCTCTGCAGTGCCTTGTGAATTTGTGTAAGAGTTATGAATGTAAGCCTCTTTTGAATTTAAAAGTAGTGGTAACTGGGCTATGAGAATCTCATCATCTATCTTGGATGAATATGTATGTACGATGAGAGGTTTTTCCTCTATACTTGGTAAAGGTAACTATGTTGGACATGTGTATAAGTACCCATCATGTAAAAAATTTAACACATCTATGAAGAGTGGAAGGTGTAGTCTCTATAGCATGTATCCAAGGTCTCCCAAGTAGTAAATTATAATGTAAATGGTTTGGTATGACCTGAAAATGTGTAGATAATGTCTTTAGTTCCATTTTAATATCCAATGTGATTAATCCCAATGTTTGTCTAGGAATATCATCAAACCCTCGAATGTTCTTGTATTTTTTTTGAATAGATGCTATATCAACCCCCATGGTTTAAAAAAAAGTGAGGTTACATATATTGAGTCCTAAACCACTATCTATGAGAACTCATTTAATAGTTATGTTGATGATTTGAGCTTGAATAAATAGTGGAAAGTTTTGATTAATGACTGATTGTGAAATTAAATCCTCATTTGAAAAACATATTACATCTTTTACATCTTTGATAGTGTTCATGATAGATGAAAAATAGGATGTCTCAATATCATGAGGCACAGATCTATGATTAAGTGTTTGAAACAAAATGTCTTTGAATATTGTTGCCTTTTTTAGTAGTTCCAATATAGATATTTTAGATGATGTATTCCTCAACTGATCCACTATGTCAAATTCTCTCTATTAATCTTTGGGTGTTGTGATAGTGTGTTGGGGATAAAGAGGGATATTAGGGCTATGCTACTCCTATATAAGCTAAGGAGGCACCTTGTTCTACCTAGTGACAACTCGAACCATATGATCTACTATTTGCCTATGGAAAGTAGTAGAGGTAAGATGAGAGCATAGATAATCAAGTGGTCTAGGTGATGGTGGAATAAAATGAGTCCTTTGATCTCTTTGTCATCTAGTAGTAATTGTAGTTAGCTTAAAGTGATTCATATAGAAATGATCTATAGGAAAATGGGGCTCATATGATGAAGGACCAATATGTGAAACAAGTTTATCTCAAATTTAATCCATGATAGGAGTAACATACATGTGTACCTTTCTAAAAATAGTTGGTAATAAACATGTCAATCAAAGTACCAAGATTTGTACCATGAAGTGAAAGATGGCTTCTATCATGATAATCATGGTAGCAAGCTATAAATTGAGACTTATTAACTATTGGAAATGTGAACTCTAGGGTTTAAGGTTTTTGAATCTATGGTTTATTTTGCAATAATTAAAATTAGATTTAAAATAAAATGAAACCCTAATGTGACTTTTATTTTAATTAGCTAGGTTTTCTTTAAAAAAATAGAAAATAAAAAGTATGAAACTCTATATTTATTTCACATAATTTTTATGAATGCAAGCTAAGGTTTTGAAGCAATATTCAAAGACGGGTTCACCAAATGATTTAACCTTTTAGGGTTTTACAATGAAAATCCTATGTTTAGATTAAAGGGATGAGATGTCTAAATCAATCAAATAAATATGCAATAATTAAGTATTGATTTGTTATGATTTTGACCTTGTTTTATTTTATAATAATAGTAATTAATAGGCATAAATATATAATTATCTAAAAATTGACTGTCATGGATGATCTAGGTTTTGAAATTTGAGATTTGGGTAGTTATATGTGTCATCAATAGGATTTTGGTGTTCATCTATTCATTGGATAGTAATGCCCAGTATGGATAGTAACACCATCGATGTGTAGTATCCTTAATGTGGCACTAATATCCCCTTTGTGAGACTACTCCTATTTTTTGGGATCACTTTCCCCTGTGTTTATATGTCTTTTTCCTGCATGCACAAAACTTGGAGCTTTATGTTGTGTTTGGAAAACTTGATTTAATGTGCAAACCCTAATACTCCTTATAAGTATGATGTGAGCAATAATTGTGTGTATTATTAAGATGGATTAGACATCCTCAATACCCCTATGTGTAGAGATTTTCCTACATACCATTACTTCAAATAGGGATCAAGCTCGATGTAGTTTTCCCACCTGGTGCTTGATGCAATTGCAAGTGAATGCTAGAATGAGAAGAGGATTGGATGCCTTGAATGTGATTAAGCTTTGAAATGTTTAAAAACTAGGATTAGAGATTTTTTATATGGTAGTATGCAAAATTAGGGTAGAATAAAGATAAAATACCTTTATTTTTCTCAAATTTGTCTTTGGTTTGAATAAAATTTGCAACTATTTTCCATCTAGTGAATAGATCTGAATTAGACTTGTATTTATAGATTTATATTGCTTGTGCAAATAATAAAATATTCTTAGACCAACCTTAGGAGGGGAACACTTTATAAAAAGTATTTTTTGGGAAGAGTTAGGGTTAAGGATAGTAGTGCCCAATTGGGGACACTAGTGCCATGTGGTTGTAGTGTCTCAAATGTGGTGTTAATGTCCTCTTTAAAAACTACTAAGCAATTTGGATTGGGGTCTAAGATAATAGTTCTGAGACTATCTTTTGACTGGATGTAGGTGAGTATAGTCTATTGAATGATTGGAAAAGTAAGTCTAATTCTCAAAGATAGGTCTATAGATAGCTTATATATAGGTTAACTTAAGAGACACTCTTAGCATATAATTACAACTTTTAGGTGATTACAATAAGTTACATATTCTAGAACTTTACAATATCAATATAGAGGCATACTTACACTACTACACATTGAGAAAATTTTCCCTATTCTTCCCAATTCTAATTCAAATCACTTGAAGTAGTCCTCAATTAAACCTAAATATTGTTTTATTTAAGATAAATCAAAGCATGATCAATTATTCAATTCATCTTTATATGCATTCATATAGTCGAAGAAACACAATTGCACAAAACACTATAAGTGGAATAACTACATGGGATTGAATTCCCTCTTTGTTTTGGATATGTAGGAAAATTCAATCAACATGAGGGTGATTAGGGTCAACTTAACCCATTACAATCCCTATTTTCCTATTTATAATTTTTCAATTATTTCAAGCCTTATTAGGGTGTTAGTGTTGGTTTTTATCCCATTTAATGGTTTTTATCTGCATGTGTTGTTTAGCTTGATTATGTGTCATATTAGGTCATTAGGAAAAATATGGATTAACCCTATTTTATAATTTTGAGTTTTTTTTTACTTATCTATATAATATACCTTTCCTAAAGCTATTTGGTTAATGATCATAATACAATCTTTTATTATTTAAGACAAATTTATTTCTGTTCATTTTTTATTTTACTTCTGCAATAGGATTTTTCTTCGTGCATTTATAGTTATCCAATCCCAATCCTTGATTGTGATCCAATATGACTTGGTATCAAATTTGATTATGATAGTCGAATGCCATATCTTCTATTGTGAGATATTGAGCTTTTATCTTTCATGCCATATATCTAGCATTATTTGACCTTGTATTTTGTAGATTCACTATTTCTTAGATTTTGCTCTTCTTTTAATGTCCTTTGTTGATCTAGATTCTAAAACAGAACAAGGGAAAAAACATTTTTTGCAAGTTATATTTTTACCTTTGTTTTTACATAAAAATAGACCATTCCATTAGATTCATAAGGTGTCAAAACCTTAGGATCGATTATACACATGAACTAGTTTTATGACAGTCAATCTTAATCATTTTTAGAGGGTTTAAAGATATTTTCTTGGAATCTATTGAAATCTATATGGTGGGAGACTTGTTGGAAAAACCATTTCTAGATTTTTTTTATATTTCTTAATAACCTTGGTGGGTATCCATTAGTTTTTACATTACAATATTGTGTCTAAATATTTTAAGATTTTTTAGGACTTGGTAGAATTTTACCTTTGTGTAAACATCATCGAATCTAGACCCCTACATAGATATATGGTGGGTTATGACCCTTGCCTAGAAATGAATATAGTTTTGATGCCTTGTTGGGCACTTGGTATATTTTTAAAGCTTGACAAACATTTTACCTTGCTCAGATAGTTGGTAGATCTTGACCCTCACTCACATAAGTGATGGAATCTGGTACTTGCCTAGACAAGTAGTGGAATATGATAGCCATCCAAACACCTATTGGGACCTAATCCATGATTAGGTAGTGAGTAGAACCTAGGGTCTACCTAAACATCAATTGAACTCTAACCCCTATGCATACAACCTTTTTTTTGCCAACATCTATCTCCATCCAACTCTATTTTTATCCCCTTTAGTTTCTAACATCCCTTAGCCTCCTCTAATTCAATGACCCCCTGTATCCTCTATTTCCTCCACCATATATTTCTACCATTCCTTGGTAAAGATACATGCATGTAGATGTTAAATTTAATCTGGTTAGAAGTGGAACTATTCATTTAGAATCGGGGTTCATTATGGGGACGTCATGAAAGCCCTCATCCTAGGGATTAGCCCCTGGTCATATGTGAGTTTAAATCTTGGTCAAAAATAACCCAAGGGGGATTAAATTTTTCATGTAAAGTTGAGTCAAATTTTTTTCATACCCAAAATTTATGCAAATTAGAGATTTATTTTTTAAGTAAGAACTTTAAACTCACATAATTTTCAGCCTACAGTTCCTTTTCAGGTGTCAATTTTTTTTAAATATGAGTTTTTTGAGCTCTACACATTGATGTTATTATTGAGCCTTGTAAATTTGAGCCTTTATAGTTTCATAGGGCATTGTATATCCTTATCTTTCTAACATTAATTAGTTCACCACATACTTCTTTTTTGTACCATGGATTATAATCAAGTCCCACTTCTTACACCATTCAACTATCACAAGTGGAAAGTTAAAATTTAAATCCTCTTGAAGAGTAAAGGCTTACACCAAATCACTATGGGTAAAAAAATATAATTTATACTTGATGCAAAGAAGGTGAAGTGGTTTAATATAAGTGATGAAATCTATAGTCTATTATACATGTCTATGTTTCTTGACTTGTTCTTTCACATTGAATTTACAACTACTCCTAATAATGTTTGGATCACACTAGAAAAGCTCTTTGGGAAACAAGACATAATGAGGGGTCATGAGTTGGAGAATGAACTAATCAACTTATACATGATATTTTCACCAAAATTAAATCATTTAGGTTTTAGATGAAACTATGTGGTATAGACAAAAATTAATATCAAGTAATTCTTTACATCCTTGTCAAATTAAGTTTAGACTATTGTATCTTAGTTTCTACCTTCCATGCCATAAAGCATGCCTTTATAGCTACATGGACCATGCCATATTTAGATGATTCTACTACTAACTTGATTCAAGAGGAAGACAATCTTATTCAAATGGGTAAACTGAAGTCCTCCAAATCACATGCTTAATTATAAGTCATGACAAATAGAAGGCTTCCAACAATAATGAGAAGAGATAGAATAAGAAAGAATCAGAGTAAATAAAGGGTCAAAAATCTGTTGTTAGGTCCAAAGCATTAATTGAGTCCTCTTCTTCATGTGGGAAACCCAAGAAAGAGCAACTCACATGTGCCTGTTTTAACAAAATTGGGCATGATGAAACCAAATGCATGAAGAAGTAGATTGACCAATTGATAAAGATGATTGAGAAGTAAAATATAAGTGTCCTTGATTATGCCAATTACATTTCAATATCATAAAAGTATTTTAAGGTTAAATATAGTACTATGAGTAAAGGTAAGGGCAAAACACTTATTGCAGTTGCATCTTAGCCTTCTATATGGGCAATTGATTATGGTGCTTCGCACTACATGGATTCATCACATGAGACTTTCTCATCCTTGGAGCCTTTTTCTATGCATTTCATTTTGTTTGGTGATTATACTTATACAAAATTTAGTGGGAGAGGATATATTGAAGTGAATGATGGGATATTTTAGAATGTTCTATCTGTTCCCTCGTTATCCACCAATATCATATATGTTTATCAAATCACTCACATTAGTTTAGGAAAGATATTTGAGTTCACACATGATTTTATGGTTATTAATTAAGTGCAAAGTGACTCTATAGTTTCATTTAAGAAAGATAATCACCTATCACAATTGTATACTTTCTCCCATTTTACTCTTATTCAACCTTATACTACATTGCTAATTCATACAGATGGGGTGAGTAAATTATGGCATGAGTAACTTTTCCCTCTAAACTATCGATAACTGGAGTAAATCAATCATAATTCCATGGTTTCAAGGTTGTCATGTGTTCATTTTTCTAATCGAGTTTTCTAGGGTTGCAAACTTGGTAAGCATCTAGAAGAGAAGTATGACAAAAGCAAATCATGGAAATCTATACATATATTGCATCTAGTTCATAATGAATAAATACTTGTTACCTTAATTGATGACTTTTCAAGTCATATTTGGGTATACTTTATTAATCAAATATTTGAGGTCTTTGATCATTTTTAGGATTTCAAGGTGCTTGTATAAAAATAGTCAGGTAAAGCCATCAATATGTTGTGCACAGATAATGGTGGTGAGTATGTCAATAATCATTTTGACTAATTTTTTTTATTGTAGAGGGGATTGAAATATAGTGTGTAGTTCCATATAGTCCTTATCATAATGGTGTTGTAGAGCACAAGAATAGGTCCTTAAAGGAAATGTCCAACTGTATGCTACACTACAAGTCCTGCACCTTAGTATTGGGTTGAGGCCATCAACTATGCTTATTATATATACAACTGAGTTCCTCATAAATCATTTAAGGGAATCACTCCTTTTGAATAATTAAGTGTTCAAAAACCCATAATTAAACACTTTTGAATGTTTAGATCTCCAACTATGGCCTACATTCCTAAGAATAAATGTAAAGCAATGGAACCTCAAATTTAACCTTACATTTTTGTTGGATATACTAAGGGAATTGAGGGATATAGGCTTCTCCATCCAACCACTCATGATTTTTCATTGAGATAAGTGTTCATTTTCAATAGGGTCCTTCAGAATCCACACTTGACACTTCTCCCTCTTCTTTAGATGCATTGGGATTTGATGACAATTATGTTGATTCAAATCTACATAAGCAACTTCCTAATGATTTATATTCTTATTCTAGTTTTGATGATGAGAGTAGTGATGGGTAATCATCTCCTCCTTCTCCCAAACTATCTTCAAAGGATGAGGAATATCCTCCTAACTCTCTATATTTTGGTCCTCTTTGAACTAGAAATATTTTAAAGTGTTGGCCATTGGGTTGGAGATCCACCAAATACCAACCAAACATGTTCATAGTTTCAAATTTCCCCACATGCATTCATTGCATCTAATTTTGATTCATATTCATTTTATGAGGCATTAGGCACTTCTAAATGGGATACTATTATGGAAGATGAATATGGTTCCTTGTTGAGTAACAACAATTGGGATTTAGTCCATCTTCCTAAGGGAATAAAACTTGTTCAATGTAGATGGATCTACCAAACAAAATTTTCAATACATGGGTATGTAGATAATTTTAAAGCACATTTGGTAGAAAAGGGTTTTTCTTAGGTACCTAGAATTGACTATACCAAAATGTTTACATCAGTTACCAAAATGAAATCAATCCAACTCACTCTTGTCATTACTGTAGCACATCACTGGGATGTTCATCAAATGGATGTGAAGAGTAATTTTTTCACATTGACCTTAAAGAGGAGATATACATGGACCAACCACAAGGATTTGTGGAAGATTCTTCCTTAGTTTTCAAACTTTAGAAATATATCTATGGCCTTAAACAAGCTTGTTGAGCTTGGTATGCCAAGATGGAATCCTTTACTTTTTTGGTTTGGTTTATTAGATGTCATTTTGATCTAAATGTCTAAATTTTATAAGAAGGTGATTCACTTTTGATTCTAGTTCTATATGTGAATGGCCTATTGATCATAGGGAGTTATACATCTACCATTTTAGTAATGACAAATATTTTGTCTAACAAGTTCTCAATGACTAACTGAGGCTTGTTACATTACTTTCTCAAGATTGAAATTTATTAGTCTGACTCTGAGATCATTATTTCACAATCTAAGTATGCTCTTGATTTGTTTTCATGGTTTAGAATGGTTAATTATAAACCAATTCTAACTCCCTTTCTACCTGATGTAAAGCTTGAAGATGATTTTCCTTATCCTTTATTTGATTCTAACTCATATCAACAACTTGTTGGCAGTCTCATCTATCTTACACAAACTAGACATGTTATTTCATATGTAATGGGCATGGTCTCTATATTTATGTAGGAACCATATGAACTACATTAAATTCAATGTACTCATAGTTTTGGGATTCACTCTGGAGTAAACATTGATGTTGATTTGATTGGGTATATAGATTTAGATTGGGCTAGTGATATTTAGAATCATAAGTCTACTTCAAACTACAATTTCTCTCTTGGTTAAAAACCAATTAGCTGGTCAATCAAGAAGCAAAATGTTATTATTTTATATTCTATAGAGATAAAATATAGATGTGTTGTTAATGTTTCCAATTAGTCTATTTGGATTCAGGTGATTCTTACTGAGTTAGATATCCAATTATAATGAGCAATAATCATATTTTGTGACAACTAAAACATAATTCAGATCTTCAAGAATTTGATTCTCCATCAACATTCTAAGCATATCAAGATTCACATGTATTTAATTTAGGAACTTATCCATAAGCAATTCATTGATCTCTGCAACATCTGGACTATGGATTAAATTACAGATATATTCACCAAACCCTTCACTAAGAGCATGCATATTCATTTGTGGGTTCTCCTTAGGGTTCAAGTAGATTCATCATCCTCTTTTGAGAGGGATTTTATATGTACTTAGGTACCTCATTAGGTCTTATATCAGGACCCAATTCTTCTATCCACCTAAGTTATGCTAAAGGGGGGTGTTAGTGTAGGTTTTTATTCTTTTTAATGGTTTTTCCCTATACATGTTGTTTAGCTTACTTATGTGTCATGTAGGTCTTAAGGGAAAATATGGATTGACCATATTTTAAATTTTTGAGTTACTTTTTGCTTATCTATATAATGTGCCTTTCCTAAATCTATTTGGCTAATGATCATAATACATTCTCTGATTATTGAAGATAATTTTATTTTTTCTCATGTTTTATTTCAATTCTATAAAATATTTTTTATTCATGCATTCATAGTTATCCATTCTCGATCCTTGATTGTGGCCCACTTTAACAATTTCAAATTTGAAGAAGCTATCTACAGGTCTTCCACAAACATTTGAAGGTTAAATCTTAGCATATAGACCTAATTTGAGCTATCATGAATGATCATGACCTGAGTTCCCAATTTTTAGCAAAGGACAAGATCAACTAATCAAAGACCATAATGACATTTGATCTTATCCTAATTTAGATTATTATTTCATTCACCAATTTCTATGCACTTGTAGGATTGGTTTTTTTTTCCAAACCATTAGTCACTCAACACAGTCATATATTAGATGATAAACATCTAAATTTGTCATTTTATTTCATATTTAGTCTTTTTTCAATTGATTGCACATTTTTGAAATCAGTATGTTACTTTCATTTTGCTTGTCATAAGTTGATTTATAACATTTAGTTATATATTATTCAATATATCTAAAATAGGGTTAATTCAACTATTAATTCAAATTTTAATAAAAACTAACAATGTGTTCCCTAAAAATAATGGTGGGTTACAATCCCTAAGAGGATTACTTTGACCTATCACATGATGATTTTGAGAATATTTCCAATTATAGAGAATGAAATTATGATTGTCATGTACAAGAGACAAGTTTTCTACAACTATATCTTCAAAATGTTACTTTATTTTTGTTTTCCATGTTGTGATTGATCTAGTCTTGAAACAATGATGTTCTATTGTATACAAAATATACCTTGAAAATTATTGACTAACCATACCTTGATTTGAATTATAAACACAAATAGATTTCGAAAGATCCTTAGTCACATTATTATCAATACCTTGTTTTCCCTCACCATTCACCACATAGGAAATTTTATAGACTTGATTGATAGGGCCATTTCCTCATCTTGTTTTCCCATATATATGTTTCATTGGTATAAATATTTGATTTCTCCACTAGAGTATCAAAATATTACTTCATAGCTTACAAGAATGCATATATTTTTATCTGCCTTAGCAATTTGATTCTTTGTCATTAATTAATGAATCTCATCCTCCTGATCACAACATCATTGCATAGATGTTTGTTGATTTGTTGATTCAGAAGGAGAATCAACTAGTCTCCACATTGAGTGATTTTGAATCAAATGGACATATTGGTGGCATTATGATAATGACATCATACGTGTTCATAGTCAATGGTTTTCTCCCAAAAATAATCATCTTGATGAAAGATAATTAATTTCAATAAGAGTTGGCTAAAGTCTAACCTAAAAAATAACCTTTCAAATGTTGTATGTGTTTTAAACCATGTATCCATAGACAAAGAGATATATTCATAAGTTTTAAACCTAGAAATATATTTGTGTGTTATACATAGAAATATATTCATGTGTTTTCAATCCATGTGTTTTAAACCTAAAAACATATATCCATTTCTTCTTTCAAATATACCTGCAACTGGAATTGAAGAAGCAAAACATAAAACTAGGTCTAAACTAGAACACAATTCATATTTTTGTATCAGGTTTGAAACTAAGAATCCATTACCCTAAATACAATGCAACCCCGTTCCACATATAGAAATATGGTCTATTCTCAATAATGTTAGTAAAATTAACATAGAAAAATCCCTTAAAACCAACAACCATATCAAATTATATAAATTATAAATTTAATTGAATTTGAAAATAATAGTATAAGAAGATTGAAATCCAATTTTTCTAAAGAAAAAAAAACCACTTTATCTTAAATTAATCAAAAAAATTGGATTCATATCTTGTTTTTATAACCAAGAAATAACAATCCCATTTTTACATTGAGTCATCTGATTCAATACCTGTCACCTAGGTTTCTTAGAATTATGATAGTATTTTATAGCTACCACTTTATAAAATCAAGAAGGATTTAAAGGTGATAAATATCAAGGACATGCACACAAGTCTCAATAAATAATTTTTATTTTTTCCTTATTATTACTTGTCAATAGGCATGGTATTATTATTATCATCTTATTGTATGAATTTTTACTCGCAATTTATAAATAAAATATTCTAACTCAATTTATGAATGTTTTTAAATTATTATTATAGTTAAAAAAGGGTTTTTTAAAATGGTCCTAACCCTTGTACAATATAAAGTAGAAGATAAGGCAATGAAAGCCAAAAATAAAAAACCAAGATCACCAACAACCTAGAAAATCAAACTAGGCAAATAAATAGTTAACAACTAATAACAACAAAAACAAAACTACAAGAGAAAAATAAAGAAAAGCTTAAGACTCAACAAAATCATTCAAGGTAGTTTCAGCTTCCCATTCCTCTTTCATAAACTAGAGATAGTCTTTAATGACATCATCATTAGGGTCTTCCTCCTCTGCCACTTGATTCTTCTTGTGATTCCTAGTTCTTTTGCTTGGACCTCCTTTGATAGCCTCTATTTACTCTTTCTCAAGCCTCCTTGTAGTGTTTGAATACTTGTAACACAATTTTTATTTTAATTTTATTGATATTAACCAATTTATTGATTTTGTCCTTGATGAATAATATTTCCCCATTCATATTTTCCAGATTGCCCTTCAACTTGGTAGTATCCTCCCTAAGCTGATAGAAATCTTAAAAAAGGATCCATTGCTCCCTTTTCAACTGAATACCCTTAATTGGGGTATGAGATTCCCCATTTATCTGTTGTTGGAGGGAGTCAATTCTATATTTTAGTCTATAATTCTAGCTAAAAAAACACTTTAAAATGCTTAACTATAAATTTGAGTCATTCTTAAGGGACCTACCCTACTTTGGATGTCCTCAGTATTAACCATATTTGTCATGGTATTTTGATTATTTATTGCATTATTAGGAGGGGATTGTGGATTTATGTATGTTGGTTTGCATTCCCCCTATGCACAAGTTCATCCCCATTCTAAGTGTCTTCCTCTTCATCCTTGATTTCAATGACTTTGCCTTTAATATCCTTATGTATGTCCTCTTCCTCTCTTAGGGAGTCACTCTGCAAACTAGGATTTTTCCTTTTACAGGAATTAGTCTTAGTGCCTATACTTGTGTCCTTGTACTGAGAAACCAAATTTTGGTCTCCATATACCTTGCATTATTCTTGATAACTCACCACATGATTTTTGATCTTAATAGACCTTAGTCCTTACCTAGATTTGTTACCATTTATTGGGAGGTGGATTAAGAGGGCATTATTTCTCCTTGTCATTATCTTTTGAATCATTAACCACATGGTCAACTTCCACTAGAAAAAAAATCAATTGAAATTCTTAGACAAACAAATATATGAGAATGTGATGAAATGGGATTTCCCCCTTCCATACGAGAACCTCCATCACATAATTTTTAAGGGACATTAACAAAAATAAAGGGATACGTACAACCCTTTTGTGCCTAAAATGGTTGAGTAAGGAAAAATGATGGGAATAGTCTCTTGAAACAACCTTCAAAGGTAATGTTTTAAATGATAAATAGACAAATCTCCCCCAAAATATCTAAGGAGGAAACTTTGATTATTCCATATTGAAACTCATGGATGAATTCCATTGATTTAAAGAATAAATTCATTTAATTATTATTTTTACATCTATTTTTATAGATCTCCCTTCCTTCCACTAACATGTCAATGACCCTGGTGATACTTTCCTCGGATATTTATATAGTATCACCTCTCAAAGTAGATGACCTCACCTTTCAAGCCCTTGTAAATTTTGTTGAAAACATAGGATCATAACATTTAATCTATTAAATTTAATTAAATAAACCACGTCTTCTTAAAATATGCTAAAATGTTGGGTTTCTTATAGCTCGCTCACAAAATGAGGACTCAATCTTAACTTTGTCTCCTCCCATTACATTGATATTAAGCTAACATTCCACTCCATATGGATATGAAATCCTTAAGTGATGTTGAGCCTTTGAAAATAATGAGGAATTGAGGAGAAAACAACAAAAATACAAACAAAAGAGTGCCTTGATTAATGTGAAAAGACAAGCTCAATAAAAAATTAAGTTTTCCCCTAATCAAATAATTATGGCATTATCCCTACCAATTAGGCATTGCCAAATGATGGACAACTTGTGTTTTGTAATTACTTATCATGAATGAATCCTTTCCATGATTGTTGTAACACACCTCACCTTAAGCATCTTGTACTTAGAAAATATTGTCATTATTGGTAGAGAGTGTGGAATTTAACCATCCCTTCAGTGATCTTGAGACTCAAAATTTACTAATGCTTTATAAAATGCAATAAATATTTATATTTTGCATAACATTTATTTAATCATTGATAATTTGGCTCTAAAATCATGAAAATACATCTTTCCCCATTCACCAATATTTTTTCAATAACTAAAACTATAAAAATTATCGCATCTAAATCAAGTTTATTATATGTCAAAATTTTCTAAAGGTTTTAAATCTACCAACAACTTCATCAACCCACAAAATTTGACTAGCCAGTTCACATCATTATTGTTGACGCTAAACTAGTGTCAATGTTGCTTGTTAGATAGTTTTTTTTATACAATTAAGTATCCATTCAATATTTCCACTCAAAAACTAAAAAAACCATTTTTGAAGAATAAAACATCAAAAAATAATATATATTTAAATTATCTATTGTGCTGGTATTTCTAGTTGATTTCTCATTGTTGTTTATGATTTTATTTTTATTAATTGTGGCCTTGGTCTTGTGATTGGTTGAAAGTTTTTTTTAATTTTTTGATCTATTTAGTTGATGTTTGGATAACTTTATAATAGGTTTTGGGGCCATTTCAAAACCCTATCTTTAACCCCACACACACACATATAATTATAATTAATTAATTAATTTAAATAAATTATTTTTAAAGAAGAAAACATCAAAATAATAATAATATATATTTAAACTAAATACCATTCAAATCTAAATATTGTTGTGAAAAAAATCCTTAGTGGCTTAAATTTTCACCTACACATTTAAGTTTATAGACCATTGTTTTTAAATTTAATAGGTGGAGCTTATGGGATTAGAAAATGCTATGTAATTTAGCAAGTTTGAAACATTCCAATATGAATAACTTTACATTCAACTAAAGTAATATAAAAATAAATATATTGAATTCAACATTTTCTAATTTGTTATTTTTTAAACTATTATAATAGTTTCTCATTTGGTAGTTTAATTATTATACTCTAAAGCTCATGATTGTTAGTTATCATTGTTTTAGTTTCTGCAATTTCCATATTTCTTTAAAAACATTAGAGTTATAACCTTTCTCTATTATGTAAGATAATATTACATTTAAAGGACTTATTACTACATTTTCTCATTGTTTGTCTTAACATATACGTTGAAACAATTTAATGTAAAAATAACATTATTTATTCTTAATCTTTAAAAAAATGAGGACCATAAACTTTCATG
This sequence comes from Torreya grandis, assembly GCA_037957365.1. Lineage (NCBI taxonomy): Eukaryota > Viridiplantae > Streptophyta > Pinopsida > Cupressales > Taxaceae > Torreya > Torreya grandis. The sequence continues at coordinate 417,569 of JARHVA010003205.1, read as the reverse complement.
TATCAGGTTGAAACAACAAAACACTTCATAAACTTTCATATATCAATCAGGGTGAAACAACAAAACACTTATATACATTGAATGCCCTGCAACACATTTAGTAAATAATAAATGCATCTATCTTTATATGTAAACATGAGTAGTCCCATTTCTTAACAAATTCAAATAGTATCAACCCTACTTACATTCAATAATTTTTTTAATGACAACTACTCATTCATCATTGCCCTTCAAAAGCTTTGCACTAAACCACATTGAAATATAGTGCATTTTTTCTAAGCCAGAAAGAAAGATAAAAAAAACTATTCCCCATGATAGACCAAAAAAAAATGTTAATATCTTTTGAAAGCGCTTATACAAATATTTAAACCATGCAAATAAATAATAGAGATGAATACACAAAGGAAAATATTAAACACACTATATTATATGCTATTCAAAATCATATATATATATATATATATATATATATATATATATATATATATATATATATATATATATATATATATATATATATATAAAATTCATTCCTATATTCACAGAGCTCACATCTCCATCAAATCTCCTCATAATCCTATGAATATTCACAAACCTATTTACATAGTACTATTGTAACTCTCAACAATACCGCTAACCATAACAAACCTAATTACGTGAGTATATATTCAACTCATAAAATAAGCTTTGACTATTTAGAAACCAAATATCTTATTAGTGAATTATTACTCATGTAATTATTCACATTACAATGTTCACCTAAATTCCATGTAAAGCTAACTTTTGCTAACAAATATAAGTCACATACCTCCAATCTTTAGGATTTACAAAGAGCCTTCGAGACTTCACCAGGCACTTTTTTTCCATCAATCAATCACATCAAAAAACCTATCTGCTAAAACCAATTCCCTCCAAAAAACCACAAACACATTCAAACACTGATTACAATTTCTAAACAAGTCTGCTCTCTCATTGTAGGACACTCAAAAAATGGCTCAAATAGATATTCCAACAAATGCAAGGTGGACTTTGCAATCTTTTTGAATGTCTAGCTTTCAAATCATTTTGTGGAGATGGTTGATTAAAGGAGTTGCTCTAAATTATGTGTTTCAACTCCACAATTTTGTAAGGTTATGTGAGAGATTCTAAACCGAGGAAGAAGGCTAGCCAAAAAATAGCATTGTAGTTTTAATAAGGGTTGCGTAGTGGTTGGCCCTTGCCTCTCAATTGTATTATCTTGATGCATTATAAATCATAGTGGTTTATACAAACCCTTGAATTGTATTTTTCCATTAAATTCTTTTTATTAACAATATTAACATAAAATTATGACAAGACATGGTCATGACAAGACATGGTCATGACACTTAATATTTTAGTTTTGATGGATTGTTTTCATTGAAATACATATTTTGTAATTTATTTTATGTGTAGCAAGTGAGATGTGACAAATTTGGAAAGATTTTTTGACATATATGATATATGTACAATGTCTGATTAAAATATTTTATACATTGACAAGAAAATAAGGAAAGAATCTTTTGATGGTGGATATGATGAATGAGTAATATAGATAAGTAAAATTATATATCAACATATTTTGCACCTTATTAGCATGTTGTTTAAGAATTCTACTAAATTGTAACATGTGGAATGGCTTTGTGCTTTAGATATGTTCATCAGTGTTTATCTAGCAAGTTACCTAACATTGGTAATATTTATTCATACTCTGTAAATTATAAATTATAATGGCCTCCAAGCTTCTGATTGATTAGACAAAAAAAATATTTGCTTGAGTCCTATAGTGTTGCATTGATAGGGACTAGTAACATGCAAAACTATTCATAATATTTTAATCAACATAAAAACTTAATTTTAAATCAATTAATTTCAAAATCTATAGTCACCTTAAACAAACATATGTATGACCCGACGGTGGCAGGGTGTCATCCACGTTGGTGAGGAAGTGATTTTTGTTAACTAAATAGGGAGATGATGGGGGATTGGAATTGGTCTTGCCTTTTTCAAAAGTTTGCTTAAATTTATCTAGTGTTAAGTTGGATATGACAACTAGATGAAGATCTAATATAACATAAATATGTAAAAAATTTATATTGGAAAATATTTCATTGGATATAGAAAGTTGACTTTACATTTCTTTTTTAAAATTGATTATATAATATTTTAGGGAAAAAGATCCTATCATAAATAAGCAAATGGAACAATCGATAATAACACCTTAAGAAATAATTGACATTATTAGATGTCAAATTTTATAATTGTTAAAATAATATATCAATTCGGAAGAAAAAATTATTTACTTTAAATGCAAGTGTAGGATAGAGACTAAAAATTATGAAGAACATTACTAGTCATAGTCAATGGAATGTGCTACACTTAAGCGGCACACATTATTACGATATTTTATGACTTACTTGGATACTCTCACTATAACTATTTTATTAGCGCTTTGGGGATCCATTTGTCACCCCCGCTACAACTTTTAGACTTTTGATGAGGCTAGCCATAAAATGTTTTGAAAGCTGTACATGTAATGTTGTCCTTCATAAAGCAAGATAATTCATGGTATAACAAGACAAAAGATAAAACCTACTTTACTTTTGGGAAATAAAGGTAGTGGTTGTAATTTATTATTATTATGACATCATGATGATTATAACATATGTATAATTGATGTTTGCATGATCATATTTACATTTTTTAATTTTAAAATACAATCAATTTTTCAAATAAATTATATGAGATTGAAATATTTTCCAACAATTAAATTTGACCATCAAATTTAATCCTTATCAATAAAAATTTATGTTTAATAAATATTTATAATAAATAATTGATATTTATCTATATAATGATTATTTATTTAAATGTTTTTAAAAAATTATATTAACGTCATAATAAAATTTTATTCGGGAGTAACACCTTGGTCAATTCATCAATCACACATTTTGAAACCTTTATACACACCTAATAATAAGGCCCCTGTTTATTTATAATTTTTTATTACAAACTAGATATGGCAATATATTCAAGAGCCTGCCTCCGGACCAGCGCTTGTTCTTTGTTATTCTGAGGAGTAAGAGGTTACACCATTGAGTGCATTACACGTGGTGCAAGTGGAGTATACGTTGAAATTGTATCGCTTTACGTTGGAATTACTGATGGGTTTGCTTCCGTTCAGCGTGCTCACCACGGCACCTCCACGCCTCAGCACGGCCACCTGCGACCCTGCCTGGAAATTGATGCTCCACGTAGATATCCCCGCCGGAGCATTGAACGTCTGAGAGGCACTTCCGGACCTCAATTCCACGGTGGCAGGGCCCGTCAGCATGGCAGTCACGTATAATTTATCAGTGAGATCCTCAGAATGAACCACACTGCACCCCTCCGCCGCCACGTTAACGTTTTTGCTGTGGGTGTAATAAAACATGTAGAGCGAATCCTGGGCGATCGCAGGCTGCGTGCCGGATTTGTACCATCTAAAGTAGTGCTGGCCGAGCTCCAAGAAGGCGCGGTGCGTGAAATCCGCCACGTCGGCGGCGGCCTGGCTGAGCGGCGGCGCAATGTAGGAGCTTTCCACCCAGTCGTTCCACGTCACGATCTCGACGAGAGGGGGGCTTAATTGGATTAGCTGTTCCCACTTTCTAATCCACAGCCCGGGACCCTGGTAGTTTCCCTTCACTTGACAGTCGCAGTTGTTGAGGTCCTGGGCCCGGCAACCGTCGGAGCAGCAGGAGCCCTGGATGTTCTTGAAGAACCAGGGGCTGGGGCTGGCCATGTACACTTTTCCCCTCCCGTTGCAGGCGTCCAGGTAGTTCCGGTCCTTGGAGTCGGAGGGGTTCTGGAAATCGGGGCTAACGTAGGGCCACGCTGACGTGTCCCATGCGAAGAGGCCGTCGATAATTTCGTTGAACGTGTCTAGGGTTCCTTGGACCCCGTAAAAGGAGCCGTCCGTGGGAAAAAACGGAACGAAGAAGAAATTGGTCCTCCCGCCGGCGTTCTGAAACACGGATCGCCATCCGGCGAGAGCGGTGGGGAAGCCGTAGTCTGCCCACCATGAATCCTGGTTGCCGAGCCAGGCGGAGAAGAAGAGTTTGCCTCGGTAGGTGAGCTGGTTGGGGTGGTTTGCGTATCTGGTAAGCATGGTCCGCAACTGGTCGGGAGTGAGGTTGCCGTTGTTGTCCTTGTGGATGTCGGCGGAGAAGAAGAGCTTGAAAGAGGGCCCGACCTCTTTGGCCGCCTGGAATATGGCGTCCGCTCGCTCCACCCGCCACACGTTGCTGTTCAGCGCGAAGGCGTCTATGCCTCTGCTCTGTGCAACTCGGATCTCCTGCTTCAGCACCTCCACGCTGTCCGGCGCATACAGCATGTAGTGCGCAAACACTAACCGCGGATCTGCCGCCCTTGCCGACAGCATGAAAATTAACGCACCCACTAGTAACACTAACATCTTCATCTTTATCGTCATCTTCATTTCTGCACAACAAAACTCCTACCACTTCAGACACATATTTATATGGTTTGCCAGTTTGGAGACGTGACTCAAGCAGCAGGCGGCTTTGAATTTCCCCGCACCCTTGATGGCGGCTGGATTAAGATATGGATTGAGTCAATTCTCAGGATTAAAATAATCCCAAAAATCACTGTTGGACGTTGATGCGCACTTAATACGTCGAGCCAACTTTAAAGATTAAAACAAATCCGGCATACATTTCACAAATAATGTCAAATGTTGATAGGGACTTAAATAGCGATAGTTATTAGGATTCATGTTAGACATTAATAGGTAGATTTCGAATGCACATTTGATGTGTATTGATCTAATATATGGACTGAGTCAATTTTAAAGATTAAAATATTTTGGTATACATATCACAAATGAGTGTGTCTGAGATTGATAGGTACCTAAATAATTTTCATCTAGCAGTGATAGTTATTGGGGATTTATGTTGGACATTGAAATTTTAAATATTTTAATAATACAAATCTAGTAGCAATAGTTATTGGGGACCCATGTTAGTTGTTGATAGGCACTTAAATAATAATTGTGGACTCTTGTTGGATGTCGATACATAAATAATATCCATCTAGCAGTGATAGTTATTGGGGACCTTGTGGGTTAAACCTACAACCTAGCAACTTGGGCTCAAATGTCCCTACCACTGAGTCGAAACCCTCAAGCTCACCTAAATAATATTATTCCTTACTCTAGATAACGATTATGTTTAGTTATAGCATTCTACACTTATATTAGTTTACAAATTCAAAAGTTATAAATTGATTTGTCAAGTTGTCAATTAGATAAAAGAAAACAAAAAGAAAAAAATTGTTGAGTTCGCTTTTAAAAAAATAGCCTTAACCCTATGATATTGGGAAGATCAAAATCAGAGTGAGAGTATCAAGAATTTTTCATTATAATTATGCCCAAAGGCATAAACTATACTGAGAGTAGGGAGAGAAGGTTTTGATGTCATGTCCGTGAAAGGAAAAACTTCTATTGATAGAGTGTATTTAATTTTTACCACATAGAAAATGAGCTACCACATTTCATTTTATTTCCAAACTCATGAATTTGCAACACCTTGATATTTTTGCCAAAAACTTCAACGACTCGATTCCACTGGGGTTCATAAATCTTCCAAAGTTCCCTGAGCTTCTTCGATAATCTTCTTCTCAACTCCACAGTGTTGTTGTATCTAGGAAAGTTAAATTTTTTTATTGAGCTAAAAAAAATTGATCATACGAATGGCATAAAAGGCCTCTGCTAAGGCTATCATAATATGAAATGCCTTATCTAGCCAGTGTGTTCCATTTTGTGGTGACATGGATGGTGGGTCCCTTGAACATGGTCAAAATGTTAGATGTTTCCTCTCCATCAAGTAATTTTTCTTATTGTTAATGTCCAATGTTGCTAAAGTATTTGTCGTTGCCATTCATTTCACCATCGCCTAAGCTTGACCTACTAGTCATAATAATTGTAGGCCACCATCACGATCTTGTGTTGTGTGAGGTCCTTTCACCTTAAAAATGTAGTGGGTGTAGAGAATATGGATCCAAATTTGCATTTGAGTGCATCACACAAAACTCAAATTGCACCTAGCCTATGCCCAACTCTCCCACATTTTGTTTGCTTTGGTCTACAAGTAGGATGAATTTGATTTTAGACGTAATAATGAGCCTAAGAGGTACACTTGCATGACTTGTAAGAAAACTATAAAAGGAGATATGAATATATCTCACTATCCTACTTACATGGGGTTTCTTCCTCTTTGTTTGACACTTCCTCAATATGTTGTTTTTCAAAGCCATATTCATCCTCTGATACTTGTCATGAGAGAGGAGGAGACAATAGAAATTGGAGAAATTGACCATGGAGATATCAATGCAAGAAAAATCTATGCAAGTTTATAGTGGATTTGGAGTGTGTAAAACGTTATATTCATGACATTCCAAGAGTAAATGATAGTGAAATTATATTGATACTCTGACTGGTTGCCCTTTTTGCCTAGATATTTTTACCCTTTGCTAGTGATATTGTAAATGGTGTTGCTAGTGAAATTGCTTATGTTGTGTGTGAAACTATTGGTGGTGTTATTAAGGTTGATGATGAAAAATTAGTACATTGAGGTTGTGTAATTATTTGTGGGATTTTATCTTAAAAAATAATCGGTAAGTAATAATGTAATTTGAATAAATAATTGATTTTAGTCACTAAATTAAAAAATTTAAGGATTTTTGATGTACTTATCAATTATTTCTCCAAATTACATAATTATGTAATTATGTTAGAAACTTTTGATGTTCGGTCTTTTTACAAAGTACCCAAAATCATACCAACCGTTATTGCATCCATCACATGTTGTTTTATATAGTTTAATTCTATACATTATATGTGTTATAGCCTCCATCTTTTTCATCACTTTATCATATTTCATCCAAGTGAATTTGTGTATTTTTAAAATAATTTATAATAATCTAAAATGTGAAGAAATTTTTCAATATTATATTATAATATTATGTGATTTATAAACTAGTAATTGCATGAGGGAAGCACAATGCAAATGCTGATAGAGTGAGACAAATGAAAGCACTTCAGTGATCAAGGAAATCTAATAAAGAATACAATTGTTGCTCTTATTTTTATTAATATGGATGTATGCTCCATCTTGAATTCTTACATATTGATCAAAATAAAAAGGAGATGAAATGCAAAGGTCTTACAAGACTCGCTTTTGATAGTGTAGTAAAATTTAGGCCTTAGCATTCAGTATTGCTAATATCAATTGTTGCCTTTTCTAATGTTATCCTCTATGACTTATGTACACTACCACAAACATTGATGATTCAAGGGGTTTGGTGTCAATTCTATAAACTATAGCATGAATTTCACCAAGAGCACAATTGACCAAGCCAAACTATGTATACATACAATATTTTTCACTTTATCATTTATTAATGCTTTCTCTTGCACTAACTTGTCAAGAATTAAAATCCCTATATACACACTTAACCAAGAAAGGGGTGGGAAAGCCTTTGGTGCTTTGTGATAGGTGTTTCTATATATGTCATGATCATATCATTCCTATTTCCAATTTAACTTACTCATATTTATATATCATGTACACTACCACAAACATTGATGATTCAAGGGGTTTGGTGTCAATTCTATAAACTATAGCATGAATTTCACCAAGAGCACAATTGACCAAGCCAAACTATGTATACATACAATATTTTTCACTTTATCATTTATTAATGCTTTCTCTTGCACTAACTTGTCAAGAATTAAAATCCCTATATACATGCATTAAAGTGTGCACCAAGAAAGGGGTGGGAAAGCCTTTGGTGCTTTGTGATAAGTGTTTCTATATATGTCATGATCATATCATTCCTATTTCCAATTTAACTTACTCATATTTGCCTTACTACCTACCTCCTTCCATCCTATCTAATTCATCTATGTTACTTCCCTCATTTCCTATGGCATCAACCTAGGATAGTATTATATATTTCACACATTTTCCCTTCTTTTACTGTATCAACTAGGTCAATGTCCTTATGAGCTTGTATTATGGCATTCATATTATTTCAGCTTTGTCCACACAGTTCAATGTCAATTGACTCCTCTTAACTACATCAAAACGAGCCAATGTCATTGGCTTAGGATTTAGGGTGGGTTTGGGTATTTGATAACTATATATACAAGTCATATTTCATTATAAATAAATTATATATGCTCTATTTGCTTTGATTTCACTCACACTTATGTCCTAAGTCACATTTAGAGGAGTTATAGGAAGAATCTTGCCTTGAAGGAAGTTTGTCTTATGAAAGTCTTAGAATCCAATAGGAAATGTCATTAGGGATATTATTATGTATTATATCAACCATTTGAGGTCTTTAAAACCAAAATAATATATTTCAAAGCACCATTAGCCAAGGGGGAGATTGAGGTTCGATGGGTCCACTTCAAGATAAGTATTTCTAAGCTTATCCTCTTTCCTATATTTCATTTAGTAGAAAGATGTTGCTTGTTTCTTAGTGAATGAACGCATGCATATCCTTGTCTAGGTTGTATATACATTTATAATTAGTGTGGATATAAGATTGTTTGGATTTTCCATATTCTATTCTAGGTTGCCTAGACCCCTATTTTTAAACCATGGAACCTTACCCATTTTGATCATTCTAACCCTTCCCATTTAGTTTAGTTTACTTTAATTTCACAACTACTTAAACTTATTTACAATAACTTAGATAGAGTTCTAGTTAGATATATTTCATTGTGTCATAGGCCTAAAGGATTTAAAACCCTTTCCTTTGGCATTGGTGATATAAGTACCCCTCTTTCTAGGTCTATGAATCCATTGGTCACTACAAGAACATTAGGTATCATGGGCTCCATTTGATTAACCTTCTTTAAGAACCAAATCTTTAGAGATAGGATAGTTTTAGGCTAATCTAATCCCATTGTATGCATTCTGAAATGTCCCTTTTAGGGTAGAATTAGAAAAAAATGGGGTTTCCAACAAACCCTAACATAAACACATGCAATTTTTATTTTTTGATTCAAACCCTAAGCAAATAAAATTCAAAATTCCATAGATGCCAATTTTAGGACACAAATACAATATTTCATTCACCAAAATACTTTCCAAAAATTATAAACATCACAGCTAAATGTTGTACCTTCAAATCTCATTTTTATGAATTAAATATATGACCAAAAATTACAATAAAATACTAGTTGAAATTATGAACAATCAAATTTTACAAACCCTCATCAAATCTATCCCAACTATAAATTTAATTTTTCCAAGAGTTTTTGTGCCCTAGGGAAGGTATCCAAGGGGTTTAATGTCATCATAAGGGTTTTCAAGGTGGTTTGATGCCCTATAAAATGGGCTCTAATAGTTTCATCCAACTCATAAACACTTCTAATTATTGTGTTCCCCATAAAAGTTGCCCTAAAAGTCTGAAACTACCAATTTATGTTTAATGTAACCCTTGAAATAGAGTTACCCCACTGAACATTAAGGGGTTGCATCCTTACTTCAGTCTTCTAATGAATGGTTTCATCTCTAATGGATGAAAATCAATCAAAACATGCTCAAAATTATGATTTCAATTGATAAAAATGAAATGCCCTTAATAAGTCTCTTTTTTCTCTTTTTATATCCTTTCCCTCAAAAGACTTCTTGAAAATGTGAGCGTTCCACTTGGAGGGAAGCTAAATATTTAAAAAACAAATTTATTATAACTTATTTAAGGGCTAACTTGCCCATGACCAAAAAGGGTCTCCTCTTTAAGTCAAAACAAATTAGAATCAAGTTGTCGACATAAGTCACTTTTTGGCAACTACAACATATTATTATTTTAATTTAAGTATTTAACAATATTTTTTATTTTAATAATAATAGTATTCTAATATTGAACAAAGGGGAAATTGCATTCTTCCCTTCCCAAATTTACTTTCCCTCAAGAAAATACAAGTTCCATCATTCACTCCTTATACCCTTCCGTAAATACCAAGATTCTAAATCAACCTTAGAGATTCTTCAGAGTCTGGATAAAATTTAGCAACCTCTTCCACCTTTTCTTCAACAACATGCTCTTCATCCTTTGCTTGGGATGAAAATAAGCTCAACTTCTCCCACTCATGTTTGTCATGTGCCATGATCATTGTACTCTCCTTGGACATGTGCAATCTATATAATATTTAACTCATAAGAGTCTATCAACACTCATATGTGTTGTTCCTACATGTGAAAGGTGCTACCATGATTCCAAAGTGGCCACCATGATGATTTGTTTTAGCTGAAACCTTTCCCCAACTTCTTCCTTTCAAAAAGATCCCCTAACTTGTGACAACTTACATCTATACCTGATTTGTAGTAACTATTCCAACACTCTAAAAAGGTCATAATAACAACGTATTTGATCTCTTTTTACCCCAATCAAGGGTATGAACCATATAAGTGCTAAAAGAGCTATTGGAATTGAGTGCATTAATGAAATAATAGTATCAAAAAGTCTAAAAATGTTTATGACAACAATGTGTAAGTTAGGAATTTATGGTATGGTTGTCCTAATTTTTAAACCTGCACATAAAATAAACATGCCAATGAAATCAAGAGCTCTCCATACCACTCCTTCAATTGATTCATCATGCCTCATAGGCATGTTTTTCAACTCTCCTCTAATGCTTTCATCTTCTTCATATTTTCCATTCATGTGATGGACTTACAAAGGTCCAACACTTATGAAGCTATAATGATAGCCAAATCCATCTAATTTCCCTTGAACTTTGTTCACCTTTATAAAAGAAAATTTATTTTCATATAGGCTAAAAGAAAAAAGATGTGCATATCTCACCATACCACAAGTAAAATATTCTCATATTAGAATGGAAAATATGAGAATTTTTTTTAGATATTCCTTCTTGACTTTAAATCCAATGTTGTTCTCTTCCCAAAGTTTGAAAATTTCCTTGCAACCTTTAAGTTAAATTATCTAAATTGACAAGTGAAACCATTTAGATCAATAAGTGTAGTTCTCAACCCCATTAACAATAATGTCTCTTGGTAGCTCAAAAAATAATTCAATCATCAAGTGTGAATAATCCACAACACATACCTTCTCGAGATGATCTTCCATGATAGTCACTTTCTAAATAATTATTTGTTTAAGCCTATTTATTTCTATTTTTAGAAATTCAAAGAAGGTCAAATGCCATAACAAATCAGTTCTTAATTATTGCATATTATTTAACTGATTTAGACATCTCATCCTTTTAATCTAAACATAGGATTTACATAGTAAAACCCTACAAGTTAAATCATTTGGTGAACATGTCTTACTTCAAATATTGCATCAAACTTAGCTGGAATTAATTTAAATTTTGGTGCAATAATTTAGAACTACATACTTATATATTTTTTATTTTTTTTAAACAACCTAGCTAAATTAAATTGATTTCATATTAGGGTTTTAATTTATTTTTTATATAATATGAATTGGTGTAAAGAAACCCTAGATTCAAAAACCCTAACCGTAGACACACTTAGGGTTTGTATCATTTTATTTCTATACTCAAATTTTAATTCCAAAAATATCAGATTTGATGCTATATTTACATTTTGTAATCTTTTATAGATTACTAATCTTAAAAGTTTCAAAATATACAAAACTTATTTTCCTACCTTTCAACCTATAATGACAGAAGTTAACAATAGATTGGATGAAACCAATAATCAATAGTTACAAGAATTTGTGTTCAAACATATGGATATACAATATGATTTCATAAACATTCTTCAAGAGGAACTCCAAAAGACAAACAATGGTCAATATTCAACCCCTCTAATTAATAATGTTGTTACACCTTCAGTGGGGCCAACTCAACCAACTCAGATAACATAACCCAAGATTGTTATTCAAACATTAGTGATAACTACACCATTTATGGCTAGTTACCCAAATCTAGATGTATAATCCCTTATGCATGAGGTTCTTACTCTACAGTCTAAGGTGTTACATCTCAAGAAGGGAGTAGCTAGGCCATCACATGCCTTGGATTCTAACATTATCTTGTATACACATTTGACACATCACATAGAGACAACTCCTTTGCCATCCATTTTCATAGCATCCAAGCTCACATTATATGATGGCAAGAGTGACCCAGAACATCACCTCTGAGAATTTCATGTTGTTTGGACTATGTGTCAAATGATTGGCTTCTTATGAAATTATTTTCATGTTGTCTTAAGTATTATGCCCTATAATGGTTTTATGAATTGCCAAATCAATCTATCATGACATTCAATCCTTTAGATTACATGCTCATAGCATACTTCTCTATCAACATCAATGATAAGATATCATATGCATAAGTGGCATAGTTAAAGCAAAAGTCAAATGATCCTATCACCAATTATGTCTTATGATACAAGACAATAGTATCCAAATTGGCTATCCCCATGGAAAACATAAAGCTTTAGGATATATTTAAATAGAGTTATTACCAGCACTACATGAAGCTATCTTATTCAAGAAGTTTCCTACATTTATCAATATGTGTCACACAATCAAGGAAAGAGAGGTTAAGCTCTTAGCAATGGGCAAACTCAAGTACACAAATAGATAAGAATCAACTATTAAGAGTTCAAACAAACCTTCATACAAGGTAAGGGCCATTGAAAACAAAAGTGATCAAAAGGCCATAATCAATGCAATGATTTAACCTTTTAGGGTTTTACATAAGTAATTCATATGTTTGGTTAAAGGGCCAAGATGCTTAAATTAGTTAAATAATTTTCAATATTAAGCTATTGATTTGTTATGATTTTGACTTTATTTTAATTTCTATAAATAAAAATAAATAGGGATAAATAAAGACTTAACTAAAAAATAACTATCATGGATGATCTGGGTTCTAGAATTTGAGATCTAAGTAGTAGTATGTGTCACCAACAAGATTTTGATATCCATCTATTCACTAGATAGTATTGCCCAGTATAGATAATAATGCCATCTACATGTAGTGTGCCAAATGTGGTGCTAATGTACCCTTTTAGGATTGCTCCTATTTTTGGGGAGCACCTATGCCTATCTCTATATGTTATGTTCTTGCGTGACCAAAACCTATAGCTATATATTGTACCTAGAAAGAATGATTTGATATGTAAACCCTAGTTCTCATTACAAGTATGGTATGAGAAATAATGGAGTATGTGTTAGTAGGATGGAATGGACATCATCAACACCCCCAATGTGTAGAGAATTACCTACATACCAATACTTTGAAGAGGGATCAAGTCTGATGTACTTCTCCCACCTAGTGCTTGATGTATGTGTAAGTGATTGCTAGAATGAAAGTGGCCTTGGATGCCTTGAATGTACTTGAGCTTTGGAATGATTGGAATATGGACTTAGGGCTACTATAGATGTTAGTATGTAGAAATTAGGGTAGAATAGGTATATATTACCTTGATTTTGCATAAATTTGTCTTTGGTTTGAATAGATTTTTCATCTATTTTACATCTTAGGCTGACCTTATGAGGGGCACACATTTGAAAAACTATTTTTTGGGAAGAGATGGGGATAAATACAATAGTGCCTAGATTGGGACACTAGCACTATGTGGTTATAGTGTCCCAAATGTAGTACTAATGTCCTCTCTATAAACTACTAAGAAAGTTGGATTGGAGTTAGGGATGATAGTTTAAGGATTGTGTCTTGACTAGTTGTAGGTGATCGAGGTCTACTAAATGACTATAAATGAAAGTATAAGGCATTAGAATAGGTCTATAGATAGCCTAGGGATAGGTTAACTCAATAAATACTCTTAACATCCAATTAACACTTTTAGGTGATTAAATTTTCCCCCCATTTATGCTAGTAATGCAACAAAGTGAAATGACTAGTATAAATGAAAAATAAGTGTACCTGGACTTACCTTGGAAGTGAACCCTATGTAGTTGAGTTTGAATATGTGAATCTAGGTCTGTATATGTGAAACATGATCCAAAGCAATGTCCTATAGTGAAACATGCAAAAATCTATCATAAATGAAGAGATAATCAAAATCAAAAGATAATACTGAGATGAAATAACTAAGTAAAGAGAGAGGAAAGGAATGAATACACCTCATTGGGTATGTGAGCCAATGCATGAACCTGGTGAAAAACTATGTGTGTGAATAGTGATTATATTACTAAATAAATTGAATTGAGTTGATGAATTTTTCAATCCTCATATGGGTGGATCAAGAACTCAATCCAGTTTTAACTCCATCATTGCCCACCCCCACTTGGTGGATTCTAATCTTTGTGAATATCTTGGATAAGACTGTAAGTGTGTCAAACCCTCTCATGTCAGTGGCTCAAGAAATCAAGTAGGCCATGAATCCATCATTTTCCCTTGTGTGAAGTAGATGCATATATAAATATATTACACAAAGTGATAAAAGTATCTAAGTAATCTAATTGTGTATTCACCTCCATGACCACTCAGGTATATCATGTGGCTTTGGGCCACTTGAGAATGCCAACCACTATAGATGAAGTAAGGAATGAATATGGTGACAACCTCAAATGTGATAACAAGTGTATATAATGTAGAGAATGATATGCAGTTTGCCATTCCATCTAATCAACCTATCTAAAGCTGAGTATATAGAAACTATGTGCTATGCACATGCCCCCAATATGGTATTTGAGTATACTAAATCTGAATAAAGTATATAATAGTTAAATATATGTAGCTAATAATGAATGTATGAGTGATCATAACACATATGATGCCACGAATCTAAGAATTTAGTATGAATTTGAATTGAAATGAATGAATCTGAGCTAAATCTAAACATAACTACCAAACTTAATACTATATCTATGTAAATCTATAAAATAACTAGTGTACTAGTTTGAATGATCTAGACTATCCTAAAGATGGGGTTGCTAGACATTATCACCTTTTATTGGAAAGTAGTACCTTATGGTGCTAGTGTCCCAATCTGGGTGCTAATGACTGCTTGGTTTGATGTCTGTGTGGTCTAAAATGACTACTGAGTCTCTATTCTATTATATGTCTACCCTAAGTTTGATATCTGAAATTGAGCCTACGTTCTAAAATGTATATGTGAAAATAAAAATAGGACCCTGATCTCTATGAAAACCCTTATAAATTTCCCCTCTTTTGAGGCTAGTTGTGAAACCTGTGTAAGAGTTATGCTCTATAGAAGTAGCTATACAAGCTATGTTAGTTGGAGCATGTGCATGATATTCTAATATAATGTAAAATATAACATCAAATTGTAAATGTATCCAATCATAAGTAGGAAATTTAGGATGTATATTTTAATTTAGCATTACATAAGGGTGTCAAGATAAATGTAAGTAATGTATAATAACATTAAAATATGAGTAACTACCTAGGGGATGGGGCTTGATGTCCATCAAGGCTCCTAAGTAGGAAGGGTAGATGTATGAAGTCCCTCATGGAATAAAAAATTGGTGTGTGTGTGTGTGTGTGTGTGTGTGTGTGTGTGTGTGTGTGTGTGTGTGTGTGTGTGTGTGTGTGTGTAACAATAAAATAAAAGTGTCATGGTGTAGAAGCATACAAGGAAGCAAACATAAAAACATATGAGGCACACAAAAAGTAGGCCAAGGGGAGACAATACAAGGGACATAGGCACATGTCACTAAATTTGAGAATGAAGACATACAAGGACATGTTTAAATGTCCACATATGCAAACAAAAAAAGAATTTGGTGTAGAGCCATATAGAAGGACATGCTTAAATGTCTACATATAAAAGTATTAAATAGCACACATAAGGGACATGGGTGCATACCCAAGACATACATATAAGTGGGGTATAATCCAAGGAATAATTTCATATTCAAATTCCATTAAAGATTTAAGAATCATAGGAACACAAACAAGTCTAATTTATAAACTAGAAATGAAAGCATGTATAATTGTGTAATACAAATGTATGTAGATGACAGGGTACACATATACTGAGGCTAACTAGTGATAGTTGGAAAATAATATGAGTAATGAATATAAATTACCAATATTAAGATAAGTCAATGCATAACTATAATGTATAGTATGTAAAGATAAAAATTGGTTATAGTAATTATTTAGGAGATGCCCCCAAGTGGCCAGATGTATCAAATGTATAAACTTGGATCAGTGTAAATGTTCCCAATGGGTAGATGATATCTAGTCTAAATTAATGTAGTGGACTAAAGTCCTATCTATAATATACAAGCACTCAAAAATAATAAGTGAAGCATATGTGTATGATAAAACCAACTATTCTAGGATAGCTAACATTATGTAATATCTAGCAAGTATTATAAATGTAAACAAAGCAATGCATATAATCTATAGTTTTTTTGTATTTTTGAAATATCTGAATGTTTTTGTGTTTAGACATATTATATTATTTTTATGTTTTCTGAGTATAGGGTATATACAAGCAAATAAAAATAAACTATGTACAATGAGTGAGAGAGAGAAGGATGTATGTATAATATTAGGAACTTACTAACCAATGAGTCTCATGGGAGACTCACTATCACTGTGGCATGTGTCAAAAATAGGAGTGGTAATCTCTCATGTAGTGTGGTTGCTATGTTGTAGTTGAATGTTGTTACAGTATGAATATGTGTATTGTTCCTCATAAAAATCATAATATTGTTCCATATAGGAATCATAATAACCTAGTGTGCTAGAAAAAATGGCCTCATACTATGGAGTTGACCTTTTTGAATTGTGCTTTGGCATATTGATTGTGATTTTTCCATTTGAAACTATGCTTATTGTAGACATACTGCGTTGTGGAGGCTCATTTGATTGAAAATATTGTTTGAGAATGTTTATTAGTTGAGCATGATTTTGACTTTGCAACTAAGGATCTTGCTCTTTCTATAACATTTTTTATGTATTTATATGTTTTTCCTTGATAAATTATTTATGTGAATGATGTGCCTTAGGATGTTCAATGAATCCCAAACCTTGTTGACCAATGTTATCAAATGATAGAATAGGAGAAGTGATGCCTTGGTCTTGTTTGCCCAAACATTGACATTGGTAATCAAATTACTGTAGATACTTGTGACCAGAATTATACAATATTAAATGTTGAGCCTCCTTTTAGAGAGGTATATTTACTTGATTTATCTATTCTTATTATATTATTTTTGGGTTTTATTGTGCTTTTTAAACCTTTTATTGTTCTCAGCTATGCTTTGGTAACCATTTTTGTATTGTTTATGAATTTGACCCTTTTTGAATTTGTAGATGTGTCATTATATGTTGTGTGGATGAAGTGTCACTATTTGAGTCATTTATATCCCTTATCTATTGTATTTTCCTTTTTAATGCTAAACATGAATCAATGCAGTGCCCATGCATTCTATGATATGCACAAAAATATCTGTATCTCCTCATTAGGTGTAAAAGAGGTAGGTTGATCAAATTAGCTTTAATCATTTCCCTTAGTATCTCACTAGAACTCTTATTTTACCTTTGAATGATTTTGGAATCACTAGCTATAGATGTACTTTGTTGTGATTTTGTGTTCTAATATGTAACATTATTTTCCATAAATTGACTAGTTGAAGATGTATAAACATGATTTACACTATTGTGCCCTGAAGGACTTTGTATTGTAATTTTTTTTTCTAGTGTTGTAATATTTTCATATAGTAGTTGATTTTGATTTTATAAAACTATAATTACCTTTCTCATACTGATAAGTTGATCCCTTAGAGTTTCACAAGTACAAACCTTAGCTATTTTTGATTGAACATGTAGGCACACACCCTGTAGGGAAAAGGTGTGAATAGGCTAAGTAGGGAGATTAATGATAGTGTTATAGGCTACTTCATCTCATGGAGGAATGATAACATGGACCTAGTTAGAGGGAAATTAGTTATCACCCTCATGGAGATTAGGAGGAGAAGGAGATTATTTCCTATGCATAAGATATGACATTGAAACTTGAAATATAGTGGTTAGTTTATGTGATAAATCCTCTATGTGTGTATGGGTTTGCTTGTTAATGGAATTCTATATAGGATAAAGATAACATGCAAAAGAAATAATGTAATGTGAAAGATATTTTAGTTAATTTGAAACATCATGTATGCACATGTGTATGCGATTAAAGAATAATGTCTTAATTATTATGCACACAGAAGAAAGATAACCTGCTATGGAATATGATGAATATTTTATTTCATATTAAACATCATATATACATGTATTGATGTATTTTCTTAGTTCATTCCAAATTAAAGGGAATAAACATGCAAATGAGAGTATGAAAATTTGCAATAAAAGTAATTTATTTCTTATGTCATTATAATAATAATGATATGAATTAGAAGATATGTGAAAATGAAATTTGAGTTTTGGAAATAAAATCTAAGTATAAATAAAAAAAGGATACAAACCCTAAGTGTATCTAGGGTTAGGGTTTTTGAATCTAGGGTTTATTTGCACTAATTTAAATTATATGTAAAATAACTTGAAACCCTAATGTAAAATTAATTTTAATTAGCTAACTTATCTAAATAAAATTAGAAAAATAGAAGTATTCAACCTTAAATTTATTGCACAAAATTTGGATGAATGCAAGCTAGGGTTTGAAAAAATATTTAAATTAATATGGTTCACTAGATAATTTAACCATTTAGGGTTTTACATAAGTAATTCCTATGTTTGGTTAAAGGGTTTAGATGCCTAAATAAGTTAAATAATTTGAAATAATTAAGCTACTAATTTTTTATGATTTTGACATTTTTTGACCTTCTATAAATAGCAACAAATAGGGATAAATAAGACTTAGTTGAAAACTGACTATCGTAGATGATCTGGGTTCTAGAATTTGGGATCTAAGTAGTAGTCTATATCATGAACAAGATTTTGATATTCATCTATGAACTAGACAATAGCATATAGTTTGGATAATAGTGCCATTTATGTGTAGTGTCCCAAATGTGGTGCTAATGTCCCCTTTGTGAGATTATTCTTATTTTTGGGGAGCACTTGCACTTATGTTTGTATGTTTTGTTCTTATGTGACCAAAAGGTATAGCTATATATTATACCTAGAAAGCTTAATTTTATCTACAAAATCTATTTATATTTTCAAGTATGGTATGAGCCATAATGGATTGTGTATTAGAAGGATGAACTGGACATCCTCAACACCCTACTATGTAGAGATTTGACTACATACCAATACTCTAAAGAAGGATCAAGTCTAATGTAGTTCTCCCACCTAGTGATTGATATATGTACAAGTGAATGCTAGAATGAGAGTGTCCTTAGATGCATTGAATGTGCTTGAGCTTTGGAATGCTTGAAAATTGGACTTAGGGCTACTATAGATGGTAGTATGCAGAAAGAAGGGTAGAATAGGGATAAAGTTCCTTGATTTTACACAAATTTATCTTTGGTTTGAATAGATTTTGCATCTATTTTTCATCTAGTCAAGAGACCTGGATTAGACCTATATTTATAGGGTTCTATTTCTTGTTGAGATAAGAAAATAAGCTTAGGCTGACCTTAGGAGGGGCATACATTTGAAAAACTATTTGTTGGGAAGAGCTAGGGATAAGGACAATATCACCAAGTGAGGGATAATAGCAACATGTGGATGTAAAATAATAAATGTGGAACTAATGTCCTCTCTACAGATTACTAAGAAAGTTCGATTGGAGTTAGGGGTGAAAGTTTATGAACTATGTCTTAACTAGCTGTAGGTGACTAAGGTTTGATGAATGACTAAAAATGTAAGTCTTAGGCTCTAGAATAGGTATATGGATAGCCTATGGATAGGTTAACTCAAAAGACACTCTTAGAATCTAGTTACCAATTTTAGGTGATTACACATAGCTTCTGAACCATATCCTAGATTGGTTTTATCTATTCCTTAGTGCATAGTCTTCACTAATCTTTCAGAGTCACCAACATGGGTTTTAAAATAACTATTGCAATGCAATTTCATATCTCTCCCTCCCATTAAATAGGTTGATATGACATGGAATCTTCTAAATATTTATTATTCAAATGCATTATGCCAGTATCACAGGGAACCAAGCCACACGACAAACATATGCATTAGTTTAAAGCATAAGATAAAAGATCTTATTAAGGCTAACATTATTGATGCAAGCACACCAACATAGGCACTAAAACAATAATAAATAGAGAATAAAACAATAAATATATTTTTAGATACTTACTAAAGCTTAAAAATAATAAGGTAGGGGGTAAATTAGGTGTTTAATATATATACTAGGTGCATCCACCACCAGATTCCTATCACATAGTTATGAAGGAGACACATCCACTGCATAACATTATTGGCATGTATCACACTACAGTGCCACCTAGACCACTTATCACATTTTTAGAGCAAGATATTGTGGATAATGACACAAATTTACATGCGCTCTTCATATGAACATAAATAGACCACCATCTTATTCATAGTGTTAAGGTTGACAATGGGTCAAGCATAAACATGTGCACCATAACACTCTTACAGAACTTGGGCTACATAGAGTGGGATATATTTCATAAAGATAAAATATTAATGGTTTTAGTGGCCACATTCAGAGCTCCATCAAGGAGATTGTCCTTCCATTACAGGTTGGACCAACACACATAGCCACTTGGTTCCTAATAGTATCTAATGTAGGTGTATTTGATATATTAGTAAGCAGGCTATGGTTACAATAGCTACGAGTGATCCCATCTATAATACACTAATGCTTAAATTATATACATGATAATCAAGTGGTTAATATTGAAGGTGTTCCATATGAGTACCCTCTACCCATCCCATAGGCAGTTCTAACATAATTTTGAGCTATAGTTCTCACATAGAAACTAGTTATATTTCCAACACCATTACCAAATATTTCACAGTTATCGATTACAACATAGAGTATAGATCCTATGCATACATCATAGTGTTTATTAGAGTCATCAGTGTAGGATAGGTCTACTCCTATAATATCTACTTATACACATACTCTCCCATAAAGACCATTAATAGAGAGACCCCTACATTAGTGATATGTCATAGATTTTAAAGGACCTTCATCTAATTAGTTTATGTTGAGATCAATTTTATTAGGTTTTAAGCATTTTTAGAATAGGGTACCTACATCACCTAAAAATTTTACTTCTACCACATGGATCCTTAAGACCCATATAGTTTATAAGGCATCATAGTCAGTGCCACCACATCATAACATCACCACATAAGTAGCTTCAAACTTAGATGATACAACATAATAGATCATGGGCTCATAGTTTTCCTTTCACACCATACACATGATCACAATTACCTTATTTGACATAGGTCATGGTGATACTAAGTCTCTCATGAGACTCATTGGTTAGTATGGTTCCTACCCTTGTACATATTTCCTTCTCTCTCACTTCTTATACATAGTTTATTTTAATTTACTTGTATATAGCTTATACTCAGAAAATATAAAAACAAATATAACTTGTCAAATATTTAAAAAACACAAAATTTATAGATTTTATGCATTGTTATATTTACATTTATACTACTTTATAGACATTGCATATTTCTAGCTATCCTAGTATAGTCAGTTTGATCATACACGTATTCTTCACTTGTTCTTGTTGAGTGCTTGTAGATTCTAGATAGGAATTCAATCCACTAAACTGATCTAGACTTACTATCATCTATCCATTGGGGTCATATACATGATCTAAGTATATATACTTGATACATCCATCCACTTGGGGGCATGGGCATCTCCTACATAGTTTCTATAACCATGTTTTATCTTTACATACTATACATTTCAATTTATGCATTGATTTATATTGATATTGATCATTGCTCGTCATTGCTTAGATTTTTTGATGAATATCACTAGTTAGAATCAATATGTATGCATGATATCATTTACATAGATTTGTACTACATAGTTATACATGCTTTCATTTTTAGTTATCCTAGATTAGAATTGATTGTGCTCCTTTGCTTCTTCCATCTTTGAGGGCATTTAAATATGACATTGTTCTTTGGCTCTACAACACTTCTCTATTTATATGACTTGGAAATGTGCACATGTCCCTTGTGTGTGCTTTCCTAATTATATATGTGGACATTTGAACATGTCCTTATATGTGGCTCTAATCTAAATTGCTTGTTGCTTGTGTATGTGGACATTTGAACATGTCTTTATATGTATTCATTCTCAGATTTAATGACATGTGCCCTTATCCCTTGTATTATGTCTCCTTGGCCTATATTTTTCATGCTTCTTGTACTTGTATATATGCTTCCTTGTATGATTTTACACCTTGAAACTTATATATTTACTTGTTACACACACACACACACACACACACACACACACACACACACACACACACACACACACACACACACACACACACACACACACACACACACACACACACACACACACACCAGTTTTTTATGCTACGAGGGATCTCATGCATCTACCCTTCCTACTAGGGTGCCATGATGGACATCATGCCCCATCCCCCTAGGTAATTACTCAGATTTGATGATATACACATTGATTACATATATCTTGACACCCTTTTTCAATACTAGATTACAACATACATCTTACATTACCTATTCATGTTAAGATATTTTTACATTTCGATGTTATGTTTATAAATTATATTAGAATATCGTGAACATGATACGACTAACATATTTTGCAAAGCTACTTATTTAGAGGGTAGTTCTTACATAGATTTCAAAACTACCCTCAAAAGAGGGGGCATTCATAGGGGTTTATAATAGAGATTAGGATCCTACTTTGTTATTCACAGATATATCTCATCACACATGCTCAATTTATGAAATCAGATATAAGGTAAACACAAGAAAAAATAGAGAATCAAACAATAGTTTAGATCACCCAAATTTCAAACTAGGTAGACATTATCACCTATATTGGGACACTAACACTATAGGGTGCTACTATCCACTAAATGAAATTATTATCTAGTAGCCCCAAATTTAGGATAATTCAAATCATTCGACCAGTACACTAGTTATAATACAAATTTGTATAGATAAAGTCACATGTTTGATAGTTATGTTCATATTTTTCTTAGATACACTCTTTCAACTTAGATTCATACCACTTGCTTAGATTTGGGGACATCATGCATATCATGATCACTCCCACATTTGGTTTAGTTACATAGATTCAATTATTACATACTCAGTTCATATTCAATATACTTAACTACCAGATAGGGGGCATGTGTGTAGCACATAGTTTTCATATACTCAATTACACATAGGTTGATCAAATGGAATGGAAAACTCCATGTCATTATCTATGTTATATACACTTGTTATCACTTTCTAGGTTATCACCAAATTCATGCTTTACTCCACTTATAGTGGTTGGCATTCTTTAGTGGCCTAGAGATGCCTATAATACCCAAGTGGCTGTAGAATGGACATACATAGTTAGATTTACTCAGTTATATACTTTTAGCACTATGTGTAGTTTATTTATAGATACATCTACTTCACATGGGTGGGAAATGATGGAGTCAACATTGGATTGAGTTCTTGAACCACCCATATGAGGATTGAACAAGCCATCAACTTAGTCCAAGATATTCAATGATATGATCACTATATACACTCACACACATAAATTATCACCAGGTTCATGCATTGGTTCACTTACTTAATGAGGTGTATTTATTCCTTTCCTCCTTTACTCAACTTTACTTAATTACTTTATTTTAGCATAGTCTTTTGATTTTGATCATCTCTTAAGTAAGGACTAATTTTTGCATGTTTTATTGTAGGACATTAATTTGGATCATGTTTCACATACATAAACCCAGATTTTCATACTTAGACTTAGTTACATAGGCTTCACTTCCAAGGTAAGTCTAGGTATGATTTTTTTCCCTTTATATTAGTCAATTCACTTTGATACATTACTATCATAAATGGGGGGTAAATGTAATCACCTACAAGTGGTAATTGGATGCTAAGAGTGTCACTTGATTTATGTTATTCTTAGCTTAGTCCTAGACCTATATTAGAGCCTCAAACACACTTTTTAAGTCATTAAGTAGACCACACTCACCTAAAATCAACCAAAACATAGTCCTAGGATGATCTTCTCAGATCTCAACCCAACTTGGTTAGTAGTTTTGCAAGTGGACATTAGTTCCATATTTAGGACACTATAAAAACACGGTGCTAGTGTCCCCAATTGGGTGCTACTGTCCTTAGCCATAACTCTTCCCAATGGATACTTTTTCAAATGTGTTCCCCTCTTAAGATTGGCCTAAACACATTTTATTATCCACCCAAGTTACATATCTCTATAAATAAAAGTCTAATTGACCTCTATTCACTAGATGGAAAATAGATGCAAAAAGACATTCAAATGAAAGACAAATTGAAAAAAATTAAGGTATTTAATCCCTATTTTTTCCTAATTCTACATAATAGCATATACAATAGCCTTAAACCTATTTTTCAAATATTTCGAAGCTCAAACACATTCAAGGCATCTAAGTCCACTCTCATTCTAGCATTTATTTTCACTTATATCAAGCACTAGGTGGGAGAACTACATTGGGCTTGATCCCTCTTTAAAGTATTGGTATGTAGGAAGCTCTCTTCATAGAAGGGTGTTGAGGATGTCAATCCTATCCTAATAATGAACACATAATTATTATTAATTCCATCTTACAAGGAGGATTAGGGTTTACACACTAAATCAAGTTTTCCAAGTACAACACAGAGATCTAGGTTTCGTGTATGTAGGAACATGACCTAAAAACATAGGCATAGGTACTCCAAAAAACATAAATAGTCCTAAAAAGGCAACACTACCACCACTTTAAGGACACTACAACAACATGGCACTATTTTCCATGTGGGGCACTACTCACTAGTGAGTAAACAAACTCTAGAAACCTATTGAAAACACTCAAACTTGTCCAGAACCTTGTTTTTTAGAACCCATATCATCCACAATTGTCACTTTATAGATAAGTTTTTATTTAAGCTTATTTACTTCTATTTTTATAGAGTTAAATAAGTTCAAACTCCATAACAAATTGATGCTTAATTATTTCATATTATTTAACTAATTTAGACATCTCAACCCTTTAATCTAAATATAGGATTTACATAGTTAAAACCTACAAGGTTAAATCAATTATCATCCAATAATTGGGTGTTAACCATAAAATTCCCTCCCCAATCTCACAATTTTGACTTTATTTCTTTCTTGGGATTGTATTTAGAATCCTCATCTCTTTTGGTTGAAGTAGGAGACTTTGATAGATTTACCTCCATACTATTAATCTTGTCAAGTACCTTCCCAAAGCTATCTTGAACATCCATCTCATATGGAAATGGATCAATTATTGGAATGCTCATAAAATGGATAGGGGATTATTATAAAATATCCACTTTGCATTTGGTATCCTTCATCTTATCCTCATTTTTAGAATGATTCTCATGATGATCAAAATATTATAAGGACATAGTATGATGGTGATACAATAAATCCTTGCTATAGAGATAATAAAATTGCTTACCATTATCTTTAAATTCATTTACATGTTTTATTTCTTGAATGGATATCAACTTTGACTCTATCACTCTTCTTATCCAATCATCACACCTCCTTTGGGTCTTTATCACATCTTCCATACTTGTTTGTAAGGTAGATGGTTTCCTTTCAACCCTAGGTTCCACTTTTGTTGATGGTGGATCATTAAATTATACCTCACATATGTAATTTATGCCCTTATTTTCCACTAATATCTTAGGGAAATCAACCAATGGAGTTTCCTTTTTCAAGATTTCTTCCTTGGCTTCCTCATTCATTTACTCTTTTATAGGGTTTTGGAATTCAAACTTTGACTTTTCCATTTTATTTTCTTCTAAGAGAGACTCTTAAGGTTTAGGCCTTAACCCTAAAAACTTCATCCATGATTTGGGACCCATTACCCTTAGTTATTTTTGAAATTATTTCAAAGTTTTCAATATCTCTTCCATGGCTTCCTATGTTGACTTCATCTTTATGTCACTGCCCTACATGACGAAGAGTCTAAAAATAACTTGCTACCCATAAATGGATAAAAAATAGCTCTTATAGCACTGAAATGTCCCTTTTAGGGTAGAATTAGAAAAATTTGGGTTTTCCAACTAACCCTAACATAAACACATGTAATTTATAATTTTATGATTCAAAACACAAGCAAATAAAATTTAGAATTTTGTAGATGCCAATTTTAGGGCATAAATACAATATTTCATTCACCAAAATAATTGCCAAAAATTATAAACATCATAGTTGAATGTAGTACCTTCAAATCTAATTTTTATGGATTAAATATATGATTAAAAATTACAATAAAATACCAGCTAAAATTATGAATGATCAAATTCCACAGACCCTCAGCAAAGTTATCCCAACAACAAATTCAATTTTTTCAAAAGGTTAATAGCCCTAGGGAAGGTATCCAATGGGTTATCTACCATCATAAAGGTATGTAAGGTAGTTATATACCCTAGAAAAGGCCCTCCAATAGTTGCATCCAACTCATAAACCCTTCTAATTACTGTACTCCCCACAAAAGCTACCTTAGAAGTTTGAAACTACCAATTTATTCTTAATATAACCATTGAGATAGAGTTAAATAATTGGAGATTAAGGGTTTTCATCCTTACTTTAGTCTTAAAATGAAGGGTTTTGTCTCCAATGGATGCAATTTGGGAAAAAATGTGCTCAAACTTATGATTTCAATTGATAAAATTGACATACCCTTAATGAGTCTCCTTATTCTCTTTTTGTATCCTTTCCCTAAAATTTGTTTTTGAAAAGGTGAGAATTCCATTTGGAGGGAATCTAAATATTCAAAAATAAAATTTCTTATAACTTACTCAAGGGTTAACTTGCTCATGACCAAAAAGGGTCCCCTCTTTAAGTCAAAATAAATTAGAATCAAGTTGTTGACATGTCACTTTTTGACAACTAAGACATATTGTTATTTTACTTTAAGTATTTAAAAATACTTTTTATTTTAATAATAATATTATTCTAATATCAAAAAAAAGGGACATTACACATTATGATGAACCCAATGTGAATCTTACCTTTACCTTCACCCTTTCAACCAATTGCATCAGCCAAACCAATATAGTTCTATATCAATTTTATCTTTCATACAATTGTATCAAGTAGCTTGATACTATATTACCCCAATATTCCTTTTCCAAAAAACTACATTGGATAACCTGATACAATTTCCTCCCATCTATGAGTGGCGTCAACCAACGTCAACCCACTCTATGTTTTCACATACCATATCATCTAATTCGATATAATTATATTTTATGTTTTTAATGCATCTACCAAACCTGATACAATCATGTGTGTTTCATTTTCAACATAATTTAATTTAGAACTATATTAGCCTACATGATACTATTGACTACTTATTTATTTCAATTCATTGAATGCTTCAATTTAGTTTTTGACATTGATTTTCAAACTTTATTTTCTATTTTTTGGTTTTTCTAAGAAACTATTCTAATAATTTTGAAACTACTTATTAACTGTCATACAAGCCTATGTAGTGTTTTGTTTATAGACATTATGTGTGAAGGGATTTTCCCATTACTTATAGCCATAGTAAAACATTAAACATGATATTTATTTTCTACCTACCTCATTGTATATTACAAACTCATAGGTTTCCCTTTTTATTGAACTTACAAAACCAATCATCTGGTTGATTTTTTGATGCACTTGAGAGGAGTGTATCTTCAAGGGAAGTTACTCTCACCATACCCTTGAAACTAAGGTTAGTGGGATATAATCACAATTTAGCCTCTATAGTTATCACTTTGAAACATTCAGTTGACACTAATCAATGAATAATTATATTTGAGAGTCCACACTATAAATCAAATATTTTTAGTACATCTACTTGATCTTTTTTTTTAAAAATTTAGATAGATTCAATTTGATGCCTAAAACACTTTTTGTATCACAGACTATATTGGTAAACTTGATAACATTATGTGCTATGTGTTATAGTTACATTGGTTAGCCTGATACAATTATTTATGTGTGTGAAATATATTTTCCAACCTAAAAAAGTTCCCTATGATTGTCCCTGGGGGCATAATACGTTGTAATCTCCCTCTTCAATTTTCCAGGGTTCAGGGCCAAACCTATTACAAATCCAATGCTTTATAAGGAATCATCTTTATCAATTCAAATCATCAAGAGGAAATATGGTTGCATCAACACATAGGTGTATTTCCTTACTCTCTTTATTTTTAAGCATTTTATTTATTTCAAATTTCAGATTATATGCATTGATTTACACTATAACATGTTCATGGTTACATGTCATAAACCAAGAAAAAAACTCAATGTGGGATCAAGGAAAGGTAATGTTATTGATGTGGGTTTTATGAACACTCCAAAACCCTTATGAGGTAGCCACTAACATTTTAGGATCTATGCATGAAACTCACTTCAAGGCACAAGTTTTGAGCTATTTAATTTTGTAAACAACCTATTGGTGGAATAACAGTGAGTGAAGTAATTTATTTACCATGGATGGGTCAGATATGGATGAATATAAATATAACTTAGATGGGTGGAATGATGGTGGATCTAACCTAATGTGGGTAAGACAAAAATAAAATAAAAAAAATGAGGGAAAGGCAAGGTATAAAATGAGTCTTGTGGACCACACAAGATGAAATTTTTCTAGGCTAGAACTTAAAATATAGGTTGGACAAGGAATCAAAGACCAATGTATGCTACATGATACTGTAGCATACCAATAATAAAAAATAGTTAGGAGTCAAAGGGGAACCATAATACATTAAACTTAAGTAGATATAATTAATGGTTGTTGATTTTTTAAGATTATATTAACACATAAACAAAGGGGGATTGTGACTAATATGCAAAAGACATTCAAATTATAAATAAATCAATATGAATAATTATATATTAAAAGAAATAACTCATGTATAATTATAATATTAATAAACTAAAATGATATAACTTATTACACAATCCACAAGTTTGGAGAAGTATCAAGATTTGCACATCATGATCAATTGCAAAAATTTCCTTAGAATATATTATTAATTTCAATAAGAAAAATTCTCCTCTCTTTGGGAATGGGAGGATACAAGTATATATAAGCTTGGGATGGTTAAGGCCTCATATCTCAAGCAAAGTTTAAAAATACATGTCTAAAAATAACACTATATGCCAATTTGCATGCAAAGCATGCATGTATAGTGGTAATTTATTAAAAATAGAATTCTTCAACTAAAATATAATATATAAATGTAAAGTAAATTTGTAAATAACATTCCATTCTAGCTAAATATGTAAATACATATGCATAACTATAAGGTCCTGATGTGGGCCTGCTAGAAGAAGAAAACTATATAATAACAATTGTAGAAACTAAAGTGAATGGGGCTATCATTGTAACTTGAGTTAAAAACAGAACTGACACTATAGCCACAAATATACCCAAATTTACCATTGATGTAGTGAAAACTAGAAGTGGTACATATGTAGGCATGGTCTATGTTTTCACCAATGTGTACTTTTGATCTTGAGTACCCTGAAGAGGTGAATGTGATACCTTACTATTGAAGTTAATTTCTTGGATGAATCTATATGTAAATATAATAAGTGACTAGCTTGGAAGTCTATATGTATAGTTTCATAATCAAACAAAGGTCATTTGAACAAATATGGGAGCTTTTCCATTAAATTATGATGTATAATCAATGCAACTTTAACCCCTGTATGAAGTGTCTCAGTTAAATGATTTGATCCCTCATAAAATTTACTAGTTGAATTATTTCATTATTATTCCTATAGGTTGTGCCTTTGATCTCATGCCAAAGGCTATCCATTAATGCTCATAGGATATTTTAAAAAATGGGCTTAGGGACCAATTGCCCCTGGGGAGTACTTATTTGAGTAACTCTCATATATTATAAAATAGATACTACTTCATTTTCCTTATTGGAAAATTGTTACATGAGAGTTTGTCTCTCCTGATGCCACTCAAGAAAATTATCTTTTTTAGTAGAAATAAAACTATGTGCCCATGCAACCTCATATGTTGTTATTAGATTCAAATGGGTATAATCCTTATTTCTAGTTGCTTGTCTTATGAAACAAAGTTTACCATGAATATAATTTATTTTATTGAAAAAATGAATGATATCCCCCTATTTAGGTTGAGATATGGCCTTTGTAGACCTTATTAGATAAATAGTGTCATATAGTTTCCTCACTACCCCTTGCACATTATCTATGATTTATTTGGGAGCCTATATGGTGCTCCTCTTTGGTGGCCTCTAAATAGGTTGATCAAGGATTCTGAAAATGTATTTTATAACCCATATAACAACATCAAAAAAAACTATAAGGATCTTATCTATACCAATCTAGGTCCGAGGGATTTATTTTTATTCTCTTTGTCAGAGACAATATGTCTTATCTCTATTCTAACTCAACCTATTGCCATTCTAAAACCACATATTTTATTTTCACCTTTATCAAGGCATTCATTTGTCTATCAAAATGAAACTTAATTGTGGGTTGATTGGCAATCACTAGATCCTACCTTCCCTCTTTTTCTTGTTGTGTCTAATTAATACATGAAGGAATGTTTAGTTCAACCTATCACTCTATTCTCTTTGCTTGATAGAGGAAGGGGATTACCCTAGAGGAAACATCATTATGGGAGAAGATGTCACTACTATAGGAAAATGAGGTATAACTTTCCTCAATCAAGTCATCTTTTGGTGTATTAATTACATATTTATCCTTCCATGTTACTCTATGTATTAAAACCGTAGTTGAATCAGTTTGATCAACTTGACCAATGGGCATTTTTTTATGTAGATGACTTAGGATGGATGTCTTGTGTGGTGAAAAAGGAAGTGAAAAATAGGTTTTAATAATTTACCCTCATTAATGACTGAGGGGACTAAAGACTGGTTCCACTAAAGAATAAATAGGTCACTGGGGTGATCAATTGGTTTTATAAATATTCTATCACCAATGTATGGGCAACGCCAATAGTAGTAATAGGACCCATAACAGTAGACTAGGTTGTGGTAGACAAAATTGGCATTGTAACTGCTTGAGATTTATTCATTTGGACTAAAGAATGCAAAGAATTAATAGTATTTGTCATACTAATATTAAAAGCAAACATTGAGGAAGTTTTCATAGAATGAGAAATGAACAAACTTACAACTAGAGGAGAAATATTTGGGGCACCAACTATTGTGTTTATCACTATATTAATCTAAGGTGGAGAGCTTGGAGGTGTAGTTGATGTTGTATCCTATACTAAAGTCTATAATTTTGACTCTGCATCTTCTTCTACAACCCTTCCCTCATCTAATAATAATTTTATAGCCATCAAGTTTGCATCTTCTTGCTCAACCTCTTTAAAATCTTTTAGATTGTTGGTTCCCCTAGATGGAGTGATTTCATAAATCATCCATTCATCATCTTCCTCTATTTCAGTCATTTTATTAAAAGATTTTGTTTCTTCAGTGTCAGTCCTAAACACCCTTTCTTATTCATCTCCCCATATTTTTCCTCTTCCTCACTATCATAAATCTCAATAAGGTCTGACCCCAGTCTACCCTTTCTTCTTTCTTCCCTCAATTTGGGAAATTTTGCTTGTTTCTCCTCCACTTCCACTTTTTGATGTGAAATACGAGGAGTCTTAGGCTTCCTCATATATATATTTATTAGTTTGGGAACAATAAAGGCTAGCCCTGTAGAATGTGGAATGGGAGATGAAGGGGTTGTAGTGGTAGTAGATGGTGAATAAGTGGGAAAAGTGGTGACCACTAGAGGGATGATGTGTGGTGGAGATGGAAATCTAGTGGATTGAATCATTATTATCGGTTGTTTTTTTGTCATAATAGGTGGTGACCTAGGGGAAGAAATAATAAAAACATGTGATAAGAAAGTAGGTAGACTTACCTATTGTATTATGGTTAATGGAGGCAAGGGAAGCATGGAAAAAAGTCTAGCTAATGTGCTATTGTAGGTCTCTGCTCTTTATTTATATGTTGAGGGGAAGTAATAACTATTATATGTGTAGGGGAGCTTGGAGTAGTCCTATCTCTTTCTTCAATGTGAGCTTCCCTAGATGGACCTGTTTGTTCTTGCATTTATTCTTCTCCATGTGGAGGTCCATGAATAGTTCTAAAAACCCATTGTTCCTTGTCAATTATCTTTACATCTTCCTTAATGATGGTAGGACCATATTGGATCATCTTCACTACAATCATTGACATCTTTATCCTACACATTATTATAAAAACCTCAATGTCATCCTTTATATTCATGAAGACACTATCATGATTGTAGGATTTGTGCCCATAATTAATTTTCACCTTCCTATCATATTTTATGATGTGTTCTTTGACAGTTTTCTTTGGGTCCCAAGATCTTAACGGTGCCCAATTCAACCCACAATGTGTCTTTAGTCTTCTAATAGATTAGAAGTGATCCCACCTCATATATTTCATTCTACCAATGCTAAGAGTGGTTAAATGGATATATAGTTATTTATCCTATCTTAGCTCAACATCTACACTATTAGATAATTGAGCAACAATTTCATGTTCAACCAATTTATCAAACACAATTCAAGGTAGGCAAAAAGGTTATGCCCTAGTAACTTCAATCTTGATTATAATGCACTCAGGATATAACCAGCAGTCACCCATCTTTTGAATGGTCTTATTTATGGGATCATACAACTTGGGCATGTTATTTTCATATATTACCTGATATACCATAGGGTAAAAGGTCTCAGTAAACCTTTTCATGTGCTTCTTAAACCTATGCACATGGAGAATATTAATTTAATCAAAAATTATATTCTTAGTGTATTCCACATATGGTTGTCAAGTTTTTTCATGTGAGGAATGTATATTTATAATTATGACATCTAATACATAATAAATCATATAGAATTTACCATCTAATAAGCTTTATGGGTTTGTGATTCGTAGAATCATGTTAGAGATGATAATTTCCCCCAAGGCTATGTTTTTGTGGGAGGTCAGAATAATGTCCAGGAAAGGGACCCATACCTCATTAATATAAGTAATGGTTGAGAAGACATAAATTATATTTAGTAGAGCCATGGAAATTATCACCTTTGTCCTGAAGATAGAAATGGGGATAGTTGAGGTAGGGCTCTGAACTATAAAGCTACTTGGGTTGCCAACCCATTCTTGTAAATTACTACTGATATTATTGGCAAGGATCCATGAATTCACCATACCCTATCTATAAGTCATTTTAGGCACATGGAGTCCATAATAAATTTTAAATGCATTCCCACTTATATAAACTATTAGGGTCTTGCTGAGTCTAAAATGCAGTATTTTCCCAAAAACTCAAATATAAATAAAACAAGTTAATGCAAGGCATTATCTCTAGTTTGGTAGTTGTGTTATGGAGATTGACTACTTTTAATTTTAGTAAGTCATCTCTGTGCCTCCTTGTGAATATTTAAAGATGCTCATTAGCCTTATATGGCTATATTGCATCAACCTCATCCTAAATAAAAGAATAATGCATGAATTTATGATTGAGGGTTACTAAGTCACATGCTTTATCTATGTATTTAGTTATCCTATAATTGAATATGTAGATGGAACTAGAATGTGAGATGAGGAAGCCATTAAAACTATAGTTTTAAATTATTTGTGATATGAAAAAATTTATAGACTCTTAGTCACAATGAATTTATGGATTCATAATTTACATTCGAGCTTAGATTTTTCAATGTGCACTTGATAGATATAAGGCAATGTAATTAAACTAAAAGTGGAAATTCAAACTATATTAATTTTTATGTGTTGGTTATTATAATTAAATGTATTAATTCATAAATTTAAGTGAATTAATTATAGAAACATATTTCACTCCATTCAACATTTATTCTTTTCATTTGAATTTTAGACTGTTGACTTCTATGACTTTTACAACCATGTGGCTTCTTTTGCTTGTTCTTAGATGCTTAGTCATCTATGTGTGACAAATGTCTCTTTTTCACTATTTTAGTCTTATCATTGATACTTATTTGCTACTCACTTATGTGGCTACAAAAAACACATGTTTGAGTATCACTACTCTGCTCATAGCCAAGTTATGTATTGTTGTGTTTTATCTCTTTGGCTATGAGTTAATGGGATGATGACACATGGATGGATCTCACTAAACCACTTGATTGGGACTTTATGTACAAAGGGATATGCTGATGTCTCCTCTAAGCTAGTAAGATGATGATATGTGGATGGATCTCACTATTCTACTTATTTGGGACTTTCATAAAAAGGGCTATGTTGATGTCACCTCTAGGATGGTGGGATGATAACATATGGATGGATCTCACTACTCCAGTTACCTTGGAATTTATGTACAAAGGTTTATGTTGATGTCACCTCTAGGATAGTGGGATGATGACATATGGATGAATCTCATTTCTCTACTTACCCAAGACTTTTTGTATAAAGGGTTGTGCTGACATCACCTCTAGGCTAGTAGGATGATAACACATGGATGAATCTCATTGATCTGATTGCCTAGGACTTTCTATATAGATTATTATGCTAACATCACCTTTACATTATTACTTGGGATATAGGTTAGTGAATTTATGCTACATGGTAAGAGAAAATGTACTCCAAGAAGATTCAAAAAAGACCTAAGTATGAAATAGCCTATCCAAAGACACATAGATAAAGAACCCAATAAAATCATAACATGTTAGCCCAATTAGCTGTTAAGTAATCTATGCATATCTCTTGCATAATCAAGCTTACTCCTTATTTTCTGTACTATTTAGGGCACACACCTCTCACCTAATATTACACAATCTTTTTACAAAGTTTGTTCACAATCATAACACAAGTCCCATGCCATATCATAGACTTACACACACTAAACCCTTTGTACTCCAGACTATGCACTCATTAATGCACTCTTTGGCCAAAATTTATTCTTGCATAGTCAAACTTACTCCTTATTTTCTCTACTATTTAGGGCACACACCTCTCACCCAATATTATGAACTCCTTGCCCAAAGTTTGTTCATAGTCATAACACAAGTCCCATTCCATATTGTAGACTTATACACACTAACCCCTTTGTACTCCACACTATGTACTCATTAATGCACTCCTTGCCAAAAGTTTATTCTTGCACAGTCAAACTTACTCCTTATTTTCTCTATTATTTAGGGCACACACCTCTCACCCAATATTATGCACTCCTTGCCCAAAGTTTGTTCATAGTCATAACATAAGTCCCATGCCATATCATAGACTTCTACACACTAACCCATTTGTACCCCACATTATGCACTCACTAATGCAAACTTAGCTCTTACAAAATCAGGCTTACTCCTTATTTTCTCTACTATTTAGGGCACACACCTCTCACCCAATATTAAGTAATAATTTCACAAATATTATCCATGTATATCTCTTGCATAGTCAAGCTTACTCTTTATTTTATCTATTGTTTAGGGCACACACCTCTCACCCAATTGT
Source organism: Torreya grandis (assembly GCA_037957365.1). NCBI lineage: Eukaryota > Viridiplantae > Streptophyta > Pinopsida > Cupressales > Taxaceae > Torreya > Torreya grandis. The sequence goes on along the minus strand of JARHVA010003205.1, from coordinate 381,835 downwards.
CTTCTTGGTAACTGATAGCCGACACAATCATCTTCTTGGTAACTAATAGTGGGATTAATCACTCTTGTATTCTAATTATATAAGTAACATACACATCTAGATAATGGTCAATGATCCACATATTCATAACACAAATAACATGCTCTATGTATCTACTATGTAAAACATGTATTATAGCACATTACACTAGTTTTCCCTATTCCCTGTTGATAAATAGAAGTTGCATTTCATACAAATAAGACTTCCACTCATTTAATGTGTTTATTTATTTATAAATTAGCTTTATTCATTCACTCTGCACAACCAAAAATCAGTTGTCCCCCACACTTGGTCTTAGAACCCATGGTGTGGATAATTGGTATCAAATCTAAAAACTCTATTCTTTTATATACCTGTAAATGCATGAGTGTAACTTGAGAAAGAAGTTTTGTCAATCAACTCTATTTTAGAATACCCAAAATAACACTATAAATTCATATGTTTGACACCCAAAAGTAACATAAAGAAACACTTGAGGTATGGAATCTCATCATCAATGCACTATAAGCATAACACACCAATGTTTTTGGCTACTTCTAAAAATTTATGGTATAACTCAATCTAAAGCCTTCTACCACACTTCTATAGTTTTCTCAACAATGGTTTCAAAACTAAACCCCATTCAAAGTTCAAGTCAATCTCAACATACGTCTATTATAAGGAAATATCGATGCCAAAGCACTAGATGATTAAATTTGATAACTTGAGGCATACTTCTCAGTAAATTGTTTTGTTGATGTTAAGAATATCACCTTTGTAGTACTGAAGATGTCCATACTGGTCATTCATTGGTGGGAGAGCTTCAATGCACAATGTGTAAAAGAGTGTGTTGTAATTGAATCTTGGAATATTTTTTTTGATGCACTGAAGAAGGATCACTATCCTCTATGCCACTTTGAAGATGAATACATCAAGTTAGAAAAACTATGTCAATGAAAAAATCAGTTCATGGAAGACTACAACATTTTTCATGAATACTCTAGCACTTGTATAAGAACTTGAGTGAACAACATAAGGTACTAAAGTACATCATCAGACTATAACCTTATATCAATGCAAAAATGGAGTTATTGACTTTAGACATTTTGGGGCAAGCATATCACAATGCTTCAAAGATCAAAGCCAAGTCAAAGATGAAGTAGCATGTTATATCTTCATCTAATGTAGTGTGTAAGGCCCCAACCTTTCCACAAATCCACATTATAGCCTTCTATATAGAAGTAGTAACACACTTCTCATAAAAGAGAAAAGCACCTAAAGACTGCTAAACCCTTGAAGGCCCCAATGTCTTCTACTTCAAAAAAAGGTAAAAAGAAGTTTAGTGATAAGTGGTGGCATCATCATCATTCATCCACTCATAATGATTTTGAATGCTGTACACAATAATCCATGCTTGCATAATTTGCATCATGACCCACATCTATGGATGACACTGATACAAATGCCTCTTATTTAAGTACCATCACCACTGCAATTGACATCTCTAAAGAGCATGAATGTCTTTTCCACACTAAGTTATAGGTGAAGGTATAGCCTCTCCATGTCACCATTAACAGTGTCAACCATCAGAACATCATCATGCAACCTACATATCATTGCCTTGGTCTTACCACTACTATGCATCCAAATCCATACATTTTAGGGTGGCTCTAGTAGGAGAAAGATATACAGGTCTAATGATAATGCATTTTTTAGTATAAAATCAAGCCTATGGAGGACAACATCACTTGTGAAATTACATCTCTAGAGGTCTATGAAATTCTACTAGGGACTATACTTGTATGACTATGAAGCTACATATCAAGCCAAGCCATAATGTTAGATTTTTCATGGGCATAACCACTTCTACAACCTCTTTGAGTTAGCACCCATGACCAAAGTCACCTTGGTCTCTGTAAAACAATGTCACAAGCTTATCTCACAAGTGATATGTTTTATGTTACTCATGGTCTACTTTGATACACCTACATAGTCAAAATTAAAGCACACCCTGGTAGTGTGTAGCACTTACACATGATCATAGAAATAATAGATCAATAAGTTACCAAAGTAGAGTAGTGAAGTCTTCATAGAACCTAAAGTTATCTAAACACACTATGAAATAAAGCACCACATTCATTTGGTTCTTGGATCCCCTTTTATGAATATCCCCCTCTATCTTAGATCGATTTGGGAGAATTATGAAGTCTGGTTCCATATTTAAGATCTTCGTAATCAGGGCAAGATTAGGCCTAGCTCTTTTCCTTATAGGAGTTTGGTAGTCCTTATACTCTAGAAGGATGGGTCATGGTGACTCTACATAGACTATCACACACTTTAAAAAATCATGATGAAGAATGTATATCCACTATCATGCATTGATGACCTTCTAAACTAGATCTAAGGTGTATAATACTTCACCAGGTCAACTTGAAGTCAGGTTAGCATTAGGTTCTAGTCCATTCTAAAGATGTTTGGAAGATAAAATTAAATACTTGGGAAGGATTGTATGAATGGTTAGTCATGCCTTTTGGCCTTACCAATATTATAGCCACTTTCATGCACTTTATGGATTATTTACTCATTCCATTCTTGAAATCCTTAGTCATCATCTACTTGGATGATAATCTCATCTTCAATAAGACTTGGGAGGATCTATTATAGCACATCACATGCATCTTAGTCACTTTGTGCCAACATAAGTTAAAATCCAACTTAACGTAGTGTATATTTGGCATGGTATAGATCTAATAGCTAAGCTACATCATTGATCACACCAACATTAGAGTAGATCTACAGAAGATCAAAGTGATCCAAGATTGGCCTATTCAATGAAATATCATAGAATAAAGGAGTTTTATTGGGCTTGATAACTTCTATTGTAGGTTCATCCTTGGTTTCTCACACATCTCTTGGTATCTCATCCAACTCACACATGATAAATCCAAGATTGAATGGACTCATTTGAAATAATTCACTTTTGAGGAAATCAAGTAACACCTATTCTCATAATGCTTGACATTGTGTAAACCTTCAAAATACACACTGATGTGTCTAACTCACACTAAGTGTAGTGCTCATGTATCATGGATATCCAAGCACATACCACTTTGAGACATTTAGTGACATGGTGCAAAGGTAATCCACTTATGAGAAGGAATTGCATGCCATTGTGTAAGAAAATAAGCAATAGGGACATTACATTCTTGAGAAGGAGATAATTTTTCATTTAGACCATAAACCACTTTAGTTCTTATAGTCATAAAATAAGCTTGAAAATGCACACCACTTTTAAAATTGATGACTTACATGTAGAAATTCCATCTCATGATCAAGCATAAGAAAGGGAAGGACAACAAGGCCATAGATTACCTTAGCTGACCACTGGTTTATGTGATCATTATAATGATTAACATGTGCAACCATAATTTTATAGACTGGGTTCCTCTCTACCAAGTTGATTAGGACTTCATCATAACTTACACTTTCCTCATGCAAGGTACACAAGTTTAGGTTTTCTATTTATTTAACCAACTTCTTTACAAGCTTGAACATCTTTATGTTCCCTTTGGTTCACCTCACCAATGATTCATTTGAGAGGTTTATTATGCCAAGACCTCATGCCACTTTGACATGACAAAGACTCTAGCCTCATTGAAATCAAACTTATAATAGCCACACATATGCATAAATGTGAAGCACCACATAAAGTCTTGCATTCCTTGTTACATCACCAAGCCCATGAATAGGAAGTTGGGACTTTACACACCTCTACTGGTTCCATCCATACCATGGGAATCTATTAGCATAGATTACTTCTGACAAGATGACAACATGACACCATGTTCATTATAGTGGATTTATTTTCCAAGATGGTCATAATGGTTACATGTAGAAATGACATTAACATAGATAACACTACATAAGCATTTTTCAACCATGTTTAGCTTCATTTTGATTTACCTATATCCCTCATCTTTGATCATGATCCACACTTTATAAGTCATTTTTGGAAAACATTATGGGAATTGATGGGTATGAAATTGGATGGATCGATGTATTTTCATACTTAGATAGATGGTCAAACTAAAGTGGTTAATTTCATACTTGTTCATTTTCTTAAAATATATAAATATGCACATACTCACACTTGGGTTGACAATCTCTTATATATTCAACATGCTAATAATGGGTTCTTCACAACTCTACTAGCCATAGTCCATTCTAGACATGTCTTGGGTTTCAACCTTTAGCACCTATAAACATCTCCTACTACACACCATCAAGAAATGAATTTCATGCACATGAATGGGAAGTAGATAAATTCAAGAAGTTTTTTCACCTCATCTAGTTTGTTCACTAGTAGGTTTAATAAATTCTCTCTCATACTCAAGCTAAGTACAAGGAGTGACATGATGCACATCACACACCTCATGTATTTTGAGTTGGTGATAAATTATATTTATAACTTCATAAGGAGTGCTTCAAATGTCCACACCAAAATATCAAGCCTTTGCGCTATGGTCCTTACACCATTTTGTGTTGGTGAGAACACATCTATTCTTGATCTACCTTGGTACTTGGGCATGCACCAAGTATTTTATGTATAACTTCTCAAGATTTACACTCCACCACTTCTTGAGCTAGTAGTGACCCAACATCCTTCTAATTTGAATCCTGAACACTTATGCCCTATAAATAAGGAATTGATAATTGAAGTGACAAACATACACACCCACCATGACACACATCAACTCTTTCACATGGTCAAGGTTGGGAAATATACTAATCAATCTAAGTGGTTCACTTCATAGTAAATTTAGGAGTAGTTTATGTAATTGTACACCAATGTAATAGATACCATTTCTCTTAAATAAAAGGCAAATGATTTGTGCATAGCTCCCATGCATCTGATCTTACTCCTCATTCTCTCTACTACATAGGGCGTGCACCTTTCACTCAATATTGGATACTATTTAACTAAATTTACTCATGGTCATACACACAAGTCCCATGCCACATAATAAACTTTTTCACACTGACCCCTATGCACTCCACACTATACACTCATTACTACACACTTATCAACTCACATTTTTACACTATAACTCATAGTTTCTCATATGGTATAAGTTTCATGCTAGCTCACCAAATTTCATGATCTTTATAGATCACATCTCTACATTCCATAACTCATATCCTTGCATGCCTAATTGATTTATAGACTCTAAAACACATCTATGTGTTGCCTTGACTTGGCCACATGCTTCAAGGGGTTCACCAACCATCATCTAGCCTAGAAGATGAATTGACACAACCATCTTATTGGTAATTGATAGCTGATGCAACCATATTATTGGTAATTGATAGTGGTTATAATTACTCTTGTATTCTAACTATATAATTATGTAACATACACATACGACCAATGGTCGATGCTCTATATAGTCATAACATAGATAGCATGCTCCATGTATCTAATTTTGAAAACATATATTGTAGTACATTATACCAGTTTTACTTATTCTCTATTAATGAATAGAAGTTTCATTTATAAAAATAAGACTTCAAATATATTGAATGTGTTTATTTGTTTCTTTCTAAATTAGTTTTGTTCATTCACTCTGCACAACCAAAACTCAGTTATCTCCCACATGCTTCATCTTGGGCCCCATTGTATGGATCAGTAAGTGAGATAACTTTGAGCTCTAGAGGTGGAAGGAAAAAATGAGACATGGATATTGTTTGGTGTTTTGTGGTGATTGATAGTAACTTGGATTGGATATTTTAATAGTGAGAAGTGAAGAAGGCTTGAAATTATACATTAATTATTTTAGCATTTTTATGATATTTGAATTTTATTAATGCAAATATATAGTGAATCCAAATAACACCTTGGAAAGTAACATTTAATGTGATGATGAACCTCATTATCTAAAATAAAATATATAAGTAAAATACATTCATGATTGCCATGATTCTAGTATGAAACTTTGAATTGTCAAATAGTAATAATGGTTTAACTAGACAAGGTATGTTTGATTTGTAGGCTTTCAGATATAGTGATACTATCCTTAGATAGTCAACAAGGCCAAAAGGGTAACTAACTATAGAGGATTAAATCATCCTATAGCTACATTATCCCATGTCTAAGGTATAATGAGAGTAAATTCCTTGGGGTAACCACTTACCTATGCACTACAAAACTAATCAGTTGAAAGACTTTCTATGGTTAAAAAGGAAAAACCCTATGCATTTATGATATATTGTAACATATATGCAAAATAAATTCTATATATAGTGTTATATAATGGATTTAATATTGGATCACTACCCATCACATCACTTCTCAAGTAAAATTGATAACCACTTAGCCTAGAACAATAGTTCCTATGAGTTTTAAAACTAGCAAAACATAGTTCTAGAAAGCAATAATAAAGAAAAAGAAATTGAAATCAAATAGAAGAATATTTTTTTTTCATGGAAATCAAGAATTAAATTATAAACCTACGTCAAAGATAAATACTAAATTATTACTTAATCAATTCATGTAAAGGATGATCAAAGTTCTCTTTAGTGTATGAAAATCATGATTTCAACTAAAACCCTAGAATAAAAATAAAAAATAAAATCAATGTTTGAAAACAAATGTGCGTGTTCACCAATATGTTTTACCCATTTTTATATTTATCAAATAAATTTTTAATAGGTATAAAAATGATATATCTATTCATATTATAATATATTGCATTTAATCATAGATTTTAATGTAAATTAAAATTTATTAAAATTGAAATTGATAATTGGCATATGCTAAAAATAGTAAGTACAACCAAATATAAAAAACTTACATTTTATGACTTTTGATTGACTGTAATTGATGGATGATGGTGGAAAAGATAATATTATATGATTGTGATAGATCAAATATAGAGGTAGAGTCTATAGATATTTATCGATAGGTTTATACTCTATGGACAACGACATGGGCCGGTCGTGTCCATTTACTAGGAACTTTTTTATGTTGAATCCAATGACTATTTTTTTACTTGTACTATGTCTTTTAATATGGCTGAGATATTTTTTTATTTATATGCCATGCATAAATCATTGTTTTCCTTCTCTTTGCCTTGGAAATCATAGGGGTAGTTGTGAGAGCTAGGAACCTACAAAAATAAAGGAGAAGTTTAATGGGATGAGCTGATCACAATCACCCCCTTTGATTATTGACTAGTACCTATGTATCCATATATGTTGAGGAGGGATTCAAGCCACATGTAGTTATTGTTGACCATTTTTGGTCCAATAGGCCAAAAATTAGTCCCCTTCTTTCCCTACTATTCTGAGCCAGTACATTTTATTTTTTGCATGAGTCTTGCAAATTTCTACAGACTCTGGAGGTTTTCTATGGACTCTATAGGTCCATTTTTATACTCTGCAGGTCTTCTATGGACTCTGCAGGTCCATTTCTATGGACTCTATAGGCAATTCCTTTGGTAGATGAAGAACTAGTTCAAAGAATGCAAGGTTTTACAAAGCTTCTTCAGACTCTTGTCCGAAGAAATTTATAAGGAAAGAGAGATAAAATGGTTCAAAGACACTTTTACTTAAGGTTGGAAAAATGGTTCAATAACATAATCTTTGCAAGAGTTAGCATATTTGAACCGTTGAACCATTGAACCGGTTCAACGCTTTGGTTCAATGCTTTGGTTCATTGTAATGGTTCAATGGTTGAGGTTCAATCAAATGGTTCATCGGCTTGGTTCAATTTAGTTGGTTCAATGCTTTGGTTTAATTAGATGGTTCAAACACTTGGTTCACTCAGTCAATTCAACTCTTTGGTTCAAAGTGTTGGTTCAACGGTTGGTTCAAAGGAGCAGTTCAATCAAAAAAGTTGAAGAGAATCTCCCAAAGGACAAGTGACCTTACAGAGGGCAGTTTATGGACTCAAGAGCCCTTACAAAGGGCAGAGAACACTTTCAAGGAGGCCATAGAGAAAGCTGCAAAGGGAAGTTCTTTCAGAATTTTGTTTAAGGCATAAGGAGGTACCCTTCAGAAGGGTCATTTCCAATTTTTTCGAAGGAGTACTTTTCAAAGGTAGTCGAAAGGCAAAGGCATAATTCCTTCAGACTTTTTTTTTGAAGGAATTCCTTTGGACAAAAAGTTTGAAGGAATTCGGAAAGTCTACAAACAAAAATCCCGTAAAAGACTAAGGCATAAAATGAATTCTTTTAGACTTTTTGTCCGAAGGAATTCATACAGACAAAAAGTCTGAAGAAATTTGGGGAAAGTGGCTAAGAAGAAAACCCAAAGGAATTTCAAAGTGACAAGGCAATTCTTGCAGACTTTTGTCTGTGTGAAAAAATCCACGAGAAAGCCTGTGGGAAAATTGTCCGCAAAAATGTTCACAAAAAATACCAAAGAGAAAAGGTTGCCGAAGGATCCCAAAGGGCAAGTGCCCTCGCGGGGGACTCTTAGCCACCAAACTAAGGGGACTCCTCCATAAACCGAAGGGTCACTTTCCCTTTGAAAGGATGCAAAACAAGAAGTCCAAAGGAAAGGGATCGACAAAAGAAGTCCGCAGAAAAGGCCGAAGCAAGAAAGCCAAAGAAAGTCTAAGGGGTGACAGGCCCGAGGATGTCAAAGTCATGCATGACAAAATAGCCGTTGGTTTTCAAACAATGACAGGCTCATGAATGTCAATTTTACACCAGGAAAATCCAGAGCGTGAAAGGCACCAAGTGGCAAATGTGGAAGGCTTTGACATGTTTTCTCTAAAAGAAGTAGAGTGTGCCACGTGTCCCCTATAAACCTCGGTAGAAGCTGACAAGTGTCAACATCTGCGGTCTCTCCCTTTTGTCCTGTGAGGACTATGGTGGGCCCCATATGAATTACTAAAGAAAGCAAAAGCTGATAGGTGTCCTCTTCTACAGGACCTTCAAAGGGTGCCTAAAGCTTCTATGAGTCAAGTGGATGCTGCCATGTGTCCTGCCCATTTCACAGCAGAACACACCACGTGTTACTTATTTGAAAATTGACATAAAGTGGCCAAGGCAAGTAGAAAGAGCCCAAGGAATGCAGTGACCTACCAAAAGATAGCCCTGAGGACCAAAGGAGCTAGAAAGAGACAAAATGAGGAAGAAACAAAGTATAAAAGCAGACAAATAGTCTAGGTGGCAAGGAGGAGTGTCAACTCAGGGATTTATTCCTATAGTTGGAACATTTCTTGCCAAGTGGTCATCAAACAACATGAATAGTAAGTGGCACGGTCTATTTTATTCATTTTGCATTGATGAGCATACAATCAACGTAAATGCCATGAAGGGAGCAGTCTGTTTGCTGAAAAGAGGCATGGCCCATGCTTTCACATTAATGTTGGAATGCCAAAGTCAAAGTAGGAGCCGACAATCAAATGACTTCCTCTTCCTGATGCTCACAAACGCACATGGACCAGCTTATCAAGAGCGCCAAAGTCTTTTCAAAATAAGCACCAAGTTCTCTTCTCCTATTTCTATATATTGTAAACTTCTCATTTTAGAGAAGGATCGATATTCTCTTAGCCTGTAAGGCAAACCTCTGCCCAAAAATATCTCAGGCTTGTAAGGAAAAACTCTACCAATTTTTTACCTTAAATCAAGACTTGGCATTTTTACCTCTATTTGGACTTACACTCACATATATGTCTATGATTTCTTTTATGTTAAGTCATTGTCTTTGATGCTTTTCACAGAATGATTCTAGCATGTCTAGTGCATTGTGAAGTTTCTTCTTCTGCAGGGCTGCCAAAAGTGTCTACAACAAAAATATAGGCACATGTGAATAGGCTATCAAAGTGTGTCTCATAACACCTTTGATAGTTCTTCCTCCCTGTATCTCTACAGACCCCTAACTTACTAATATATAATGGTTTCCTACATTAGATGAAGTGTATGGGCACTTCTTCTTGGTGAAAAGCATATGTTTGGGCTGAGTGGGTCATCACTTTGGTGTATCAACTTTTTTACTTTTAGGTTTAGGCTTTATTTTCAGCATCTTTCTCCCTTTTCATCCCCCCTTTTCCCATTTTATTTGTTAGCAGTAGGGAATCTAGGGCCTAAAAGATACATTAGAGGGAGCTATCCCTTATCTAGAGACTCTCCCCTCCAGCTTCACCAGTCCCACAGGCGAGAGGGGAATTTCAATTTTGACATGTGGAAGGTAGGACTAGGCATCCTACCAAGGGTGCAATCCACTGCATCAATAGTTTTTAGCATGCCCGGTGAGACCAACTAGGAAAAGTTGTGTCCAAAGTGTTGAAGAATTTTTGGTGTGTTCTTTAACCAACTAACCTTTGGAGGCTTTTGCATCAACACCAATGGCAACTCTGAGTTGAATCAACTGCTTAAGTAGTCCTGGTGCCATCAAGAAATCACTTTTTTATGTATAATCCCTTCACCCAACATCATGGGCCTTATGTTCCTCCATATTACCATGATCAAAATCACATTTTTTTGCAATTCCCTCAAGAAACTTTCCTAGTCTTCCTCAACTCCCTCAGGTCACTGATCCTAATGGCAGGCTCTTGACCTGGGAGGAAATAGTGGAATCATGGGGCAGGAAAGAGGAGAAGAAAGGTTTTGCTCAAAACCTTGAAGAAGATGAAGATGATCTTACCCACGATGATTCCTATGATCTCCAAAAAAGGCTCTTCCAAGAGGATATAACCAAAAGAATTACAGGGTTGGAATCTAGAGAGAGATTCCTCAACTAATGTGTGATGGACAGTTCAAACCCAATGGCAAATTTCATGTTTAAACACACCCCATCTACACACCCCCAAGAGAGATATCAGGCCACACCTAATATTAATGAAGTGTTAGCCAGATGGAAGGAGGAGAATCATTTAATTCTAGCTCAAGGACTGCCTCCTCTTCTACATGGTTTTTTCACTTCACCCCTTCTCAAATAAGAACCTATTTTGCAAGAGGCGAGTGAGGAAGAAAAGATCCAATTTGTATCTCTCCAAGAGGCTATCATGAGCGATAATGAAGAAGAAATCATCATCAATGCTCCTTGTGAAGACATCATCAGCAATGGCAAAGACTCAGGTCACGCATACATGTAAATGTTCCAGCAATACCAGGAGGAACATAAGCATGGTGAGCTCTCTCCCCCTTGTTCGATGAACTTCCTTGTTGTTTCGATGAAGAGGATGACTATCCCAAGGAGCCTGAATTGGAGGAGGACCAGATGGATGAATTTGAACATCTAGAAACTCTGGTCCTTGAGCAAGAAAAGGAAAGGCTAGTCTCCCTTGAGGAAAGCCTTGAAAAAGAGAGTTTTGAACAAAGAGGTGATGTTTTGTGGGATGAGCAATCAATTTGTGATTCCATTTCAGACATCACCACAATTAACCTTCTTTAAGAAGGCCATGAGGGAGTAGAAGATGAGTTTGACAAGATCTTCAACGAGGCAAAAGGAAACAAGTCAAACCATGATGCATTGTAAAGGGACCATGCATGACAAAAGGGTTATGGTGATGAGCCAACAGCCATAGATTTCTTGGTGAAATGCACTAGCATGAAGGACCAGCATTCAACAAGCTTCCAAGAACAAGAAGAGTATGTATATGTTGGAAGCATGTTTGAATTTGATCCACTCAAATACAAGCCAATCCAGGTGGCAGGCAAGAGGAGTAGGTCACCAACTCTCCATTTCATTCAGCCACTTGTCTGGAACCATAAGTTTCCTTGCCAAGAAGGGGACTTAAGAACTTTTCCCTTTGATCTAGGAGGGAGGAAAATACACCTAGTTAGTTGTATATAGTAGTTTGCTTTCAGTTTCTTTTCCTATTTTCCCTAAGTGCAGTTTGCATAGGTAGTGTTTTTAGCCTTGTGTGTATTTTCCCTTATGTCTAGGGTAGAAAGATTCATGATTGATTCTGGGATATATGAAGGTGGTTGCTAACTCTTTCAAATCTATATTTTGACTCCATGCCCAATGGACTAAAAGGCAACTGGTCTCTAAGCATAGCAGGCATGCTTCCCCTGGGAGTCACCAATTTGTTGAATTTTTTGGGTCCAATAGGCCAAAAATCGGTCCCCTTATTTCCCTACTATTCTGAGCCAGTACATATTATTTTTTTCAAGAGTCTTTCAAATTTCTATGGACTCTGTAGGTTTTCTAAGGACTCTGTAGGTCCATTTCTATGAACTCTATAGGTTTTCTACGAACTCTGCAGGTCCATTTCTATGAACTCTGCAGGTAGTTCCTTTGGCAGATGAAGCGCTAGTTCAAAGAATGCAAGGTTTTACAAAGCTTCTTTAGACTCTTGTCTAAAGAAATTTATAAGGAAAGAGAGCTAAAATGATTCAAAGACACTTTTCCTTAAGGTTGGAAAAATGGTTCAATTACATAATCTTTCCAAGAGTTAGCATCTTTGAACCATTGAACCATTAAACCAGTTCAACGCTTTGGTTCAATGCTTTGGTTCATTGCAATGGTTCAATGGCTGAGGTCAAATCAAATGGTTCATCGACTTATTTCAGTTCAGTTGGTTCAATGCTTTGGTTCAATCAGATGGTTCAAACACTTGGTTCACTCAGTCAGTTCAACACTTTGGTTCAAAGCTTGGTTCGAAGTGTTGGTTTAACATTCGGTTCAACAGTTGGTTCAAAAGAGTGGTTTAAGCAAAAAAGTTCAAGAGAATATCTTGAAGGACAAGTACCCTTGCAGAGGGTAGTTTCTAGACTCAAGAGCCCTTGTGGAGGGTAGAGAACACTTTCAAGAAGGCCACAGAGAAAGCCACAAAGGTAAGTTCTTTCATAATTTTTTTAAAGGCATAAGGAGGTACCCTTCGGAAGGGTCATTTCCAATTTTTTTGAAGGGGTACTTTTCAAAGGCAGTCAAAAGGCAAAGGCATAATTCCTTCAAACTTTTAATCTGAAGGAATTGCTTTGGACAAAAAGTCTGAAGGAATTTGGAAAGGATGCAAACAAAATATCCCGCAAAAGACTAAGTCATAGAATGAATTATTTCAGACTTTTTATCTTAAGAAATTACATCGGACAAAAAGTCTAAAGAAATTTGGGGAAAGTGGCTGGGAAGAAAACCCGAAAGAATTTCAAAGTGACAAGGTAATTTTTGCAGACTTTTGTCCACGGGAAAAAGTTTGTGAAAAAGCCTGCGAGAAAATTATCCACAAAAATGTCTATAGAAAATACCAAAGAGAAAAGGTCGCCGAAGGATCCCGAAGGGCAAGTGCCCTTGCAAGGGACTCTCAGCCGCTGAACTAAGTGGACTCCTCCATACGCTGAAGGGTCACTTTCCCTTCAGAAGGATGCAAAACAAGAAGTCTGAATGAAAGGGATCGATAAAAGAAGTCTACATAAAAGGCTGAAGCAAGAAAGCTAAAGAAAGTCCAAGGGGTGATGGGCCCCAGGACATCAAAGTCAAGCATGACGAACTAGCCATTGGTTTTCAAATAGCAATAGGCCCATGAACATCAATTTTAGACTAGGAAAAGCTAGAGCATGGAAGGCACCAAGTGGCAAATGTGAAAGGCTTTGACATGTTTTCTCTAAAACAAGCAGAGCGTGTCACGTGTCCCTTGCAAAGTTTAGTGGAAGCTGACAAGTGTCAACATCTGTAGTCTCTCCCTTTTGTCCCACGAGGACTATGGTGGGCCCCATACAAATTACTAAAGAGAGTGAAAGTTGACATGTGTCCTCTTCTGCAAGACCTTCAAAGGGTGCCTAAAGCTTCTATGAGTCAAACGGATGCTGCCATGTGTCCTACCCATTTCATAGCAAAATGTGCCACACATCACTTATTTGAAAATCGGTAGAAAGTGGCCAAGGCAAGCAGGAAGAGCCCAAGGAATGCATTGACCCACCAAAAGATATCCTTGAGGGCTGAAGGAGACAGAAAGAGACAAAATGAGGAAGAAATAAAGTGTAGAAGTGGACAAACAGTCCAGGTGGTAAGGAGGAGGTGTCAACATAGGGATTTATTCTTGCGATTGGAACAATGCTTTCCAAGTGGTCATCAAACGGCATGAACAGTAAGTGGTGTGGCCTATTTTCTTCATTTTGCATTGATGAGCAGACAAGCCACATAAATGCCATGAAGGGAGCAGTCTGTTTGCAAAAAAGAGGCATGACCCATGCTTTCACATTAATGTTGGAATGCAAAAGTCAAAGGAGCTGACAATCAAACGGCTTCCTCTTCTCGATGCTCACAAACGCACATGGACCAACTTGTCAAGAGTGCTAAAGTCTTTTCAAAAGAAGCACCAAGTTCTCTTCTCCTCTTTCTATATATTGTAAACTTCTCATGTTTGAGAAGGATTGATATTCTCTTAACCTGTAAGGTAAAGCTCTTCCAAAAAATCTCTCCGGCTTGTAAGGCAGAACTCTGCTAGTTTTTTACCTTAAATCAAGACTTGGCATTTTTACCTCTATTTAGACTTGCACTCATGTATATGTCTATGTTTTATTTTATGTTAAGTCATTGTCTTTGATGCTTTTCACATAATGACTCTAGCATGTCTAGTGCATTGTGAAGTTTCTTCTTCTACAGGTCTGCTAAAAGTGTCTACAACAAAAATATAGGTGCATGTAAATAGGCTGTCAAAGTGTGTCTCAGAACACCTTTGATAGTTCTTCCTCCCTGTATCCCTATAGACCCCTAACTTACTAATACATAAGGGTTTCCCACATCAGATGAAGTGTATGGGCACTTCTTCTTGGTGAAAAGCGTATGTATGGGCTGATTGGGTCATCATTTTGGTGTATCACCTTTTTTACTTTTAGGTTTAGGTTCTATTTTCAACATCTTTCTCCCTTTTCATCCCCCCCCTTTTCCCATTTTATTTGTTATCATTAGGGAATCTAGGGCCTAAAAGATACATTAGAGGGAGCTAGCCCTTATCTGGAGACTCTCCCCTCCAGCTTCCCCAGTCCCACAGGCAAGACAGGAGTTTCCATTTTGATGTGTGGAAGGTAGGAGCTAAGCATTTTGCCAAGGGTGCAATCCACTGCATAAACATTTTTTGGAATGCCTGGTGGGACCAACTAGGACAAGTTGTGTCTAAAGTGTTGAATTTTTTTTGGTGTGTTCTTCAACAAACTAGCCTTTGGAGGCTTTTGCATCAACACCAATGGCGACTCTGAGTTGAATCAGCTGGTTAAGCAATCCTGGTGCCATCAAGAAATCACATTTTTTATGTATAATCCCTTCACCCAACATCAAGGGCCTTATGTTCCTCCATATTACCATGATCAAACTCACATTTTTCATGCAATCCCCTCAAGCAACTTTCCTAGTCTTCCTCAACTCCCTCAGGTCACTAATCCTAATGGCAGGCTCCTGACCTAGGAGGAAATAGTGGAATCATGGGGTAGGAAAGAGGAGAAGAAAGGTTTTTCTCAAAACCTTAAAGAAGATGAAGCTGATCCTACCCACAATGATTTCTATGATCTCCAAGAAAGGCTCTTCTAAGAGGATATAGCTAGGAGAATTTTAGGATTGGAATCCAGAGAGAGATTCCTCAGCCAATGTGTGATGGATGGTTCAGACCCAATGGCACATTCCATGTCTAAACACACCCCATCTACACACCCCCAGTAGAGCTATCAGGCCACACCTGATATTGATTAAGTGCTAGGCAAATGGAAGGAGGCGAATCATTCGATTCTAGCTCAAGGATTGCCTCCTCTTCCACATGGTTTTTTCACTTCAACCCTTCTCAAAGAGGAACTTGTTTTGTAGAAGGTGAGTGAGGAAGAAAAGATCCAATTTGCAACTCTCCTAGAGGCTATCATGAGTGAAAATGAAGAAGAAATCATCATGAATGCTCCTTGTGAAGACATCATCAGCAATGGAGAAGACTTAGGTCATGCATAAATGTAAATGTTCCAGAAATATGAGGAGGAACATAAGCATGGTGAGCTCTCTCCCCCCTTGTTTGATGAACTTCCTTGTTGTTTTGATGAGGAGGATGACTATCCTGAGGAACATGAATTAGAGGAGGGCTAGATGGATGCCTTTGAACATCTAGAAACTCTGGTCCTTGAGCAGGAAAAGGAAAGGCTAGTCTCCCTTAAGGAAAGCCTTGAAGAAGAGAGTTTTGAACAAAGAGGTGATTAACTATGGGATGAGCAATCAGTTTGTGATTCCATTTTAGACATCACCACAATCACACTTATTTAAGAAGGCCATGAGGGAGTAGAATATGAGTTTGATAGGGTCTTCAATGAAGCAGAAGGAAACAAGTCAAACCATGATGCATTGTAAAGGGACCATGCACGACAAAAGGCTTATGGTGATGAGCCAATAGCCACAAATTTCTTGGTGAAATGCACCAGCATGAAGGACAAGCATTCAACAAGGTTCTAAGAACAAGAAAATTATGTATATGTTGGAAGCATGTTTGAATCTGATCCACTTGGATACAAGCCAATCCAGGTGGCAGACAAGAGGAACAGGTCACCAACTTCCATTTCATTCAGTCACTTGTTTGGCACCATAAGTTTCCATGCTAGGAAGGGGAATTAAGAAGTTTTCCCTTTGATCTAGGAGGGGGGAAAATACACCTGGTTAGTTATACATAGTAGTTTGCTTTTAGTTTCTTTTTCTGTGTTCCCTAAGTGTAGTTTGCATAAGTAGTGTTTTTAGCCTTGTGTGTATTTTCCCTTATGTTTGGGGTAAAAAGATTCATGATTGATTCTAGGATCTATCAAGGTGGTTTCTAACTCTTTCAAAGCTACATTCTGACTCTGTGCCCAATGGACTAAAAGGCAACTGGTCTCTAAGCATAGTAGGCATGCTTCCCTTGGGAGTCGCCAATTTGTTGACCATTTTTGGTCCAATAGGCCAAAAATTGGTCCCCTTCTTTCCCTACTATTCTGAGGTAGTACATATTATTTTTTGCATGAGTCTTGTAAATTTATACAAACTCTATAGGTTTTCTATGGACTCTGTAGGTCCATTTCTATGGACTCTACAGGTTTTCTACAGACTCTGCAGGTCCATTTCTACGGACTCTGTAGGCAGTTCCTTTGATAGATGAAGAACCAATTCAAAGACTGCAAGGTTTTACAAAGCTTCTTCAGAATCTTGTCTAAGGAAATTTATATGGAAAGAGAGCTAAAATGGTTTAAAGACACTTTTCCTTAAGGTTGGAAAAATGGTTCAACGACATAATCTTTCCAAGAGTTAGCATCTTTGAACCATTGAACCATTGAACCGGTTCAACACTTTGGTTCATTACAATGGTTGAACAACTAAGGTTCAATCAAATGGTTCATTAGCTTGGTTGAAAGGCTTGGTTCAATTTAGTTGGTTTAATGCTTTGGTTCAATCAGATGGTTCAAACACTTGGTTCACTCAGTCGGTTTAACACTTTGGTTCAAAGCTTGGTTCAAAGTGTTGGTTCAATGTTAGGTTCAACAATTGGTTCAAAGGAGTGGTTCAAGCAAAAAAGTTCAAGAGAATCTCTTGAAGGACAAGTGCCCTTGCAGAGGGCAATTTTTGGACTCAAGAGCCCTTGTGGAGGGCAGAGAACACTTTCAAGGAGGCCACAAAGAAAGCCGCAAAGGTAAGTTCTTTCATAATTTTTTTAAAGGCATAAGGAGGTACCCTTCAAAAGGGTCATTTCCAATTTTTCTAAAGGGGCACTTTTCAAAGGCAGTCAAAATGCAAAGGCATAATTCCTTCAAACTTTTTGTCTGAAGGAATTACTTTGGACAAAAAGTCTGAAGGAATTTGGAAAGGATGCAAACAAAAAATCTCGCAAAAGACTAAGGCATAGAATGAATTATTTCAAACTTTTTGTCTTAAGGAATTCCTTCAGACAAAAAGTCTAAATAAATTTGGGGAAAGTGGCTGGGAAGAAAACCTGAAGGAATTTCAAAGTGACAAGGTAATTTTTGTAGACTTTTGTCCACGGGAAAAAGTCTGTGAAAAAGCCTGTGAGAAAATTGTCCACAAAAATGTCTATAGAAAATACCAAAGAGAAAAGGTCACCAAAGGATCCTGAAGGGCAAGTGCCCTTGTGGGGGACTCTCAGCCACTGATGTAAGTGGACTCTTCTATAAGCTGAAGGGTCACTTTCCCTTCGGAAGGATGCAAAACAAGAAGTCTGAATGAAAGGAATCGACAAAAGAAGTCTGCATAAAAGGCTGAAGCAAGAAAGTTGAAGAAAGTCCAAGGGGTGATGGGCCCCAAGACATCAAAGTCAAGCATGAAGAACTAGCCATTGGTTTTCAAATAGCGACGGGCCCATGAACATCAATTTTAGACTAGGAAAAGCCAGAGCATAGAAGGCACCAAGTGGAAAATGTGAAAGGCTTTGACATGTTTTCTCTAAAACAAGTAGAGCGTGTCACGTGTCCCTTGCAAAGTTTAGTGGAAGCTGACAAGTGTCAACATCTGTGGTCTCTCCCTTTTGTCCCACGAGGACTGTGGTGGGCCCCATACAAATTGCTAAAGAGAGTGAAAGTTGACATGTGTCCTCTTCTGCAAGACCTTCAAAGGGTGCCTAAAGCTTCTATGAGTCAACCAAATGCTGCCATGTGTCCTACCCATTTCATAGTAGAACGTGCCATGCATCACTTATTTGAAAATTGGTAGAAAGTGGCCAAGGCAAGTAGGAAGCACCCAAGGAATGCATTGACCCACCAAAAGATATCCCTGAGGGCTGAAGGAGACAGAAAGAGACAAAATGAGGAAGAAATAAAGTGTAGAAGTGGACAAACAGTCTAGGTGGTAAGGAGGAGGTGTCAACATAGGGATTTATTCTTATGGTTGGAACAATGCTTGCCAAGTGGTCATCAAACGGCGTGAACAGTAAGTGGTGTGGCCTATTTTCTTCATTTTGCATTGATGAGCAGACAAGCCACATAAAAGCCATGAAGGGAGCAGTCTGTTTGCAAAAAAGAGGCACAGCCCATGCTTTCACATTAATGTTGGAATGCAAAAGTCAAAGAAGGAGCTGACAATCAAACGGCTTCCTCTTCTCGATGCTCACAAATGCACATGGACCAACTTGTCAAGAGTGCTAAAGTCTTTTCAAAAGAAGCACCAAGTTCTCTTCTCCTCTTTCTATATATTGTAAACTTCTCATGTTTGAGAAGGATTGATATTATCTTAGCCCGTAAGGCAAAGCTCTGTCCAAAAATCTCTCGGGCTTGTAAGGCAGAACTCTACCAGTTTTTTACCTTAAATCAAGACTTGGCATTTTTACCTCTATTTGGACTTGCACTCACATATATGTCTATGTTTTATTTTATGTTAAGTCATTGTCTTTGATGCTTTTCACAGAATGACTCTAGCATGTCTAGTGCATTGTGAAGTTTCTTCTTCTGCAGGTCTGCTAAAAGTGTCTACAACAAAAATATAGGTGCATGTAAATAGGCTGTCAAAGTGTGTCTTAGAACACCTTTGATAGTTCTTCCTCCCTGTATCCCTATAGACCCATAACTTACTAATACATAAGGGTTTCCCACATCAGATGAAGTGTATGGGCAATTCTTCTTGGTGAAAAGCATATGTATGGGCTGATTGGGTCATCATTTTGGTGTATCACCTTTTTTACTTTTAGGTTTAGGTTCTGTTTTCAGCATCTTTCTCCCTTTTCATCTGCCCCCCCCTTTTCCCATTTTATTTGTTAGCAGTAGGGAATCTAGGGCCTACAAGATACATTAGAGGGAGCTATCCCTTATCTAGAGACTCTCCCCTCCAGCTTCACCAGTCCCATAGGTGAGAGGGGAGTTTCCATTTTGATGTGTGGAAGGTAGGAGCTAGGCGTCTTACCAAGGGTGCAATCCACTGCATCAACATTTTTTGGAATGCCTAGTGGGACCAACTAGGACAAGTTGTGTCTAAAGTGTTGAAGAATTTTTGGTGTGTTCTTCAACCAACCAGCCTTTGGAGGCTTTTGCATCAACACCAATGGCGACTCTGAGTTGAATCAGCTGGTTAAGCAGTCCTGGTGCCATCAAGAAATCACATTTTTTATGTATAATCCCTTCACCCAACATCATGGGCCTTGTGTTCCTCCATATTACCATGATCAAACTCAAATTTTTCATGTAATCCCCTTAAGCAGCTTTCCTAGTCTTCCTCAACTCCCTTATGTCACTGATCCTAATGGCATGCTCCTGACCTAGGAGGAAATAGTGGAATCATGGGGTAGGAAGGAGGAGAAGAAATGTTTTTCTCAAAACCTTGAAGAAGATGAAGCTGCTCCTACCCACGATGATTCTTATGATCTCCTAGAAAGGCTCTTCTAAGAGGATATAGCTAGGAGAATTTTACGGTTGGAATCCAGAGAGAGATTCCTCAGCCAATGTGTGATGGACGGTTCAGACCCAATGGCACATTCCATGTCTGAACACACCCCATCTACACACTCCCAGGAGAGCTATCAGGCCACACCTAATATTGATGAAGTGCTAGCCAAATGGAAGGAGGAGAATCATTTGATTTTAGCTCAAGGACTGCCTCCTCTTCCATATGGGTTTTTCACTTCAACCCTTCTCAAAGAGGAACTTGTTTTGTAGAAGGTGAGTGAGGAAGAAAAGATATAATTTGAAACTCTCCAAGAGGCTATCATGAGAAAAAATGAAGAAGAAATCATCATCGATGCTCCTTTTGAAGACATCATCAGCAATGGAGAAGACTCAGGTCATGCATACATGCAAATGTTCCAGCAATATGAGGAGGAACATAAGCATGGTGAGCTCTCTCCCCCCTTGTTTGATGAACTTCCTTGTTGTCTCAATGAGGAGGATGACTATCTTGAGGAGCATGAATTAGAGGAGAACCAGATGGATGCCTTTGAACATCTAGAAACTCTGGTCCTTGAGAAGGAAAAGGAAAGGCTTGTTTCCCTTGAGGAAAGCCTTGAAGAAGAGAGTTTTGAACAAAGAGGTGATGTTCTGTGGGATGAGCAATCAATTTGTGATTCCATTTTAGACATCACCACAGTCACCCTTATTTAAGAAGGCCATGAGGGAGTAGAATATGAGTTTGATAGGGTCTTCAATGAAGCAGAAGGAAACAAGTCAAACCATGATGCATTATAAAGGGACCATGCATGAAAAAAGGCTTATGGTGATGAGCTAATAGCCACAAATTTCTTGGTGAAATGCACCAACATGAAGGACCAGCATTCAACAAGGTTCCAAGAAAAAGGAGAGTATGTATATGTTAGAAGCATGTTTGAATCTGATCCACTTGGATATAAGCCAATCCAGGTGGTAGGCAAGAGGAACAGGTCACCAACTCTCCATTTCATTCAGCCACTTGTTTGGCACCATAAGTTTCGTTGCTAGGAATGGGACTTGAGAATTTTTCCCTTTGATCTAGGAGGGGGGAAAATACACCTAGTTAGTTGTACATAGTAGTTTGCTTTTAGTTTGTTTTCCTGTGTTCCCTAAGTGTAGTTTGCATAAGTAGTTTTTTAGCCTTGTGTGTATTTTCCCTTATGTCTGGGGTAAAAATCTTCATGATTGATTCTGGGATCTATCAAGGTGGTTTATAACTCTTTCAAATCTACATTCTGACTCTGTGCCCAATGGACTAAAAGGCAACTGGTCTCTAAGCATAGTAGGCATGCTTCCCTTAGGAGTCGCCAATTTGTTGACCATTTTTGGTCTAATAGGCCAAAAATCGGTCCCCTTCTTTCCCTACTATTTTGAGGTAGTACATATTATTTTTTTCATGAGTCTTGCAAATTTATATGAACTCTATATGTTTTCTATGGACTCTGTAGGTCCATTTCTATGGACTCTACAGGTTTTCTACGGACTCTGCAGGTCCATTTCTACGGACTCTGCAAGCAGTTCCTTTGGTAGATGAAGAACCAGTTCAAAGACTACAAGGTTTTACAAAGCTTCTTCAGACTCTTGTCTAAGGAAATTTATATGGAAAGAGAGCTAAAATGGTTTAAAGAAACTTTTCCTTAAGGTTTGAAAAATGGTTCAATGACATAATCTTTCTAAGAGTTAGCATCTTTGAACCATTGAACCATTGAACCGGTTCAAGGCTTTGGTTCATTGCAATGTTTGAACAACTAATGTTCAATCAAATGGTTCATTATATTGGTTTAAAGGCTTGGTTCAATTTAGTTGGTTTAATGCTTTGGTTTAATCAGATGGTTCAAACACTTGGTTCACTCAGTCGGTTCAACGCTTTGGTTCAAAGCTTGGTTCAAAGTGTTGGTTTAACGTTAGATTCAACAGCTGGTTCAAAGGAGTGGTTCAAGCAAAAAAGTTCAAGAGAATCTCTTGAAGGACAAGTACCCTTGTAGAGGGTAGTTTTTGGACTCAAGAGCCCTTGTGGAGGGCAGAGAACACTTTCTAGGAGGCCACAGAGAAAGCCACAAAGGTAAGTTCTTTCATAATTTTTTTAAAGGCATAAGGAGGTACCCTTCAGAAGGGTCATTTCTAATTTTTTTGAAGGGGCAATTTTCAAAGGTAGTCAAAAGGTAAAGGCATAATTCCTTCAAACTTTTTGTCTGTAGGAATTGCTTTAGACAAAAAGTCTGAAGGAATTTGGAAAGGATGCAAACAAAAAATCCCACAAAAGACTAAGGCATAAAATGAATTATTTCAGACTTTTTGTCTTAAGGAATTCCTTCAGACAAAAAGTCTAAATAAATTTGGGGAAATTGGCCGAGAAGAAAACCCAAAGGAATTTCAAAGTGACAAGGTAATTTTTGTAGACTTTTGTCCAAGGGAAAAAGTCTGTGAAAAAGCCTGCGAGAAAATTATCCACAAAAATGTCTATAGAAAATACCAAAGAGAAAAGGCTGCCGAAGGATCCCGAAGGGCAAGTGCCCTTGCAGGGGACTCTCAGCGGCTGAACTAAGTGGACTTCTCCATAAGCCAAAGGGTCACTTTCCCTTCGAAAGGATGCAAAACAAGAAGTTCGAATGAAAGGGATCGACAAAAGAAGTCTGCATAAAAGGCTGAAGCAAGAAAGCTGAAGAAAGTCCAAGGGGTGATGGGCCTGAGGACGTCAAAGTCAAGCATGACAAACTAGCCATTAGTTTTCAAACAACGATGGGCCCGCGAACGTTAATTTTACACCAAGAAAAGCCATAGCATAGAAGGCACCAAGTGGCAAACATGGAAGGCTTTGACATTTTTTCTCTAAAAGAAGTAGAGCATGCCATGTGTCTTTTGCAAAGCTCAGTGGAAGTTGACAAGTGTCAACATCCATGGTTTCTCCCTTTGGTCCCGTGAGGACTGTGATGGGCCCTGTATGAATTGCTAAAGAGAGTAGAAGCTGCCAAGTGTCCTCTTTTATAGGACCTTCAAAGGGTGCCTAAAGCTTCTATGAGTCAAGTGGATGCTACCACGTGTCCTACCCATTTCAAAATGGAACGTGCCACACGCCACTTATTCTAAAATTAGTGGAAAGTGGCCAAGGCAAGTAGGAAGAGCCCAAAGAACATAACAACCCGCTAAAAGATAGCTCTAAGGGCTGAAGGAGCTAGAAAGAGACAAAATAAGGAAGAAACAAAGTGTAGAAGTAGACAAATAGTCCAGGTGGCAAGGAGGAGGTGTCAACTCAGGGATTTATTCCTACAGTTGGAACAATGCTTTCCAAGTGGTCATCAAACGGTGCGAACAGTAAGTAACATAGCCTGTTTTCTTCATTTCACATTGATGAGTAGACAAGCCACGTAAATGCCATGAAGGGAGTAGTCTATTTGTAGAAAAGAGGTGTGGCCCATGCTTTCACATTAATGTTGGAATGCCAAAGTCAAATCAGGAGCCGAAAATCAAATGGCTTCCTCTTCTCGATGCTCACAAGCACACATGGACTAGCTTGTCAAGAGTACCAAAGTCTTTTCAAAAGAAGTGCCAAGTTCTCTTCTCCTCTTTCTATATATTGTAAACTTCTCATGTTTGAGAAGGATAGATATTCTCTTAGCTTGTAAGGAAAACCTCTGCCCAAAAATCTCTCAGGCTTGTAAGGCAAAACTCTACCAGTTTTTTACCTTAAATCAAGACTTGGCATTTTTACCTCTATTTGGACTTGCACTCACTTATATGTCTATGTTTTATTTTATGTTAAGTCATTGTCTTTGATGCTTTTCATAGAATGACTCTAGCATGTCTAGTGCATTATGAAGTTTCTTCTTCTACAGGTCTGCCAGAAGTGTCTACAGCAGAAATATATGCGCATGTGAATAGGCTGTCAAAGTGTGTCTCAGAACACCTTTGATAGTTATTCCTCCCTGTATATCTACAGACCCCTAACTTACTGATACAAAATGGTTTCCCACATTAGATGAAGTGTATGGGAACTTATTCTTGGTGAAAAGTGTATGTTCGAGCTGAGTGGGTCGTCATTTTGGTGTATCACATTTTTTACTTTTAGGTTTAGGTTGTGTTTTCAACATCTTTCTCCCTTTTCATGCCCCCCCCTTTTCCCATTTTATTTGTTAGTAGTAGGGAATCTAGGGCCTAAAAGATACATCAAAGGGAGATAGCCCTTATCTAGAGACTCTGCTCTCCAGCTTCACCAGTCCCATAGGCGAGAGGGGAGTTTCCATTTTGACGTGTGGAAGGCAAGAGCTAGGCATCCTACCAAGGGTGTAATCCACTACATCAATAGTTATCACATCATCTAGATTTATTATGCAATTATGCTTCTTGGCTATATGTATATAGATATAAATTTAGATTTGATATTTGATAATTTCAGATCTTAACTTGATTTTAAATGATTAAAACCTAGCTTATGACTACTCCTAGTGTATGATAATGAATTTGGGAAGAATATGGAATTTTTTTTTAGTGTGAAGTAGTGTATGAGTACTCAATAGATAGTGTCAAGTTATTAATCAAGTTCCTTTGAAATAAGGTTTTGATTTTCTTAAATAGTGAAACCTTTTGATAATTTGATTTATCCAAGCTTATGAAATGTGTGGATGACCAATAAAAATATTTTGAATTTGGAAAGTAGTTATTAAATGCCTCAAATACAAGGCTACACTAGGTAGATAGGTTTGTGGCATGGACTTGTCTACTTAGCACAGACTTGTCCCAAAGAATTAGGGGTAGTTATCCTAAGATTAGAACTAGTCTAATATGATAGTGAAATAAAGATGTTTGAGCATTTAATTGGAAATACCTATGTAGCCATGATGGAAAACATAGGGGTGAATCCCACATACATATAAATTGTTTAAAGGAATGACAAATAAGAATAATGTATTTAGGAATAAGCCAAGTGGTTCAAGATGTGTCAATAATTAACATTGTTAACTAATTGTCACCAAACTTAGGTTTTTACATTCCTCCCCCCCCCTCAATTCATTATAATAATTATATTGCTATAGTAAAGGATAAATATAAAACCTGAGTGTGTATAACACACTTTATATTTGATAAGAAGCTCTAATTGTGTAGGGCACTAATTTTAGCAAACCCTAAAACAACACATGAAGTTGTCATTGTCCATGGTTCAAATTTGAAAAAAATAAAACTCTTAATTTTTAAACTTTAAAGGAGAGCAAGGAAGTAGTTATCTTTTCAAAATTTTCGTGAGGATCCCTAATTCCTTTCCTTTTTCTCTTTGTGTGATTTTTGGATAAGTCCATTATTTTCATACAAATCCAAGCCTACAAACCTATCCATGAAATGTGGACTTGTCCAAGTGTAACTTATGGAGTTATTTTTTAGTCATGTTTCATTTGGGTCATTATTTATCTATTATGTCTTGTTTGGTCAGATTTTATGTGTTAATAGGTCTCCTAATTTTAAATTGAGATCTATATAAATATAAAGCTACTATAAGGCATTTAGAAATGATACTACATACATTTAAGAGCTAAAAAATATCTATAATACACATTTAAAAAATTTCCAAAGCTAAATTTAAAGTTTACAAAGGTTGAATTAACATTTACATGATTGTTCCAATGGTAAATTAGGAGAAGGAACATCTAGGCTTGCATTTACAAATTCACTAATACAAATTAGTGGGAGACCTACATTCAAGTTTAAGCCTTCCTCCTAGTATTAACAATGTACTGTAGTGCTTGGTAAATCAATGGGGATTGGCCAAAGTCATTTCATCTCAATGTATTTAGCATGACACCCCCTATTAGATATTGAATTAGTTTGTGTAGGAATAAGGGTTTCACATTGTGGTTATCTTCATGTGATATTTAATATGTGGTTGTATCTCAGCAGTCTTAGAGAACATAGGTGTAGGTGGTAGGATAGTCACACTTTTTTTATTTTCACAATGAACAAGTCTATAATCAATGGAAAAAGCAAACATACATTATTATCCAAGGAGCATAGACCTATATAGACATAGGCATAGACATTTTCCCTAAACCTAAATGATCACATGACAATGTGTGTGTGTTTCATATGATTATAATCAATCTCAAACCAATAAAATCACATAATCAAAGTTAAGTTTTCTTCTTCGTAGAATTTTCCAAAAATATCATAATACTATATTTAACAAGTTACAAATAAAATTAATGGTAAACTATATATATTTAGAATTATAATTTATTAAATATTTTTATGATTATTATATTAACATAATTAAAAACAAGGTAAAACTTATTGGTGAACTCACTTGTTGCTTGAACATTATTTATTTTATATTTGTTTTAAGGTTTTAGTTGATTCATGGTTTACATACACTAAAGAGAAATTTGATTATTATTTACATAATTTTATTGAGTGTTACTATAATATTTATTTGACCTAGGGGTTTCATATTGAATTTATGAGTTCTATGCACAAAAATATTTTATTTTGTTAATTTTTAATTTTTATTTCTTTCTAGATCTTTGTTCTGATTGTTGTAAAAATTCTAGTAGTTGTTGTTCTAGGAAAATAATTCATAATTTTTACCTAAGACATGGTGTGAGGAGAAATGCTCCAATACTCAAGCCATTAGACATCACTATATACACACTTTAGTTTCCATATACTTCATGGTTTATTAGAAATGCCTAGGATTTTAATTTTTAACTATATGAAGCCTTCTAATTATTTGGCTATGTCACACTTTAGTAAATTGTTAGCTCCAATAAGTTACTCTCAACATAACCTATAGATTAAATAGTGAAATTATGAGACAATATAATCATCTATAGTCAGTTTCCCTTTGGGCCTTATTCACTATTTATGACCAAGATTGGTTTATCTAATAGCCTAAAAAAGCCTACAAATCAAACAACTTTGCCTAATCACACATTAATACCCTTTATTCCTTATTATGTTCAATTTTTTGTTAGTAGTAGGTTTTATTCTTTTCATATTCTCTTTATTTTGGGTCAAAAAATATAAAATGGATGCTAAATATCAAACAATTAATGGTGACCATATTTTGGATTTCCTCCTCTCTAATAATGCTATACCTTATGCTTATAACAATAAATGGACTAATGATCACCTTTGTACAATTAATAATGGTACTTATTGTAATGAGTAATATGAATGTGATATATTTTAGAGTGGTCATGTTCAAACTAGCTAGTGGTTTAGTCTTTTCAAACCAATTTTATTTTTAGCTATGTTTACATCATCTCACAAAGTTAAGCTTGATTTAGGAGTTTGATTTATTTTTTGGATTTTTGTATGCACAAATAATATTTGGTATTCACCAACTTAAGCAATCCAATCTATTTTGAGTGAATCAGAACAATGAAGTGGATATTGTGAAACCAACTCATTTGATTATTTATTAGGCACTCCTTGTGTTTCTCATTAGTGCCTAAGAGAGAGAGAGAGAGGAATATGTGGATTTGTATTTTACACTTGAGGAAATAATGAAGAGACTAGATTTTGCATAATTCTTTTTTGTGTGCATAATTTTTGTGATAGATTTTCTATGGTAATGGTGTGAAGGAGTGATCTTGTGGTTTCATGAGTACATATATCACTCCATCGTGGAATAAGAGCAACTCTAATAATCATTGCTCAATATTTTGTGTCTTTATTAATTTTGTAGAGTTATTATTATCTTTACATTCCATTGGTGTTTCATGCATTGCTTAACTGATTGAAAGAACCTACTTTACCCACCATATGACCATGCTATTGGGACAATTAACATTATTATTCTCCTTCTATTTGTATCCTCTTGCATTTTTGAATTATTGGTTTTTTTATCACCTTATGCAAACTATGAATTAGATTGGGTTTTGTATTTGACATAGCCTAAACATAGTTTTTGCACTTGTTTAGAGGAGTCAGATTAGGATTTTTCATT
The DNA here is from genome assembly GCA_037957365.1 of Torreya grandis. Taxonomy (NCBI): domain Eukaryota; kingdom Viridiplantae; phylum Streptophyta; class Pinopsida; order Cupressales; family Taxaceae; genus Torreya; species Torreya grandis. Next base: position 353,575 of record JARHVA010003205.1, on the reverse strand, counting down.
GATTGATACACATAAAAATCATATTATATATATTATTTGAAATTATTTCCTAATTAAGAAATTTATATATTGTTGGTTGAAGCATTTTAAATGGCCATAATGACATAGTCTACCTCAACCATATATTTTTTCCATAGCAAATGGTCACCAAGGTTATTTTATTTTTGGATTCGACTATGCGGCTTCCTTAGGTATCAATGCCATAGGCCATAAATTAGTCACCTCAACAATTTAGGGCAAATTTTTGTAAAGGCAAGCTCCAAAAATTTATGTTTGGACCCTCCTCCATTTTAGTGAGCTTTCCTCTTAATAAATCAACCACCATCATATCTCCTAGTATTGGTTTTTAATAGCCATGTATCAAAATAGCCAACAATCCTTACCAACCAAATTATTTTAAAACTCAAGTTATTTGAGTATTATTGTCTTTATACTTTTAGATTACACTTTCTATCACCTACAACTCATAATGGCTCTCCATCATGAATTGTCTTCAACACTATAATCTGATATGCCAAGTTGAGCATCGTGAGTAGAGTCTAATCTTTAATCAACCTGCTCTCTTCCACATCACCCTCTATGTTGGGTCTTTCCAAATAGTTTGAGGCCTAAATCTCCACCTGTCACAACCATAATCTATCCTCTTGGATGCATTGCTAGCTATCAAATGTTGTATTTGGATAATAGTTTTTTGTCCATGCACACAACTCCATCTCCACCAAAACCATGTGTCATAAAGGTAAAGCCTTTATTTTTTTAAGTAAAAAGTGATCTCCAATAGAATTCAAATAGATTTTTTAAAATAAAACATTTGAGGTGTTACCTAGCTAGGTGGCTATTGTTATTTTTATTAAAATAAACAAATTGGGGCTAATTTTTTTTAGTGGAAAAATAAACTTTTTTAAGTGGAGGAGCCAATATTTTTATAAGTGAGTGCATTTATAAGGTGTAAAACTAATGTGAAGGTGACATTTGAAAATGGTGATTAAAGAAGGGTCTAGTTTTTAAAGGTGGGTGTTTTTTAATATTGGCTTGGGAGGGCAATTGTTGTAAAATGGTACATTAATTGTTTTTATATTTACCTTCTATCTTGTTAGTTGAAGATGGAGGGTGAGTTATGGTCAGGAAAGAGGTCAAACCCCATCATAGGATAACAAAAAATGTTTCTTTCTATCACTTTATTTAGAGGTTAATTTTATTGCACTTATTACCCATTTTAATCCTTTTACTTGTGAATGCATTTTCAACTTCAACCAACGTCCCATTTTTAGTGTACATTTTAGTTTTGAGCCACTTTATGTATTCACTAAAGCATTTTTAGGTCATAAATGACATCCATTCTAGGGGATCCTTATTTATCTAATTTTCACCATTAATGGTTTTTCATGTCTTCAGGTATAGATTCATGTATGTTTGAACCCCTTAGTTATTTAAACTTTCACACCTAAAAAACCAAAATGTAGATGCACTTGCAAATGAAAGGATTATGGAGAGTTGTGATTGGTGACTTTCTAAACCTTATAGATTAGTATGATATTATGTATCTTACATCCCTAAAATAGGAAGCACTTTTTTTTCATTAAACTCCATGTTTTATATAATTTACATTCTCATATTGTGCATGCCACATCACCTAAGGAAGTTTGGGACATTATTTCCACATTGTTTGGTGAGGTCACCTCACCTTTCACTATTCCTCTTCATTCTCCTCCCTCTCATAGCAAAGATTTTTATTTGGTGACATTATTGGTGTTTATTTATTATCTTCTCCCATTTGTGTGGGTGTAATTATTGATAATGATATGCATGAAGAATCTATGGCATCTCCTCCTTCTATTGGTTCTTGTCTACCTTCATTTTTTAGTGAGTACTTATCTTGTCAGGATGTTACATTTACACCATGTTTTGTTGATGAGACAAAATAGGTACATGCACCTCCTTCTACTAATTATATGGATGTACATTCTAATTATATGTTTTTTTCACCTTTTGTGCCTTTTGTAAAGCCATATTTTATAGCACTATAGGAAGTGAACAGAAAATCAGTGAAATAAAATTTATTTTTGTGATCCCTCATTCATAACAAGGGATCTATTATTCAATCCCTATAAAATAAATTTTATAGCATGTAAAAAAACCATACTGATATGTTAGACATTCATTACCCTATTCTTATTCCATCATGTAGTGCTTTTTAATTTGGTACACATCCTCTTAATGCAATTTTACAATATGATCTACCAAATTCTGAGCAACCCATTATTCATGTTGATCATATTATTGTAGATGATACTTATATGCCTATTATTTTTGTACACTCTACACATCCCATTTAATTTTGACCTACATATATGCTTGCTTCTTTTTAGGATCATACCACTAGATTTGGATCCCACATGCTTCATTCCATGGGTCACACCACCAGACTTATGGGCATTGGGAAATGTCTACAGGGCATTGTTCACCCTATCCAAACTATTATGTGGATTGATTGGCATGGAATTGGTTATTATATTGGTGTAATATCTTCATGGGTATCTTTTGATAGATCTCTATCCTTTATTTGATCCACTCTTTATGAGGATAGTGAGCTACATATGGACTCTTCTACACCTTTAGTTAGCCCTAAGAAACCCAAGACTACAAAAGTTAGACATGATTTACCTAACACTTATTTAGATGTTACCTCACATTCTTCTACTATGAAATTTTCACCCAATCATATGTATGCATATTCATCTTCCATTCTTGTTCATGATCATTTTTGGTGGCCTTGGAAATGTTCTTTGAGAGGAATCTACAGGGGAGGTTCCTTCACCACTCAACTTCTTCAATCACACATTGCTCCTCCTAAATTTTAATGTTCTTAGGTTATTTGACCTCTTTTTTATATAGATGTGTTTTTAGATCCTACATCTCTCATTTCATATATGTCATCTACCACATATTGACTACATTATGGACTTTATTTCATCACTCAGTGATATTGTTGTTGTATGGGACCTTTATTTGTAGTTACACTGTGAGTCATGACCTTTTATCCTTCATGTTTATATGCTCCTTGTTGAGAAATTTACTCTTTATTTTTTGATTATCCCATCACCACCATGGACATATTATTGAGATATTTTTATTTTTACCTTTGATGTTGATACTCTCCATATTTATTTTTGAGTTTGATCTCCCTCTAAAGAGTAGTTAGTCTATTGTAGCCCAGTGTTAACATTTCAATGTTTTGTAGTGGATTATCCCACTCATATATATATATATATATTGAGTCACTACACCCATTTCAACATTCTAGGGGGGGAGTGTGTACACATACTGCTTTAGGTGTTATGATCCTTGCTAGACCTTGACATACCACATTTTATTTTAGAGGTAGTTGATTGAGTGAATATTTTTTTTGATGGGCTTCATCCTATCAAGTGCACCTATTATAGGTTTGTGTCGATATTTTGATTCATTCTTCTTGGGATGCCTTGCATCATATGTTCTCTTCTTCACTGTCATTGTGGTTCTACTAGTTTTTGGGTATCTTTTAGTGATACATTTCATCCTTGGTAACTCTTTTTCTACAATGTTTGTTTATCAGTGTTTTTTACTAAGTGAGCCATGTACAAAGTATCAGTACCTATTTCAATTGAAATTTACAACTCAACATCCATGTATTTCGATAAGATGGATTGGTTACCATAGGGATACTTTGTATTTCACTGTGATTTTGTAAATGGGTACTTGATCAGGCCTTGTTTCCATTACCCATTAATCTCTTTAATTTATCTTTTCTCACTCCCTATTATATGCTTAAGGGAGGGTGTTATAGTGGTTATGTTCAAACTATCTAGTGGTTTGAGTATTTTCCAAAAAAGTTTTATTTTTAACCATGTTTATATCCACTCATGGAGTTAAGCTTGATTTAGGAGTTTTTTTAATTTTTTATATTTTTTATGCAATAACAATAGTTGGTGTGCACCAAATTAAGCAATCCAACCTATTTTGAGTGGATAATAACAACCAAGCAGTTGTTGTGAAACCAACTCATTTTCCTATTTATTAGGCACTCATTATTCTCGAGAGAGAGAGAGAGAGAGAGAGAGAGAGAGAGAGAGAGAGAGAGAGAGAGAGAGAGAGAGAGAGAGAGAGAGAGAGAGAGAGAGAGAGAGAGAGAGGAATATGTGGATTTATTTTTTTCACTATTATAGGGAATTATCTATGAGAATATTATAAATAGATAAAAATTAATATGTTTGGTGCTCATTTATATATTATATTGTGAGAGGGATCCTCTTCTAATTATGTGTTGTAAGTTATGAAAGACCATGGTCATTCTATTTTGAGGCTAGACTCCCCAATCGTTACACAACTAATTGGGGTGTTAAAAAGCATTTTTAGTGTAAGGATCATGTTATGCATGATAAAATTAAGAATGCATGTTTATATATTTAGGATAGGTTGGATTAAATTTGGAAAGTCATAAAAGGCTTGGCTTTGGAGGAAGTTTCAAAGGGACACAAGATTGATCAAATGTTTCTAATATTGGAATTAACACCTCAAAATTCAAAGAAACCTAGTTAGAAGTGTCACTTGTAGTTATTGTAATGGAGGAATAGGAGTGGGATCATGGCCTAATTATTATGGTCTCAAATTCTAGTAAGGATGAAGTTACATAATGTTTTGTTATAATTTCTAATTTCACCTCAGGGCTAATTTTTTTAATAGTTTTAGTTCTATTAAAAATATGCAATGACTTTAGTACAAAGGATTAAATTTTATTACACATGACATATTTAGGATTTTTATTATTATAATAGTCAATTAGTATCGTTTATTTATAAAAAATACATACAAACATTTATATAGAACAATTCAATATTTCACATCTATTCAATCAGAGGTGCATTAACATAACAAACATCTCAATCCATACAAAACACATGATTACATCATAGTAATAATTTATATTTTTAAATGTATTAAACAACATAAAAATATATTTCATTGATTTTTACATGATAATAATGAAAAATAAAAATACTTCTCAATGTGTGAATGATGAGGTAGTAGGAAATCAACAATGCTGCTACAAAATATACAAGGAGAGGTAGAGAACCATTAGAGACTTTATCTCCAATAAAAAATTAAATTAGTTCCCACAAAACCTATCATCCAATGAGAGTGTCCCTACCCTTAAATGGGATGTAGCTATAAATATTAGACCAAAAAAGTGAAAAATGTGTATATAAGTCATTCTACAACTAGATACATGTAGCAAATGCAAATCTAGAGAGTGAACATGAAAAATAAAGATTGAATTATTAATATATAATGGGTATACATGATTATGGACATAATATTGAGGATGTAAATGATTCTACTTCATTGAAACTAATTTCAATAACCAATTCCCAATTACATAGTCAATGTGAAACTAAGGGATTTAAACCACATCTAGTATCTATGTTCCTAAGCCCACAACATAATATGTAATTATGCCCAAAAAAATCTGCCATAATAGGGCAATGGAAACATATGATATCTAAAATCAAACATATGGCATCATATGAATGATCTCTAAATATCATAACACATAGGTGTCCTATACCACCATTGTTAGACTACACCTCCCCCTCACTCAATCGAGGATTATTATAAGAAAACATAAGTAAGAAAACACCCTATGAATAGGCACATTAACATCTACAATTATAAATATCTCCAAATGAGATTTTTATGAGGTTAATAAACCATTATGATAACAAAAATATTGACTATGATTTATAATCATTCCTAGATAATTTTAGGTTTAAAATTTTTTCTCTATTAACATGTCATTTATTTTGACTATGGTTTAAGTATAATCTATACATTCTTGCTACCAAGTTAAACCCGTAAAAAAACCATCCAAGTTTATATTTACTTATATAATCCCATATATATAAAAATTCATAGTTATCTATTATTATATACATAATTGACTTTGTTTAGGTTCCTGTAAAAATATAGAGATTTTCAACCTATTTAATGCAAAATCACACTTTTAATTATTCTAAAGCATTTTTCTTAATTAGTATTTTATACTAATACCATTCTTATATAGTTCCAAATATATAAATAACTAGTCTTTGTAAAAATAAGGTGCCAAAGGTTCTGTGTTAATTTTTTTTAAAGCCACCCAAAACATTGCTAAATTACTCCAATAAAATAAATGTCCAACGGAGAAAGGGATGTACCTCCACTTATGGTGACGTATCAACCAATATTCTTTATGTAGAAAAATTAGTATGAAAACTAAGTTCCATCTATTTCTAGTTGTATACAACTATGAGAATGAAATAATAATGCTCAAATATATTTAATTAATATTAATCACCATAGCGATGCTTTTTTTGGCTACAAATTACACTATAGTGATTCCCAAAATAATAAAATTGTGCATGAGGAATTTTAGCAATCCAAGATAGCTTGGTTACCAATTATATATATGGCAATGTATTCTAATATATATTACAAGGTCTAAAAAGTGGTGGCACCAATGTATAAAACAAAACTATGAAACTAATTTCAAGCTATGAAATCAGATGAACAATGACTCCCAACAAGGTAGAGAATGAATTTTCAGCGATGCTATAAAGGTGTTTTAATCTCTTCTAAAATTTTGTTTTCTCTTATTATCTCTTAATTTATAGATATTAAGGTTTTTAAACCCTTAAACAAAGGTTTCTTCTCCTATTATTTGATACATGGTTTTTCATGTCTCAGGCTTATATATGCAATTTGATCATTATTTCTTGAAAATTGGCAACAACATCTAAATGTAAGTTTTACTATTTTAAGAAGGTTTTAAGTAGTTGTCTATCTCCCCATTGAATATAATTTGGGGATTTTTTTTTATATTATAGATGGAACATGATTTGGATTATGAAGACATTGCACTTACAGATACATAAATCCCAAATATTATTTTTGATCCAACAGAAAGATACATAAGATACACCAATGTTAAGGTGAAAGAAATGGGAAGAATAGTTTACAAATTTTTTGAGACATATTCAGGCAATGATGTTACATGAATCATTTACACATATGTGCAGATGGATGCCACATCACTTCTGACTAGGCTTAAGTTGTGGTAAGAACTATGTTGTGTTAATATTCTCACCCTATATAAATATTGGTGGGATCTAATAAAGAATTCAATAAATGTGATAACAAAGACTTGGGAGAAAGGGTCTGTGATTAAATCATGTCGCAAGTTAAATCTTGTTGGTCACAAATTCCATGAGAGATTTATAATCTCTTTCAATTTTGGGTTGTTCAAGGGTTTGTGTGTTTTGTATCATAATGCAGGAATACTACACAAAAGTCCTGCCAGTAACATCTATGTTATCACAAAGGGCACCAAGGTAAATATTGGGCTTAGATTTGTTTTGAATATTGGGGTCATACAATAATGGGTGATAATGTTGAGCTCCGTAGAATGATCATGTCCTTAGGTTTATGTATATAAGGTGTACAAAATATATGCAATGACTTTACACATACAATGAATTCCCACATACAAAAATTCATAAAAACTACTCAGGTTGGAAATAATTACATATATTTATTGAACTATAAATATGAACCAGTGACTTTGTCAAATTTCTAAGCATGGATTCTAGTGATGCCATCATATGCATGTAAATAATGAATCTAATGATATTAATTAATTTTATGTTTTCTAGAAGGAAAAGATTTAAGATACCCTCTAAGGATAAAACAATGATTCATTCTTTAACAAACTCATTTGCATATGACATATGATGTTAAAAGTGGATTATTTATAATATTTTTCTCACACAGATGCAATGACCTCACTGCTGTGCAAGGTTGGTTAGAGATATAGTTAAGTGACATGGAAATAATAAGATGATTATTATACAGATTTTTTTTTTTTTGCAAATTAATGTCCTTTACTAGAAACCACTATTATTTTGCATTTTCTCAAGATTATATATAGGAATTTAAAACATTACCTACCTAAAAAATTTAGAAGCTTCCTTGGGTTTGCCTAAATGACTCTCTCATAATTCCTCCTCTATAATATGCATCCCCCCTCCTTTTTCCTTTCCAAGATCTCACACCTTAATAATGAGGCGTAGTCTTACTTTTAAAATTTACCTTTTATTTTTGTTTTACTTTATTATTTTTATGAAATATTCTTTTTTTTTCAAAACTTTTCATTGTTCTTTTTGTTATCTTCTTTAAAACAAAAAGATATTTTAATATTATTTTATTTTTAAAGCATGATTTATTTTTATTTTATTTATTTATTTTATTTTTATTCCTTTCTAATTTTTCATATGCCAACAAATAATTTCTAACATTAATTATAAAAATTAATATATTTACTAATTAAATTCATATTTTCAAACATCATGATAGATTAATGATACACCATTAATCAAAAACTCTAATTTAGTATAATTAATCAAAACATTTGTGTAACAATATTTAATGGGCATATTTGCAAGTCATGCAAGGTTAATTTCATAGAATCATTAAACTATGATAGTAACCATGTTAAACAAGATAATACAAATAACATCAAAATATGTAATGCTAACCAATAATTATGCATCTAATCTTCTGCTAGCTAATGTGGTGGGTGTAGGGTACTAGCTGATTTCTCTATCATCATCTAACATATCTATCTACATCACCCTCTATGATGATGCTCTCCCTCCATCATGCTCTGAGGGATGAGTTCTCCTGTGTCAACCTCACAACAAGCAGGTAATTAGATCATATCAACATGATAAATATATAGAATAAAATATATTTGAAACAATGCATCAATATACTCAAAATGTAAACATGTACACTATAGTTAGCTCATAGTAAAGCAATCATGTACCATCATGTATCAAAGTAATGTTCTACTATCCCATAATAACATATATCTCGAACTTAGTTAAAAATAACCAAATCTAAAATTGTCAACTATAAATATCCACAAATAATCTAGCAAGTTTTTTTGATGAGGAATTGGGATGTAACATCATTCCCCCATAAAGCTTGTCATCATCCTTGATGACTCTTATTCAAACATAAGTTCTGAATTAAAAATATTATTTAGTAGGTAATAACATGGTATAAAATATCAAATTAGGTAAATAAATGAAAATTAACCTATATAACTCATCGTAGTTCCTTCAAGTTACACTATTCCTAGAGTATGGGTCCCACTAGATCCTACTCTGTGACCTCTCACTACTATGCAAACAAGGTTTGTGAGTATTACTTACTTTGATTGACTCTGTCATGACTACCCCAAGGTCCAAAACCATTAAGACAAACCTATATACTATAGGGCTGACCGCTTCTATTATCTTGAAGGGTCCCACATATCTCATTAAAAGTTTCAATAACTTCCCAAGAGCACATACGATCATCATACAAGCCAAAACCATAAAATATTCTATCCCCTCTACATACCTCTCTAACCTAGAGAGTGTTTTTCTCATTCTGGAGAAAAATAATTAGAGAACCTAGCAAAAATGATATGTATAAGTTAATACTATCTCTAATCTACGTAGCTCTTGATAATTACAACATGCTAATACTATCACTAATCCATGAAGTTCTTGAAAAGTATGATGATGAATAGGAACTAGAAATACTACATTTATAATGTATACAAAATTAAGGAATAAATATCCCATAATATACATGCATATGGCCATATGACTAAATTTGACAGGTCCATCTATAAAATCTTGAATTTGGCAAGTCTATCTATCAAATCCAAAGTTAGTGACTATCAAGTCAATGTGAGACTAAGTAGGATCCACTCCTATCACTTAGTACTCATGTTCCTAATTCACCACTCTTCCCTTAGGTCTTCATGACCTAATGATCTCCAAAATGTGTATGAGGTTTAAACAACCACAAATATATACTAATAGATAATAGAAAGTAATATTATATGCTAAATAATTCTATATGTATCAACATACATACAAGAGAAATCATACAATTAGTCTATAGCTATATTAGTTTACCACTAGCTAAACATAACCAGCTTAACTTATAGTGTTATATTCATAATTAAGAGGAATTTATGTTAAAATTAACATAACATACAAAGTCCAAGGCCACACCATCCTTTCAACCTTATAATGGAACAATCAAGACAATATATCCCTAGTTGCTTAGCTAGAATGCAACAAATTGAAGTTTATTTCAACCCCTAGATTGACAAGATGTTCTGCACATCTTATACCCTACTTGATTCTGGTGAAAGGTTAAAAAATAACTCTTAAAAGCAACATGATTTAAGCCAAAATATAATAATATAAATCTAATCAATGGGGAATAATAACATAATAATTATAATCAACTTATAGTTCTTAATCTAGAATTTAATATATGATTCAAGGTTTGCCACTCCATATGGTCTAGAATCACAAGTTAGATAAAGTAGTGACCTTAAAAATGCACAATTGAAAAGTAGATAACTATCATATAAAAAATAAAACTCCTTGATACCCTCATAAGGTAAAAAGGAAACACCACAACTCAATCTTGCCATAATACTATCTACTTACAAAATTTGTAAATATAGTATCATAATCTATTTACACAATTGGAGAAAAAGAATACTAACCATAAATATGTATCAATTCATCTGATCCTAAAAATTATCTCTCAAAAATAAGTATAAGACATTCTCCCACAAAATTCAAAGGAATATGGTTAAACAACATTTCAAAAACAAGTTCCCACTTAAGAGAACACTAAATCAACATCATGAAAATAAGATTCTTCTCAATAGCTTATAATGATGTCAAAGGAGAATAAGATAATAACAACGCACCTCTAAGATAATTAAGAGAGATGACACTCCTTAGATCACATAGCATAAGAGTGCCAAACCATAAACAAAATCCTAACACAAAGGAATTCTCAATCAAGACATCAACACTCTGCTACAAGAAAATTCCCACCATCCTAGGTGGTACTAACTAAAAATGGTATTATAAGATTTTCTATTTCTAGGATTAGTGAACATAAGGCACACAAAAAAAACACACAAATTTAAGTGAGAATCATCGTGTTCTTATTAATCACTCACAATATAAAACACAAATGGTGAAGGTGACTTGATTATCAAGAAGGATGTAATCATACTCGAGGTGTTTGATCTAAGTGATCAAACTATGGTATAAATATTTTATTCTTAACTCATAAACTAAGTTATATATTAGCCTATCCAAACCTCATATACAACCACCACCCTTGGGATGCTTGATAAATCAAGCCATTATACAACTCAAAAGGGTACACATTCTCCTAAGGGTACACCCTCAATGCTCCCCACACATATTACATGAATGTCTCAAAACTTCAATCATGGTGTAATAGGGTTATTCACTGAGGCACTACTAATCCAAAATACTAGTGCAATACTCATGTCACTAGGTTCACACTAGTGAACATAAAGATGAAAAAATGCTAATGGACTCATTAGGTCCTAGAGTTTGAGACACAACTCTGATACCACATGTGACAATCCCACTATGATCAATAAGAAATACATGATTTTTTAAAATTTAAACACATATACCAAAACTAGATTACACCATGAGAATTTATAGAGACCATAAGAAATATTAAAGGGGTGATAAGATCAAAAATCATGATACATACCACTTATCTCTAATATCATGAGAGTACATAAAAATTCAAATATAAAAAGTAATTATATTAACTCAGCCATAGCTAATACAAGTCTACAACCACCATTATCAATGAATAATAAATAATATTTAAAACTCTTCATGATAATATTTAATAATAAGTACAATATAATATAATGTACATATAAGATACATGGCTTCCCTAGAGGATAGTTCCTAAAATCTAAGTATATTTGGAAATTTCAAGTGTCATCTTGATAAGTAGTATTGTTGTGGAGAGGGAGAGCATCATCCGAGCACTTTTTCATACCAACCACAAACCAATTATCTCCCACACTATTCCCATAATAAAATGGCCCTCCATTCATGGATGAGTAGATAGTGATGGCACATGAATCTAGAGAGATAAATAAGTACCCATGTGCTGTGTGATTTCCAAACTAAACATGTAGTGTATCATAGAAAACCATTTTATTGCAAGATATCGCACAACATGTAAATCATACTCATGAAATGATAATGTCTCACTAAACATAATTTGGCCTAAAGTTTTATAATAATAAATAATAATGATTTATAGATCAATCAAATTCATACACCCCACTTGATTAGACTACCTTCAACTATCATTATGATACTAGTAAGCCAATAAAGTCTATCACACTCCTTAATCTAAAATCAACAATACAGATTGCTCAAAAATAATTTAACCAAAAGATTCATTTAATTTACATCCTACTAGAAAAAACAACATACTATATTATAAAAATATGAGTAACCAAAGAATACATTTATTTTGTCAACCATATGAATGAATCTTAAATTATTTTCTATCCCATACTAGAAATAATGATTATAGTTTATACCCCCTGGGTAAAATACATATTTAACTATAAATTTTCACTACCACAATTAGTTTTCAAACATGCTATACCCTATGATAACCTATATTACCATAATCTAGTGATATGTGAGATAACTATAAATCTTTTACAATTAATTATAATAAAATAGTCATAACTATATGAAAACACAAACTTATATCCAAGTAACTAGACATAACAAGCAAGTCACAGTTTCTTTGAAACACATAATATTATATATTTTTTTAGATAGATATGAAGCTTTTTATCAGAGAAACAACTAGTTATAATTCAATGGCCACAATCAGCCAATACCATCAATATAACTACAACTAGCCAATACCAATAATATTACCATAACCAGTGAATATCAACAATACCACATGATACCACTACAACTAATGAATACGAACAATACTACACAATACTATCGTAATTGATGAATACCAAAAATGCCACCACAACTAGTGAATACTATTTAAATAGTCAAAACTAGCCTAATACCAATGATTAACCACAACTGACCTCTAATATCTCTGAGATTTAAACCTGGGTGGTGTATGTGACAACCAAGTTGCTTTACCAACACAACCCCATCTCATTGGTACATAATATTCTATATTATCATATGCTACACTCTCAAGATTTTATGCATTCATATACAAAGTCTTACCAACTATTACAAAACATGCTATTGATAGTAATAACTAGCATGTACATAGTAAACCAGTCAAATGAAGGTGAGAGTCTAGACATAACAATTACAATATGTACCATCTATCTTAACATACATTTGCATGGTATTAATATATGATATCCCATATTATCATAGTTCATAACTACATATAAACACATAACCAAACTTATGATTTCAAGAATCAAATGATCCATGTTCATAATAATCAATCAATTATGAGATTATACCACTTGAATATACCCTAAGTTTAAACTACATACTAACATTCAAAACAACATAACTTATAAACACACATCATGATGCATCATTATATGCCAAATATATCCAAACAAACACAAACACACACATTAACATTCTCATAATATGTACTACACACAAGTATTCAATGTTGAATACATATAATAAATAATCAATGAATTGTTTATAGATAAACAAAGAGTTCACATACCTGCTATAAGATTCCAAACAACTCATCATATTTTATATAATATATTTATTATAGTTATAGTTTTGGTCCCTCAGACACCTACTGACATGGCTAATTCTATTAGGCTCTTACGTTGCATACTTGAATTCATGTGTGGATAAAGTAAAACAAAAGTCAACACATACATGGAACATAGGATAACACAATCTAGCATTTGTCATTCATTTAGGGGTTTGAATACACATTTTCTAAGCTTCATTTTAATGTAAATACTTAACTTAGTTTATAATCCACCCATGGAAATAATACTGTAATCCTACACCCTATGAATAGGCATATTAACACCTACAATTATCAATATCTCTAAATGAGATTTTTGTGAGGTTAATCAATTGTTATGATAATGAAAATATTGACTATGATTTAAAATCATTCTTAGATAATTTGAGGTTTAAAATATTCTCTTTTAACATGTCATTTAGTTATGACTATGGTTTAAGTATAATCTCTACATTCTTGCTACTAGGTCAATCCCATCAAAACTCCATCTAAGTTTATATTTACTTATATAATCTTTCATATACAAGAATTCATAGTTATTTGGTATTATATATGGAATTGAATTTGCTTAGGTTCCTATAATAATATAGATATTTTCAATCTATTTAATGCAAAATCACACTTTTAATTCTTCTAAAAGATTTTTATTAATTAATATTTTATACTAATACTATTCTTATATAGTCCCAACTATATAACTAACTCCTCTTTGTAAAATTAAGGCACCAAAATTTCCATGTTTTTTTAAAAATCCACCCAAAACATTGCTAAATTACTTCAATAAAATAAATGTCTAGTAGAGAAAGGGATGCACGTCTACCTATGGCGACGTCTCAACTAAGATTATATGTATAGAACAATTAGTATGAAAATTAAGTTACATCTATTATTAGTTGTATAAAATTGTGAAAATGAAATAGTGATGCCCAAACACATTTAATTAATATTAATCACCATAATGATGCTTTTTTTGGTTGCAAGTTAAACTACAATGATTCCCAAAATAATAAAATTATGCATGAAGAATTTTAGTAATCCAAGCTAGCCTGGTTACCTATTATATATGGTGATGCATTATAATATATATTACAAGATCTAAAAAATGGTAGAACCTATGTATAAAATAAAACTATGAAACTAATTTCAAGCTATGAAATTAGATGAACGATTCCCAATAAGGCAAAGAATGAATTTTTAGTGACTCCATAAAGGTGCTTTAATCTCTTCTAATATTTTATTTTCTCTTATTATCTCCTATTATCTAGCTTTTAAGGTTTTCAAACCCTTAAACAGATGTTTCTTCTCTTGTTATTTGATACATGGTTTTTCATGTCTCAAGCTTATATATGCAATTTGATCATTATTCTTTGTAAATTGGTAGTGATATCTGAATGTAAGTTTTAATATTTCAGTGAGGTTGTAAGAAGTCGTCAGTCTCCCCATTGAATATAATTTGGGAACTTTTTTTATATTACAGATGGAACCTGATTTGGATTATGAGGACATTGCATTCATGGATACAAGATTCCCAAATATAGAAGATGCACTAATGTTAAGGTGAAAGAAAGGGGAAGAACAATTTACAAATCTTTAAACACATATTCAAGTAATGATGTTGCATGGAGAATTTACACATATGTGTGGATGGATACCACATCAATTTTAAACATGATTAGGTTACGACAATAACTAAGTTGTGCTAATATTCTCACCTTATATAAATATTGTCTAGATTCAAAAAATAATTCAATAAATATCATAATAGAGACTTGGGAGAAAGGGTCTATGATTAAAGTGTGTCATAAGTTGAAGTTTGTTGGTCATGACTTCCATGAGCGATATATAACCTCTTTTAGTTTTGTTTATTTAAGGGATTATGTGCTTTGTATCATGATACATGCATACTACACAACATTAATGCCAACAATATGTATGTTACTATGAAGGGAACCAAGGTAAAGATCAGGCTCAACTTTTTTCTTGATGAATATTGGGGGTCTACAATAATGGATGATAATGCTGAGCTCCATAAAATGATCATGTCCTTAAGTTTTTATATATAAGGTGTACAAAATACATGCAGTGAATTTACAAATGCAGTGACTTCACACATGCAACGATTCACAAAAGCTACTTAGGTTAAAAATAATTGCATATATTTCTTAAACTATAATTATGGATCAATGATTCTGTCAAATTTCTAATTAAGAATTCTAGTGATGCCATCATATTCATGTAGCATTTAAATAATGAATATAATGATAGCAATTAATTTAATGTTTGTTGGGAGGAAAGGATTTAAGATAACTTCTAAGGACAAAGCAATAATTCATTCTTTAACAGATTCATTTGCATATGACATATGATGCTAAAAGTGGATTATTTATAATATTTTTTTCACCTAGACGCAATGACCTCAATACTATGCTAGGCTGGTTGGAGATATAGTTAAGTGGCATGGAAATAAAAATATGATTATTATCCATATTTTATTTTGTAGATTAATATCCTTTACAATCCAAACATACATTAAAACTAGAAACCACTATTATTCTGCATTTTCCTGAGATCATATATAAGAATTTAAAACATTGCATACTTGGAATTTCAAAAGATTCCTTGGGTTTACCTAGCTAAATATCTCCTTATTCCTCCTTTGTGATATGCCTCCCCCCCTCTTTTTTCCTTTCCAAGATCTCACACCTTAATAATGATGTGCAGTCTTGATTTTAAAAGTTCTCTTTGATTTTTTTTACTTTATTATTTTTATGAAATATTCTTTTTTGTAAAACTTTTCATTGTTATTTTTGTTTTCTTCTTCTTTTTTAAATATATTTTAATATTATTTTATTGTTAAAGCATGATTTCCTTTTATTTTATTTATTTCTTATATTTTTATTCCTTTCTAATTTTTCATATTCCAATAAATAATTTTTAACATTAATTATAAAAATGAGTATATTTACTAATTAAATTCACATTTTCAAATGTCATTATCGATTAATGATATATCATTAATCAATAACTCCAATTTAGCCTAATTATAAAATACATGTTTCTAATAGTCTTTAATGGGCATATTCACAAGTCATGTAAGGAAATTTTCATATAACCATTAAAATATGCTAGCAACCATTTTAAACAAGCTAATATAAATAACATCAAAATACATTATGCTAACCAATAATTATGCATCTAATCTTATGTTGGATAATGTGGTGTGTAGAGGGTACTAGCCAATTTTTCTATTATCCTCTGATATCTTGATCTACGTCACCCTCTCTGATAATGCTCTCTCTCTGTCATGCTTTGAGGGATAAGTTATCATGTGTCAACTTCTCAATCAACAGGTAGTTAGATCATATTAATATGATAAACATATATCATAAAATATATTTGAAACAACACATCAATATGCTCAAAATGTAAATGCGTACTCTATAGTTAACTCATAGTAAAATGATCATGTACCATCATGTATCTAAGTAATGTTCTACTATCCCATAATAGCATATATCTCAAGCTTAGTTAAAAATAGCCAAATCTAAACTTGTCAACTATAGATATCCATGGATAATCTAAAAATTTTGCCTGGTGATAAATTAATATGTAACATCTCAAGTTCTCATTTTATGCAAAATAGTGTTTGAGAGCTTTAAGATCCTCCAAACCATTAATGGATGCTTATATCCATGTTTATTAAAAATTGATGTTTAATTTTAGTTTTAGGTCTATATATTAGTTTCATGTGATACAAGGTGAAAAAATGATGGGGCTTCCTTTTTTGGTAAACACAACTTAAGGATTCAAGGGACCCATTAAATCCATTAAGGACAAAATTGTATCTCTTTGAGAAACATGTCATTTTTAAAACAATATAATGTTTTGGGCTATGAACCACTTCCATGTGGAATAAGATGAAATTTTAAACATCGGTCACTTTTAAGTCAACCCACCCTCAGGCCTTTTATTTTCTCTAATCGGTCATACATAAAATTGCACACTATGATAATATACCTAGTTTTAAAAAAATACACAATTATAAAACTATATAAAAATATAAAACATATAATAATAAGATAGATGACCAAAACTACCATAGTATTTATGTTTAAACTGTACTAAACTTTCTTGACTACCACACAAGGTGGGTACAAATTTTAATCCATGTGGCTTAAAATCCATGCCTCCCCACACCCTCTAATGTGGCATGGTATACTACCATATAAACTCTGACTAATAGATAAGTTAAAACACAACACAACATACCAAGTGTATTCATTGGCCCATTTGGGCCCTCAACAACCTTTCACACAATCATATGGGAGACAAATAACTTCAGCTAGGGCCTACCTTACAAATAAGGGTGCATATCCTATGAAAAAAGGTCTATGTATATTTTCCATATAGAGTCCCAATTTTTAAAATATCACCATGGGCCTTAGATAAGCTAGAAAATTTTCAAAGGATTTTTTTACTAAAAAATTTATGTAATTTATTTTAAAATTATTTTAGGTTTGATTATGCCTCATTATGCATGCCACACAATTTAATGAATTTAGGTTATATTTATTAAGGATTAAGGGTAAAAATGATGCTTTAAAAAAAAAATCATATCTTTCATTTTTTAGCTCAAAATTTTATTTTGAATTTTTTTAAAGATTTTGTGGTATAGTCTAGTTTATGAATAAATTATATTAAGAGGACTTAGGTAGCATTTTTATGAAATAACACAAAAAAATAAAAAATTGAAATTGTATATTAGAGTACATTTTGGATGCATGTTAGACCCAAATGACTTGCTTGATAATGCAAGTGATAAAAGTTCAGTGCACTTACATACG